>JAHDVF020001164.1:592500-1192500 GCA_022606425.2 Lepidostoma basale
ACTCTCGCTTTGCAAGTGTGTGAAACACAGAAATAATTTCTTCTGTCCTTTTCATGCAGTTGCTCATGGGCATTCTCAGAAAACAGTATTAGTTTAGGGTTATTAATGTTTTTTTATTTTATTGTAAATTGAAGCAAAATCGTATGAATATTCCAATTTCCAAATACAAAGGCTAATTAACCATCATGCCATTTTTCCAGATGGGTAGGCAGCGAGGATGGGCCATACTGCTCTGTCCTGACATACCCCTCTAGCTTCCTCTAAATTCATACATCAAAACATGCTAGTTGATTTTTCCGACTTCGAATGTAGCCGCCTTATAGAATTTGATTCATTTAGTCAAGCCACGCTTTCTTTGGTCTTTTTAAACATTATTCTCTTGACCATTCGTTCCATATGTCCAAATTCTTATTCCAATTTTGAAATGTGCAGTTATTACACGGTAACGCACTGCACTATTTAGCGCAGTACTTGAAAGGTTAAAGAGAACAATAAATATTTAATGATAAAACATGTGCTATAATTTATGCATGAAAAGATAAAAAGTTCACGGATCGTGTTTATTAAAGTAATAAATAAATTTATAAATATTGAATGGGGAGTTGAACAGCTTATACACGCTGGAGTGAAAGTTTCACGTATCGGGTTTGATAAAAACATTCCATTGAAGTTGAAATAAGTAGGTTCTTACGAATAAACAATACTTGAGAGTGAAATGGTTTGGTGGGACCTGTACTTCTATAACAATCATTATAATTATTATATGACACTAATTACTCAGACACATGCTTCTAATTAAGAGGAATGCTTTACAGATAAAGGTAATTATTATTTTGCAACTACATTATAAAATAGAAAACAATGTTCATCATTAAGACTTTATAACAAATTGGCTTTTAAAGTAGGGATTTTGGGGATAAAGCATATCGCAAGCTCAATATTATAACTAACTAACTAACTAACTAACCATAACGCCATTTCCCCGGAGGGGTAGGCAGAGAGGATGGATCGCCACACTGGCCTGTCCTGGCATACTTCTCGAGCTTCCTCTACATCCATACATCGTACCATGCACGCAATATTATAATTTATAACTCAATATTATAACAGAAGGGGTAAGCAGAAAGAATGGACCGCCACACTACTCGATCCCGACACACGCCTCTAGCTTCCACCACATTTATACAGCGAGTCATCACGCACATTCTTCTTTCTTCACTAGTTTCAATCTAAGGGATTGGTTTGCAGCAAAGCGTAACATATTTCCTAGTTCTTGGACCATTAATGTGAGTTTCTTGTTGTTTTCCACATTTGTACACAACAGGTGATTTGAACCCAATTACTGTATACAACTTTTAAGCTATTGATTCTCATGACATAGGTAGCCATTTTATTGTCCCGAGACTTCTACACGAGACCAAAGACAGTGTGACAATTACACTGACATTGCTGGGAATCGAACCCAGGACCTTCGGTGCGGCAGTCATAGCTCTTGCCACTCTGTCACGAAGATAGATATAAATTTAAAAAAATCTTATTATCATTTCTGAAAATATCTTGCTTAAGTCTTCATTTCATTAAAAAATTCTTTACACTGTTTCTGTGTTTATTATAATTTTTTTAAATAAATAATAAAATAAATACATTTCAGGTAAAATCACATTTAAAAAAAAAACTCGAGTTATACAACAACAAACCATCAAGCCGTTTCTACGCAGGGGTAGGCAGAGAGAATGGACCGCCACACTACTCTATCCTGACATACCCCTCTGATAATAAATGAAAAATCAGTATTTGAAAGTTGCAAGGTCTTATCCAATTTCAAGATATATAAAAATATGACCATTGATACTTTCTTCATTTTTTATTTAAGATGGTTTAGACATATGGAATGAATGGATGAGGGAAAAATGGTTAAAAAGATAATATATACAAGTAGTCCGAATGGAAAAAGAAGTCAAGGAAGGCCAAGGAAGACATGCCATGAGCAAATTAATCAATTACTGAAAGGCAGCCATGTTTGAAGTAGGAAAAATTGATGAGCGTGCATGTCACAATGTGTGAATGTAGAAGAGCGTGAGAGTTACAATAAAAATATATTAGACACTTTATAGAGTGCCATTTTTATGAATTACTCATCTCGAGGGCGCTGTAGAAAATGCTCCGTTTCATGAACTAGTTTTTAAAAAAATGCACCTGACGTAGTCGATCAACCCTTCTTAGGAAAGGATAATTTGAAAAGGTGCATTTTAAGTCTCGATCTAAACTCTGACTGATTCTCAATGCACTTGAGGTCTGCTGAAGATTTTGTTTCAGGCTGAAGGGCCGGCTACCGCGAAGACTCGGTGTTACCAAAGGGTTTTGGCAAACTCAATCTACTGATCGCAGAAGACTTGGCTGATCGCTATGTAGACTGTCTGACATTCAGGTTCTCGTTGATGCAGATTTCAGATATATAAGCTGGTGCCATTCCATACAATGCCTTAAAGACCATCCAACAGAACTTGTGTCAGGATAGAACAATGTGGTGATCTATCCTCTCTGCCTACCGCTCCAGAGAAACAGCGTGGTTAGTTAGTTCCTAACTATTAAATTCATCAATCCCTCCTTATCAATGTTGCAATTTGTAAAAAAATATTGTTTGGGGTAATGGATACAAAAATAAGGATTATTCATAACTCTGGCGATCCATTGAATTCAAAAGATATGTCAGTACTGTGGTGCATATTTGGGCTGGAAAAGTTGGATTAATACCAAAAGATAAAAATACTATGTTTTAAAATACAAATAATACATCAATCACTTGAATTAAGATAAGGAAAATGGTGGAGGTAAATGCGATGATATATTATTTACTCCTAATGTTCAATTGATTTAGTGACCCTTTCATGATTTAAAAAAATATATTATATATCCCTTATGTATGGAAGCGAAACATGGAACTGGCAAAAAGGATGAAAGTAGAATAAATGCAGTAGAAATGAGATCTCTTAGACGAATGTGTAGATACTCTGTGTATGATAGTGTCAAATGAAAATATAATTGAATGCGGTGCGAATGGTGGTGTTATGAACAAAATAATGAAAGGACCATTAAGATGTTTTGGACACATGGAAAGAATGGTAAAAAAATTATATGTAAATGGAACTAGAAATAGAGGAAGACCGAGGAAAAACGTGGCCAAATAAATCAAATATTGAATATCGGCCAAATATTGATAGAAATTATAAAACATGCATCAGGCCCATAATGACATACAGAATCGAAGCAAGAGCAGACACTGTCAGAACTAAACATCTCTTAAGAGTAGCAGAAATGAGAACATTGCGAACTATTGTGGGGAGAACCCTCAAAGATAGGATACCCAATGAAGAAATTCGCAAATCCTGCAAAATTGAAGACATAGTGAGATGGAGTAGGCAAAGAAGATGATTCTGGAGGGACCACATAGAGAGAATGGATCCAGCAAGAATTCCTAATATCGTTCCTGATGCACGAGACTCCAGAGGGCCTTAGACCACCAGGACGACCACCAAAGAGATGGAAAGAAGGCTGGTCATTTTCATCACAGGAAGAAAGTTGATATCCTGCATAAACAGTACGCAAAATCTACAATCAGAAGAAAAAGAATGTCGGCCACGTGAGTCAGAAAAATCGACACGCGCGCATGACACGACGATGTATGAAGGAAGCGAAAGAAATATGTCAGGAAAAAAAGTGTGGCAGTCCATTCTTTCTGCCTACCCCTTCGGAGAGGGCGTGATGGTTAGTTAGTTAGTTAGTTCTCCATGATTTTATACATAACATTTAACAGGGGCAAGAAAGGTTCCTTCGTGTGTGGTGTATTGAAAATATGATAAACGGTGCACCGGAAAAAAAAAAAAAAATAGACAGTCAAACCTTCTACCACAATGGCGAAAGAAAATGCCCTTTTCAGTGCAATCCCAAGAATACATAAAAAACAACACATTGACAGAAAGAAGTAGTTGACCCTACTTGATTTTTATAGCTGGAATTTTCTAACACTAACAATTTTCTAAATCTACCATATTTAGTGTTTTTTCATATTTATTTTAGCAATTTCATTATTCGTTTCTTTGGATTTGTTTCTGCAAAAAAAAACTCCACAGCACATTGACATCTTCACTTTTGTGGAAGGACAAAAATCCATCAATAACTCAAAGAGCATTATTTTTTTATAATCAGATTTCAAATTTGAAAGCACACATATGTTCAAACTAAACATCTTCCAGAATAGAAAGATAAGTACCTAGATAACAACTGAATAACAAAAACATTCTCTTGATCTTTTAAACATACCTTGAACTTGCGGATTGTTAGTAAAACTCTCGTAATAATATTTTTACAGTCTCACAAAGGCGGTCTCTCGAGAGACAGATATTGGAAATCAATTCAATGTCTAATTATACATCAAGTTTAAATTGTTTCCATGACATTCATAATATGACAAAAAATCAATCATTGCACTTATAGCGACGAGCTAATAAAAATAACTACCGCCTAGCACGTAGGTACGTGTTGAGATAAGCGCTGACTGCCGGCTCTACCCACAGCGCGAGTTATATGCTACCGGGATAAATTAATGAATAAAATTTATCACTGATTGACTTGCAATGTTATCAGATTTACGCTAAAATTAATTACCTATTCGATTCGTCGGAGAATTTATTTCTCGCGTGGACTCTGACAGTAGCACTAACGTCCAATTCTGTCATTAAAAAATTCGAAAAATTTACAAGATGGTTAAAATTGCAGACATCCAAGATATAAATAACACTTCCGTGAGAGAAAAACCTTCAGAGTGTTGAAATGATATATAATATCGCCTAGACAACGTTTTATCGATACGTAAAAACAAGTAATTCGTTTATATACACTAAAATGCAATTAAAGAAATTTTGACCATCAAAAATATCTACGCTAAAATGGCAGCAATTAGTGAAATAAAACTTACCTTTAATCTGAAGTTACAATGATATTATACGGGTGTATTTATATCGGCGAACAACACACCGCCTAAATAATAATTTCGATTTAATTTCTAAACGTCCCTCTCTTCGTGGATAATCTTTTACAAAATGGATTTTAACTGTAGCTTATCCGCTATTGGTCGCTTTCTTGTAGAATCTCTCAGTAGCGTCTTTCAATCGTGGAAAATGGCAACATTATATATTTTTCTAATAATAGCTGCACGATAAACTTATTTATACAAATATTTGGTATACTAAAATAGTCTTTAGGCACATACATACAAAGAGCATTTCTAAGTGATGTAGAAATTTTGTATTATTTTTTTACTATCACTCAGTACTTACGCAGCAAACAAATATATTCTTTTTTCAAATTAATATTTTGATAATAAATGTTTTTTCAGAATAATCATAAAGAAACATAAAGACATGATGTTTATAAAATGGCGTTCGAGGGTGGCTGTCATTTGAAACTTCTCATAAAAAATATAATTTTTCATCTTTTGACCAATGTAATAGTACTATTCGGAAGAGTACTACCTCATCACAAGTGGTTTATTGTTTTATTGTGCTTCAACAAACAACAAATATTAAAAGCTGCACGCTCTCATATCCAAGTTCTACATCGCTCTGAACGCCTTACAGTCAGTTAGCCAGCCAAAATGACAAACTCTGTCTGAATAGGCTTCTTCGCTCCGGTACCGCCACAGTTGATCATCGTAATCGCTCCTACTCCAATTCCCACCATTTTCCCGTCCCGCCAGTCTGCTGCCGTTCCTAGAATGCCTCCATCTCTTGCTTCTCCTGCCGCCGTCGACGCCGCTTCCTCCTGCACCGCAGTCTTTTCCTGCCCCGCCACCACCTTCGCTGCCGCCCCACTGATTTACTCCAACGCCTCATATCCCACCCCTCCTTTTCTACCATCCTTATCTCATACTGTATCTCAACCCTATTTGCTATATTGGTTTCCACCCAAGACCACCGGCCCATACTCAAGGATTGTCCCACTGGATTCTATTCCCAGGACCAACCGGTTCCCAACCAAGGCCACTCCCTGTCACCGCCCCTCGGTCTCCATCCAAAACTTTGGCCCCTATCCAAGGCCACTCCCGACCCTTCCACACTCCTCCCTACCCGGGTAGTCAGATACGAATGTCGGACCCAACCCACCACATCCTCCTCTCACCATCAAGAAAGAAAATTCCAACATGTGGGGGACCAATAGCCTCCGGGTTGGTACTCCCGAAAAGACAATATGTAAGAAGATGAAAACATAATGAAAACCTTTTGTTTTAGGGGGCGAGAGTTTGACCCTTCAACTCGTTTATTTTTTTATAGCATAGCGATTTTTATAAATCCAGTAAAATATATATATATATTTTGCCTTAGAAATACAATTTTGTTGCTTTAGAAAAAAATAGTAAGGTCACAGGTAGTAAGAGAAGAGAAGTAAGGTCACAAGTGGATAGGGCTGCAGCAGTTGCAGGCTGCCTGAAAGATGTCATATGGAGAAACAGGGACATGAGGACTGACAGCAAGGTACGCATCTACAAGACCTGTGTGCGACCAATCCTCACATATGGCATTGAATCGAGGGCAGATACTGTCAAGACAAAGAGCATGCTCAGGACAACCGAGATGAAAACGCTCCGCGCTATAGCTGGCAAGACCCTACGTGATCGAGTTAGGAATACAGCAATCCGAGAAATCTGCGAGGTCGAAGATGTGGTCAGATGGGGACGTCAAAGACGGCGATACTGGCATGAACACGTAGAAAGGATGAGCTCAAATAGAATACCACACATAGCTCTCCATGGAACGCCAAACGGACAATGCCGACCAGGAAGACCCCCGAAACGGTGGAGAGAAAGCTGGAGTTCAGCATCTCAAGAGGACCCGCCTGAAATAACAGACTCCTGAGTCTACAAAAAGGGAAGAAGAAGAAGAAGAAGAAGAAGAAAAAAATACTTATGATAATGAAACGATAGCCCTTAGCATTTTTCATTAATAATAATTTGGGAAATAATGAACCCGAAATATTTACCGTTTCTTATAAACTAGATATATTATTATATATTTTAAGTTTACTTAAATGGCGATTCGCATTCATAGACCTGGAGAAGGCTTTCGACAGGGTGGAATGGAGGAAGCTCTTCGAGATTTTGAAAAAAATCGATATTAAATATAGAGATAGACGAGTAATTCAGGCGCTATACAAGAATGAGGCCGCCATAATCAGATGTGACGAGGGTACAAAGGAAGCCAGTATAAGACAGGGATGCTCTCTGTCACCTGCTCTTTTTAACGTTTACATACAAAATGCGATTGACGACTTGAGAGAGAGAATGAGTCACAGAGAAGGTATAAGGATACACGGGCAAAAGATAGACATGATAAGGTTTGCTGACGATATTGCTATGGTTGCTGAAAGTGAGGAGGAACTGCAGGAGGCCTTAGATACTTTGCAAGACATTCTTCAAGATAGCTACAACATGAAGATAAATAAGGACAAAACAAAGCTGCTGACTGTAGGCCGAACGCAACATCAGATGAGAGTAGTGATGTCAGGAGTTCCACTAAAGAACACCAAGGAGTTTGTCTACCTCGGGAGCAAAATAACATGGGACGGTCGGTCTAAGAGCGAGATCGACAGCCGTATACATCAGGCTAGGCTTGCATTTAATAAAAGGTCGAAAATAATATAGTCAAATAATATAGACCTAAAACTGAGAATACTCCTCATCAAGACCTATGGCTGCGAGACATGGTGCCTATCCGAAAGGGATAAGCGGAGACTAGAGGCTTTTGAGATGTGGTCCTATAGAAGACTCTTTGGAATTTCCTGGAGAGACCACATCACGAATGAGGAAGTTCTTCAAGGAATCGAAGGAGGAAGGCACCTGCTCAGGACCTTGTCCGAAAGGCGTGCAAGATGGATCGGCCATGTAATACGTCAAGAAGTTCTCTTGCATGCCATAATGGAGGGTATGATCGAGGGGACAAACTCTAGGGGACGCCCACGCCGAGAGTACCTGGAGGACCTGTTGGTAGACGTACGCTGCTCATCATTGCCGGATTCGCACGTCAGAGGTGTGGTTTGACAATGAGTGTAGAAAGCGGAAGAGAGAAATGCGAAGGCAAGAACGAAGTTTTCGAAGTGGTGAAATACCAAGAGATGCGTGGATAATATCCCAAAAATCCTACCGAACAATGGTAAAAGCAAAGAGAGCTGATTTCTGGGACAAAATAACTGCAGAAAAGAAAAATCCCAGAAGCCTCTGGAAATCAGTTCGATCCGTGCTTGCCAACACCCATCAACAAACCGTGACGTCACTATCTCCTACGGACTTCGCATCACACTTTGAAGAAAAAGTGAACTCCATTCGCGCATCAACCATTACAGCCCCATCACCGTTCTTCTCCGAGAATACTGGAGGGAGCCTCCTTAAGTTTACGGACACTGACCTAGCTTTAATAAAAAAATTAATATTAGGATCGCCCAATAAGCAGTGCTCACTTGATCCGATCCCGACATGGTTACTAAAAAAGTGCTGTCATCAACTTGCCCCAATATTGTTAAATATATTTAATAAATCTCTTCGAACCGGCCAAGTCCCCGAACCACTTAAGATGGCTATCGTCACTCCCCTTCTCAAAAAATCTCAATTAGATTCTGAAAATCTAGTAAATTATCGTCCGGTCTCAAATTTGCCTTTCATTTCCAAATTATTAGAAAAAATTGTAGCCAGCCAAATCAATTCCCACCTCACAGCAAATGATCTATTATCAAAATTCCAGTCTGCATACAGACCTAATCATTCAACGGAAACAGGACTTCTTCGTATCATGTCGGATCTGGTATTAGCTAATGAATCGGGTAAGTTAGCACTGCTTTCTTTACTAGATATGAGTGCTGCTTTTGATACCATCGATCATTCTTACCTCATTAAACGGCTCGAGACTACTTACGGTTTCACAGGCAATACAATAGAGTGGATAACTTCATATCTGTCGGATCGCTCACAAGCAGTTCAGGTCGCAGGAAAAATATCGTCTTTTTTCACCCTCAAATCTGGTGTTCCGCAAGGTTCAGTGCTAGGCCCGATATTATTTATAATGTTCACTAATGACATTGTCAAAATAATTGATTCATTTGGTCTGCTGTCTCATTGCTATGCTGACGACCAGCAAATTTATTTCTTTTGTGACCCTCATAACATCAGCCATCTAAAATCTATAACTTTAAAGTGCATTGAAGCTATATCGAATTGGATGGCCTCAAATAAATTAAAATTAAACCCTTCCAAAACGGAATTTCTCTGGACCGCCTCAATGAAGCGCCAGCACTTAGTCGATCATGCTCCGATATCAACATTCGGAATTGACATCATCCCTAATAACTCCATAAAACTTCTTGGAGTCAACTTCGAAGCAGATCTCTCATTAAAAATCCAAATAAATAAGACAGTGAGCGCCAGCTTCTTTCACCTAAGGCAGCTCAAAGCAATCAAAAGAAATATTCCCACTGATGCATTAAAAACACTTGTTAATTCCTTCGTCGTATCTCGACTCGACTATTGCAACGGCATATATGCCAACATACCCAAGAAACAAACGAACAAACTTCAATCCGTTTTCAATGCGGCAGCACGACTTATAAAAGGTGTTCCAAAAAACTCGCATATTTCACAACATCTAAAAGATCTTCATTGGCTCAAGTGTCCTGAAAGAATCCAGTATAAACTATGCTGGACGGTTTTTAAAGCGCTTCACGGAATGGCACCAGCCTATATATCTGAACTTTGTGTTGCTGATAGCCCTAACTTGCGGCAATCTACGCTTCGATCAGCAAACTCCTCGGCAATAGGCAGATTAGTTGAGCCAAAGCGCAACCCCGGACAAATTTCGGAGATCGGGCCTTCGCAGTGGCAGGTCCGTCCGCCTGGAATATGCTTCCTGCACGCCTCAGATGCATTGACAATCCGACAGACTTTAAATCTCACCTAAAAACCCACCTTTTCAAAATATCCCATAAAATGTAAACAACGGTTATCTGATTGCTGGTGTCACATGCAGCTCTCATGACTAAAAACATTGTCAAAGCGCCCTTGAGGTGAGCTATTCACGAAAACGGCGCTATACAAATTAGCCTAATTATTATTATTATTATTATCATATGCAGATTTCAAAAGAGCTGCACAAGACAGGGAAAAATGGAAGAGAATAATGGAGGAAATTGCTGCAAACAAATCCCAGGATTGAAACCAGAGAAGAAGAAATGGCGATAAATTTATTATAAATATAATGCTTTACTCTTTAAGTTTTCCTGGAGTAGGATGGAAAACGCTAGCTACCGTTTAGTCGTGAAGAGGTAGAAACCGTATGATATTGACCACGCAGTGTTCGGACGCCAGAACCTGATGAGAATGTTTTCAAATACAAAAGATTATATACAGTTTTTTTTTGTTAATTCTAGTCAGCGATTTATAAATAAATATTTTATTTTAATTAATAATTAAATAAAACGATGTTTTTTAACTACTTCCACTTTTGTCTTTATTTAGACAGCGACCGGTTTCGCCAGGCTCGCTGGCATCGTCGATGCCAGCGAGCCTGGCGAAACCGGTCGCTGTCTAAATAAAGACAAAAGTGGAAGTAGTTAAAAAACATCGTTTTATTTAATTATTATTTAAAATGAACTTCCATCAAGAGATTTCAGTAAAATCATTTGATTATTTTATTTTAATCTGTATAGTTGTATTTTATTTCAAACATACTGAAGAATGTATGTAATTTGTGCTTTCTTGATATACTTAACTAATTCATGGCATTGATAAAATATGAAACAAGTAGGCGGGTAATTAACTAAACTGTACGTTTATATAAATCGTTATATAGGTACGTTCTTTCTCAGTACATGGATTCCAAAGGATACAGGGATACAGGGAGACACATACAGAGATTATAATTTTGTATTCTGCCCAGGTATGGAACCTAAATAGCTTTTTTTTTAAATACCGTTATTCATTCATCGAATTCGAATCCATTGTGATAAATCTATATTTTAGTGGCGATGGTGTAATATCTTCAAAATATATTGTGATAAATAAATTCGTATATTTGAGTAAAATAGCTTCATTGAAGGCAATTGGACCGCCCATATAGAAGAGGACAACCGATGGTCGGTGGATCAGACAGTCCCATCTTGACGTTAAAACGTCAAGATGGCACTGACCAGACGCACCCAGAAGTGGCAACCGAGAACTGGTCACAGAGATCCGATCACAATCAAGATGGGTTGATGATATCGAACATATGGCAGGAGATCAATGACTTAGAGTGGCGAGAGATAGAGAGTTGTGGAAGTTGGGAAAGGAGGCCTAAGTCCAACACTGACGATAAATGGCTGATGATGATGAATATATTAAAACAATTTAATGATTTTAGGAAAGACGCCCAACTTTTATCTTCTTCTTTTAAAAAATCTCACTGTTCAAGGTTTCATATTTGCTTGCCATACCCATCACGCTTTTATAAATATATTTTACGTCTGGCAATATATAACTAATCGGATATTAATGACAGAATATTTATTTTTCGAAAGTACCCACTTGACTCTATAATAGTGATTGAGGTGATAGCGATGAGTTTGTCCCTTTTTCTAAATGTTTTAAATTTCCTTGAAAATATCAATATTAACTCTTACTGGCGAGTTTAATCACGACGCCATTTTAAATTTGTGATTTCGATAAAATTCGGCGAAGCTTCATTTCTGCATTTGCTCGCTGAACTTTGATATTTTGATAAGTTTTTAACATTCACTCAATTTAAGAATCATGTCTGGTGCCGGTGGTGGTGGAGGTAGGAATGAATGTAGAATATATGTGGGTAATCTTCCTCCTGATATAAGGACGAAAGATATACAGGACCTGTTTTACAAATTTGGCAAAGTAACTTTCGTCGATTTGAAAAATAGAAGAGGACCACCCTTTGCGTTTGTAGAATTTGAAGATGCTCGGTAAGTTTCATATTTTTTCTTTGTGTATTTTACCATCCAAGTAAATTTTACGGAATCGACTATTGTTTCACTTCTATTTCAATGAATACTTTGTTTTTCTTATTTGTGTTGTCTCGAACAAGAATGAGATATAAACCCTTCAAGCATAATCATTTATTTGTAGAATCGGTAACTTTATCATGACTTTAATATTGATCTTAAAACGTAAATTCTGTAATTTAATTAACGTTTCATTGGTAAATATGTAATCCAAGATTAATTCGATAACTTGTTTTAATCAATGAAAATGCATACAAAACTAAGAGGATTTTTCATTTTTAAGGTTAAAAGTTTTATTTTTCTAAAAAAAAAAAAAAACATCTTATAAAGTGTATGTTAACAATGTGAAAGAAACAGGATATAGAGGAAAATGTGGCATGATCAAATGAATTAAATATTGAATATTGACCTTGTGGGGAGTCACAAAATTATGTGCGTGAGTGACACTGTATGAATGTTAAAAGCGAAAGAAGTAAGTTAGGAAAGTTCTTTCCCCTTTAGGGAGATGGCGTGATAGTTAGTTAACTAACCATCACGCCATTTACCCGTAGGGGTAGGCAGAGAGGATGGATCGCCACAATGCTCTCTCTTGGCATACCTCTCTCCTCTACAATCATACATTGTACCTTCGAATGTGACCGCCTTTTAGTAATTGATTAATTTGGTCATGCCATGTTTTCCTCGGTCGTCCTCGGCTTCTTTTTCCACTCACGCTGCTTGAGTACAACTTTTTAACCATTCTACTCTCATCCAATCGTTCCATATGTCCAAACCATCTCAGGGAAATTTTTTAAATTTTATCCATGATGCCTTACATTTCTTTCTTATTTCATCGTTCGGTATTCTATCATACAACGTTTTCCCGCACATTCTTCTTAGTGACCTCATTTCTACGGCATTCATCCTTCTTTTGCCAGCTCCAAGCTTAAAAAATGTTCTAATAAGGAATGTGAATCTGATAAATTATTTAAATGATTAATACATGTGAAGATGTCTGTTTTATATATAACATGTTTTGTCTTGTTAAGGCATTATCAAACATTTGATAATGCTTTGTAAATCATTTGCTTTGTTACTTTAAATGTGATTTCATTAAGATAGTAGAGTTGTTCTAGTAACAAATAATTATTTAAATATTACGGAAGAACTTCGTAGTGTATTTCACTTATTGTTTCTTAACCCTTTATAGGCCATAAGCTAAAAACGGATAGTTTTGAGACCGGCAACATTAATAATAATAATAATAATATGCTAACTTTTATAGCGCCGTTTTTGTGATGTAATCACCTCAAGGGCGCATTAAGACGTGTTTTAAATCTAAAAATCTAAATGTGAACGCTGCATCTGATTTTCGTTACCGTTTTACAAAAAACATTTAGGCGACTCATTTGTACAAAAAACGGTGTTACAAAGATAAGATAAAACGACATGAGACCAAAAAATCATACATATCAGAAGGAATCCAAATATGTCGATGTCAGTGAGGCAGTACTCTTTCCAGAATTTGTAATATTTTTTTTTATGAATACTGCCTCACTGACACTGAAAATGTCCAAATCCGAGATGATTATGATCCTCTTCCTACTGGCATAACCAAAATGACATGTTTCGCCTTAGAAAGGCGAAAAATGTCATTCCCATAAATTATAATAAAACTTTTAGAAATGCATTCATATTTTTCTTCTTCAGCCTTTTTCCCTCCACTGCCGGATATAGGCCTCTTCCATTTTCTTCCACTCGTCCCTGTCTTATCCCTTCCACATCCAGGTCATTCCAGATATTTGGGCAATATCGTCAGTCCATATTTTAGGTGGCCTTTCAGATCATTTGTATTAATTAGGTGGGGTTTTTTTGGTTTTCCTCTTGTTTATTGGATTATGTGTTCTCATTGAATAATTGTTATCAGGGATGCAGATGACGCGGTTCGCGCTCGTGATGGATATGACTACGATGGCTACCGTTTGAGGGTAGAGTTCCCCCGCGGAGGAGGTCCCGGAGGCCGGGGTGGTGGGGGTCGCGGAGGCGAACGGCCCTCTGGAGGTGGACGCGGAGGTGGCAAGGGGCCACCAGCCAGGCGATCCGAGTTTAGGGTTCTGGTTAGCGGTAAGTTGGTTATTACAGAAACTAACTAACTATCACGCCGTCTTTCCGAAATGGTAGGCGGAAAATATGAACTGTCACACTGCTCTTTCCTGACATAATTCTTTCGCTTTCTCAACATGCATACATCGTGTCATGCACGCACATTAATTTCTATCACACGCCGTCTCTCGAAGGGGTAGGCAGAATGAATGGACTGTCACTCTGTTCTTTCCTGACATACTTCTCTCGTTTCCTCAACATTCATGTATCATATCATGCATGCGTATTAATTTTTCTGACTCACGTTATCAACATTTTAAAATCAAATCAAATCAGTTTATTTACTCAAAAGACATTACAAACAGCATAAATGTTTAAGGCATCTATTGAGTACAGGTCAAATATTATATACGTACAACATTATACCAGGAACACATTAGTGATGGTTCGACATTAGGAAGACAAGATACTTTCTAAAGTCAAGAGTATTTGTCCCCTGAATGTACTTTCACTTATATGAAAGATGTCGATAACCGAGGAGACCGCGTTCAGCAGACTAATTGCTCTTCCCACCGGTGTCACCAGAGGCAGATTGGTTCTTGTCATATACATATTTTTTACCACACATTAGTTTATGAATTTATTCTACTTTGACCAATTTCATGCTTTACTTCCATACATAAGGATTGGCAAAATAACACAATTGTGCACTGGCATCTTAGGTTATTTTTTTTTATAGACTTACAGTATATATATCATTACATATTATATATCGATCATTTACCAAATAAATGATTTTAATACCTCCCAACTGGGGTAACCCCTTCTAGGAAGGCATTTTTTGCACTCTATATAATCTCAATATATAATATAAATTACTAATTTAGAGAACAATTGATGAACCATGGGAACAAAAGATATAGATATCTTAAAGTGTAATAATTTAAAATGAATTAACTGTTTAATTGAAACTCTGTTATAATATGGCAATTGATTTAATTAATATGAAATTGTTACGGCAGCTGTTTTGCTAACCAATGTTAGCATTATCAGATGTTACAATCGACTAAAATTAATTGTCTTATAGAATATATTATAACACTATTTAAGACTAATTGTTTATATTTAAAAAATAGACTAAATTCATTATATGTTTATTTTAAATAGCGTGATGATGCATCATTTTTTATTTGCATAAATGAATAAAAGAAATGTCACCGGAAATTTCTATTTTGTATATATATTGTCTTGTGTATTAAAATGTTTTTTTTTATGCTCAGGTCTTCCGAGCTCCGGCTCCTGGCAGGACCTGAAGGACCACATGCGCGAGGCCGGCGACGTGTGTTTCGCAGACGCCTTCAAGGACGGCACCGGTGTCGTGGAGTTTCTTCGGCTCGAGGACATGAAGTACGCGGTCAAAAAACTTGACGATTCAAGATTCAGGTCGCACGAGGTCAGTCAAACTTATCAAATATATTCCTTTTCTGCAAATATTTGACCTAGTATCTGCAATATTAAACTTCATAATCTGTTGTATTGACCCTTTGTGATCAAATAATTTTTTGACCTTTTGAATTTACATAATAGTCGTCTTATTGATGGTTGCAGTTTTAATTTGGTAAAACTCTGTTGTAAATTGAAAGCTCAATTGCTTTTTGGTTTTACATTGATTTATTTATATATAAAAATGTATAAATATAACTAACTAACCATCACACCGTCTCTCCGAAGGGGTAGGCAGAAGGAATGGACTCCCACACTTTAACCGATGCGGCACTCCATCCTTCTCATTTTTCGCCCCCGTGGGAGACGCGGTGTGATGGGTTGCGAACTTCATCGCCACCAATAGGCATCTCCCGCGCACACTTTGATCGTCCAACATCCACAAAATAAATCTATAACAAATAATATAAAATACGATGATATAAAATAAAATAAAATATAAATAATATAACACATAATGTTCTTATAGACGGTGCACATGTTGTCAGCTGGACGATCCGGACTTTTGTATTTATTTAATTTATATTCCACGTATCCACTGTTCTTTTAAATAACTGTAATAAGGCACTTAAAACCATCCAACTCTAGCAAGAACTTCAAAACGTTATTAAATTTTGAATTTTGATTTTAATTTAATATAATTTATTACTCCACGTATCCACAGTTTTTTTAAATTCACTGTAATTAGGCACTTATAACAATACAACACCAGACCAAATCCGCATCGAGTACAGATTGGACTGGAGAATGAATGAAAAAATGATGGTAAAAAAAGTATATGTTAATGATGTAAATGGAACTAGGAATAGAGGAAGACCGAAGAAATTGTGGCATGATCAAATAAATCAAATATTGAATGTCGGCCACTAAGGAATCAGAAATCGACGCTCGTGCATGACACGATGTATAAATGTTGAGGAAGCGAGAGGAATATGTCAGGAAAGAAAAGTGTGGCAGTCCATTCTTTCTGCCTACCTCTTCGGAGAGACGGCGTGATGGTTAGTTAGTTAGAAAATAATAATGAAATAGGTATATTTTATCCCAAAAATATATTGTTTTGAACCATTTCATTTGTGTTAGACCTCCATTTTAAGCGTTAAATAATAAGTTGTTTGTACATATTAGTTAAAAGATGGATAAATATAAATAAAAAAAACTTGTGTGCGAACTTCGAGGCCGATGATCAGTCCCGCGCTGCTTTGATTACCATGTTAGTTCAAATAATTAAATGCATCAATTTTAAATAATCATTAAATCATTTTATAAAGTAACGAAATTATGATCTATGGAAAAATGTGTTAATTTTTCACAGCTGAAATTATTTTTCTTATTTGCCAAGCAAGTGTTTATTTTTTTCTACTCTTTTTTTTATACTATCTAAAAAAGTTTTTATCTGAAAATAAATTTACCATTTGTGTGGTGGTGGTGATAAGGTAATCTGTTTGGAGTGTCATAACATATTTCAAGATTATTTGTGTTCCTGTTGATAAATTTACATTTTATAATTTTAAAATAAAACATGCACTGTCATGTTTCATATCATTAATTTCTCTCAAGTTTCATCTGTCCAATCATATGATACAAAGCTTTGTTCTATTTTAAATATTTAAATTACTTTGTTCTCCTATTTTAAACTATGCACCATTTCCCCAATTACCATTTTAGAAAATAAACTTAAAGTAAATAGTTAAATTTAATTATTTTTCTTGCAAATTCACACATTAGTAATATTTTTTTTCATAAATTTAAGGCATTAACACTGTGGAAGTCCATAGTGACAACTTTTTGTGAAATAAAACTGTATTTCTTCTTTTGAAACGAAGAAAATGGAGAAAAACAGTGTTTTAATTTATAATAGAATTGATTTATTGATGATAAATTCTGTTTTATTATATTTTTTGAAGACTATCACTCTAGAAAACTGATGTTTACATCAATATTAAATATGGAATTTAACATCGTTGTAAACAATAAATACAAATGTTAGAAAAAACAACATACTATTAAAATAATTCTCATGTAATGAATGAAAAAATGAATGAAATCATCTGTTTTCTGAAGATGTTTGATTATATTTTGCAAGGTGAAACATGTAATTCTCATAAAATATAATAAAACTTCTAGGAAACAGATGTTTCCATTCATATTTATTATTTAATATGGAGTTTTCATCATTAATCAAGAAACAATAAATAACCAACCATCACGCCGTCTCTCCAAAAGGGTAGGCAGAAAGAATGGACTGCCACACTTTAACCGGTTGCGTGGACCTCATCACCACCAATAGGCATCTCCCGTGACACGAGAATAAAATTGTTATTCCCAATTTTTTTAGATGTTATAATGTAAGAATATGAATTGGATATTTAAGGGAGAGGTGTCCTACATCCGTGTGAAGGAGGATTACCGCGGAGGCAGCGGTGACCGCTACACCAACGCGGAGAAGGAGAAATTCAGGTAAGGATTAATGTTATTAAAAAATAAATGTAAAATGATATTTTTTATTAATGGCTGAGCCATAAAGGGCTTCCTCCACTTACCCGAAGCTGTTATATGCGCATTCCCTTGCCCTGTCCCCCGTCCGTACGGGACTTGTGTTCAAAAAGAAAAATATGTATTTGTGCAACCAGGCAGGAACCCTAGACTACAATATAATTGAAATACAATTGTGATACATAAAACTTTTTTTTTTAATTTAACGGTTTATAATGTTATATATCATAGTGTTTCGGCCAAAACAATGGACTACTAAAAATAAACATTATAATTTAATTACAAAATTGTATAATGATTTGTTTTGAATTGTTTCAGATCCCGTTCCCGTTCTTACTCGTCCCCCCGTAACACCCCGAGCTACTCCCCCGTGAGGCGGGTGTACAGCCGCTCTCGCTCCCGCTCCCGCTCGCGCTCCAACTACTAGGTGCCTCCCGATGTACGTATTACCTGACGAACGCGGTCGTATGCTAGACACCCCTCCCTCTCCCGGTCCCTTCCCCTCACACACGACTTATCCGTACGGGAATTTGTCATAAATAATGCAATCAGAATATTTATAACTCGTCGATGGTTGTGCAATTTTAAATCACTTGCTTTTATCGTGACATAACTTCATATTATTGATAGACGGAACTGTACCGTGTTTCTATTAATTAGTTTAAACTGTTTTATATGATTGAGTGTTGTGAAATATTTAATGCATTTGTATACGTCATGACTAAATGATAACTTGACTCGTTGCGAGTGCTTCTCTTGTACGGGATAAGTCTTGTCTAATGCCGGGTGTCTTCATATCGCGTGTCACTCCAATATAATATGTATCAGAGCCCGGAGAGGAAACATCACTTGACTTACCACATTTTTCTTTATAATTTCTTATACCGCCTTCGATTGTTTTTTTTTGTTTTAATTTTTTTTTTGGTTGTATGGTTTAATGTTATGTTTAGTAAATAATTTTTTTTGTATTTGAATATTGTCAACTTTCCTGTCACAAAACTATGTTCTTGACGACACTGTAGAATTAGGTTTTTTTTCCACTTTGTTTTTTCGAAGCCGGTAAGTTCTATTTTAACTTTTAACCATTCCTTTTTGTTTTTTCTTAGTATTAAGTTGCGTACAATTGGAATTATGAATATTGTCTTTATACAATTTGTATGGATATCTCGACAGTTGTTTGGAAAATATCACATTTATATACCCCCAATTAAAGTTAACTGTACTCCTTGAGCATAGTAGTTAAAATGAAATTGTGTTGTAGTTCTTTAAGAGAAGGGTTTCTGTATGTTCTTATAGCATATAGCCTCTGATTAATGATATGATAATAAACTAATGATTTTTTTTTCTGTTCATATGTGTGAGACAACGGGACGGAAGGATGGATTGTTGAGGATCTCCGAAAGGATTGGATTTAATTTGGACGGAAAACTGGATTTTTTCTCGGACTATAGGACCCGATGCTCTTTTGTCTCTTCCGGACGGCGGGAGGATTCGCGGATATTCAGGATTCGAGGATACGCTCGTTATAGGATTTACCCGACATTCAAAAGGATGGGATTTGGCCAGAGCTCACTCTGTTTCAAGGACCGGACACTAAATACATCATATACCTCGCCCTTGTGATCCCGCGGCGTGTCGTTGACTTTTAAATACGTTCTCGTCCGCATTAACTAAGTGATTAACAGTGCCGCTCCCTAGCGCTAGCCAGCACTTCCTCAAGTCTCCAACCTTTTGTGCGTAGTCCGTACCGGGAGGGAATATAGGATGCCCCAGATGGATCTAGGTGGTGAGCATCTTGTACCAATCATTATTAACATTCAACTTTCTACCATCACACGCCCCCCAGTTTCTCTTGTATCTACCAGACTGAAATATTCAAAATTAAAAAAAACATAAAAAGTTATACTTCTTTGGCGTATTAAAAACACTTTTAACCCCTTACTGCGTGATTTTTTTAAATTTGGAAAAAAAAATATGATGTGTAAAAGATGAAAAAAAAAAGACATGTTTTTTTATTTTTCAAATAAATTCTTTTTTCCTATATAAAATACAAAAAAATATTTCTAGGTCTTCCCCTTTTTATCCCTAGATTTTACACAATATTATCCATAATTTTATATAAAAGTGATCATTTTATTAATTACCCAATAAAAATAATAGTAAACCAGTGTAAAATATAATTATTTATAGCGTTTTACAATAAAAAAATAACACTTTTGAATATCACGTTTGTACAGATAATCATAAACTCACAGTTGGAAACGCACACCTAGTACAACCAGAGACATCTAGCAAGAAGTTTGACTCACAGTTGGAACGCACACCTAGTACAACCAGAGACATCTAGCAAGAAGTTTGACAACGAGTAACGCGGATCATAGATAAAATTGTAGTATTATTGCTAGAAGCAAGTCATATTTTATTATTTTGTTGTTTTTTATGGCGAAAGATTATTTTGGATCATATATGAGCCAGTATGCGGTAAGGGGTTAAACATTGTCACTGATTAATTTTTCACTACGCAATGCGACAAAAATATGAATTGATAATATGTATGTATTTATCTGTGTATATTGATAATTAATTATAAATTATAAATAATATTGCTCAAAATATTCTAAAATCACCTAATTAAAATGTGTCAGTTCGTTGGTACTATTTTACACTTTTTTTTCCCATTTGTGAGTTGGTACGCATGAAATGTCTGCCCGTTATTTATATATTGATGGCTGACTTCATCATGTCGCACTTCCGTAACAGGGTGAGCACGCAGCTCTCAATTCTACGCTATACTAAACGCACCAAAAGAAGTACAACTTCAAAACGATCAATCCGGTTCTAGGAATTTTAATTTTTTTTATTTCAGTCTATGGTTGTGCAAGATTGACTTAATAGCCATTTATACACGCATTCCAGTAATGTTTTTACTGCTTAATTAAAGATCTCTACGTCTTTCTAGAATTTTCTACACCCTTTGTTAATACAAAAACTTTTTATTTAAAGTTTCTGTATTTTTTTTTCCAGAGTGTGTCGAGAATTTCGTGAAGTGATTGTTTGAGTTATGAATTTCTTAATTGTAGAAATGATAATTTATTTAGTGTTCCAAACAATCGAAGATCTGTGATCGCCGGAAAGTTGAACCGGATTTTTTTCAAACTTCTCTCACTGCATGCGAGCGTCAATAATTTGCCTTTGAGCATGTGCAGTTTCGCATTTGTGTAATATCGTTGCCTAGCTATATACGTTATCAAAGTGCATTTAACTGTCGCACAGTTTCTATGTCATCATTTTAATAACTCGCCAATTTGTAAGTTTTTAAACGCTTTTAGACTAAAAACACGAATGTTCCGAAGACATTCTTTTCATTTTATAATTAATAGTTCCTTTAACATTTCCATAGTTTGTGTATTGCTGAATTTTATACTTGACCCCTTAGAACTAAAACTCACGGTATACTCTATTGAAAATATAATAATTTTTTTATATATACTTAATAGTGACTTTTGTTTTAACACAAAAAAATAAATAAATTATGATGTCCTTTTGATACGATACAACGATTTAGTAAGACGTAATTTTATCATGTTTCTGATCCGTTTTGTTGTTGTCATTCCAAATTTGAATCCGATATTCCAGAATCAATGGTTTCTGTTTTAATTTGCCCGAGTGGTCGGCAGACATATTTTTGTACAATTTTGTAACACCAATAATATAGTTGAGACAACCGTATTCTTTACGACATTAATAAATTATATATTGTCATTGTGTTTGTAATAATAAAAATGCCTTTGATTTCAAACTGTCTTTTATTTTATGACACCCTAGCACATTGTTCCACAAAGTGTGTGCCGCGGCACACTGGTGTACCGTGGTCATCAGTTGGTGCGCCGCGGAAAAAAGTTTTCAACTCTCACTACTATTAAATTGAAAAAAAGAGAACGCCTGAGGACGATCAATGAAGAGATGAGAGCAGCCTTATCAACAATTGCTCCAAATTTTGATCGCCTGTGCTCAGTTAAACAGGCTCACATTTCTCACTAAACATCTTTTCATATTAGGTATATCGATTTTAGTAAAAAATAAATATTAAATAAACATTGCTTTTTTCTTTGGTGTACCTTTAAAATTTCTTGATTTGATAGGTGTACCTTGAATATAAAAAGTTTGCGGAACACTGCCCTAGCACACATTTTAAATTGATTTCTACACTTTGATTTGGGGTATATTTTTGTTTCGATTGTCAATGCTTGAAACAAAATAGACGACCTTCGTGGCAAAGTGGTAAAAGCTATGACTGCCACACCGAAGGTCCTGGGTTCGATTCCCGGCGAGGGCAGTGTGATTCTCACATTGTCACTGGTCTGGTGTAGTATTTACATAATAGCTAAAACAAAAACAGCAAATAGTATACAGTAATTGGGTTCAAAGGACTTGTTGTATATTTAAAAAAAACAAGTTTGGACATGACCTGATTCCTGCTTCATAATATTGAGCTATTTTCTGCTCATTGTGAAAAATAATTAACTAAAAATTTAGTGTTTGAAGATTGATAGTCTCTGACCTTTTTTGGTCTATTTTTTTTTTTCAAAAACCCCCCTTTTCATAATAAATACACCTACTACCATTTTTAAATATGTAGTTTAGCCAAACATTTATGCCAACCAACACAGCCTGAAAGTATGCTTTTTGAAGACATTTCTATTATAAAACAATTAGACCTGTTCTTACTAAAGATGACAAACTTCTTGGAGCATAGGACGAAAGTAAGACGGCTCAAATGGCGTGGTCTTTACGGAGTGCTTTGTGAAAACAAAGTATTTATACAAACTATAGAAAGGTGTATAAAACTGCTGTGAAACCAGCCATGCTCTGATGTTTGGAATGCTGGGCTGCATGGCATCAGATGGAACAGAGACTGCATGTGGCAGAGATGAGGATGTTGAGGTGGGCTGCCAGAGTGACCGGTCTCAATAGAATAAGGTAATGAGTATATTCTGTGACGGAAAAAGTGAGGGAGGGTCGTCTAAGATTATTTTGGATCATATATGAGCTAGTATGCGGTAAGGGGTTAAACATTGTCACTGATTCATTTTTCACTACGCAATGCGACAAAAATATGAATTGATAATATGTATGTATTTATCTGTGTATATTGATAATTAATTATAAATAATATTGCTCAAAATATTCTAAAATCACCTCATTAAAATGTGTCAGTCATGTGTGCAGATGGGGCGAAAACCACGTCATCCAAAAAACCTTTCAACTAGACGTGCGAAAAAGAGGACCCGGTTGACCACCGGCAACTTGACTATCTGGTGTGCCACAAGGCTCTGTTTTAGGACCCCTTTTATTTTTCATGTTTACAAATGACGTTGCCAAAATAATAGAATCCTTTGGCCTCCTCTCACATTGCTATGCTGATGATCAGCAACTTTATTTTTTCTGCAACCCTGATGACACCAAACATCTTACGTCAATAACTGTCAACTGCATTGATGCCATATCCAGATGGATGGCATCAAACAAACTTAAACTAAATCCATCCAAAACGGAATTTCTCTGGACTTCTTCCGCAAAGCGTCAACATCTTATCGATCATTCCTCAATTTCAACAGCTGACAATGATATCGTTCCCAAAAACTCCACAAAGCTTCTTGGTGTTTATCTTGACGCAAATCTGTCTCTAAAATCCCAAATTAATAACACGGTCAGCGCTAGTTTCTTCCACCTAAGACGATTAAAATCCGTCAAAAGGAGTTTTCCCCATGACACTTTCAAAACTCTTGTAAATTCCTTCGTTGTGTCACGACTTGATTATTGTAATGGAATTTATGCAAACATTCCAAAACAACAAATAAACAAACTTCAATCTACGTTCAATGCAGCAGCAACGCTCATTAAAGGCATTCCAAATAACACAACATAACACAACACAATAACACAACACAAGTCCCATATAACACAACATCTCAAAGAACTTCACTGGCTTAAAAGTCCAGAAAGAATCCAGTATAAACTCTGCTGGACAGTCTTCAAAGCGCTACATGGAATGGCACCAAGTTATATATCTGAACTTTGTATAGCGGACAGCCTAAATTCACGGAAATCCACACTTCGCTCGGCGAACTCCTCAGCAATAGGAAGATTAGTTGAGCCGAAGCGTTGCCCCAGTACGAATTTCGGGGATCGAGTGTTCGCGGTAGCCGGTCCATCAGCTTGAAACAATCTCCCTTCACACCTTAGATGCATAAATGATCCGACAGATTTCAGAACTAAATTGAAAACCCATCTTTTTCATATTTCATGCCCAATTTAAACATTTATACTTTGTTCTACTATACTTTTAAACCAATCGTTTTTCAAGCAGTCACATTTAGATTTTTAGATTTAAAACACGTCTTAATGCGCCCTTGAGGTGATTACATCACAAAAACGGCGCTTTAAAAGTTAGCATATTATTATTATTATTATTATTTTATCGACGGAAATATGACATGAAATTGCTTCAGATAGAGCCCCAAAACCGAGAAGCTGGGCAGGTCATTAATCCTTCTAAACCGCATCTCTTCGGATGTGGACATCTTCCACGATAGTGAGGCATCAGAAAGCATCTATCTCTTATAATATAATTTATAAAATTGATATTTGCTTCTCTTGTTCTTCTTATTGTTTCTTTTTACTTAATTGTTCTTAAATTTTTAATTATCTTGTGTTTACGTTTATTGTTTACGTTGTATTTTTTAAATTTCACAATTGTATCTTTCCATTTAATTTTTTTTTTGTATTCTATAGTCATAAGCGATTTGGTAATGTATTGTGATGTTTATGATTAAAAAGTTTTTTTAATTGAAATTGAAATTTTAAACTCTTAAATTAAATAACTTTGTTTTTGTATCGGAATTATATTTTATTTTAAGCGACAGCTGTTTCATCAGCCTATGTTGACATCTTCAGGTGTTACAATAACATATCAAATGTTAAATTTTCGTGATTTTTCGAATCTTTATGTATATTTGCTTCTATATCAATTTGTATAATTTCATTGATATAATTTTGAAATTCTTGCTGAAATTTAGTTAGGTACCTAAATGTTTTGATTAAAAGAACGGTTAGTTACTGTTTATAGGAGAAAATATTAAAGGCGGAAAATATAATAATAAAACAGTAATTAGAAGGAACAATTACACATACTATAGAGTAAAAAACAATGAAATATAATAAATTAAAAACAATAAACAATAACAGGAAGTACATAGATTACATTAATAGGAAAGGTGACAAAAGTTGAAGGTAGTATTATTATTTTTTAGCTAGATTGCACAGGGAAATTAAAATTGAAATCAAGAATCCCGCTGGCGATAGACTAACCGTGGCTGAAGATGCCGAAAGAATATCCGTCTACAGAGCAATTCGATTTGTTTATTTGTTGGTGTTTTTCAGTTGCATTAAACCACAGCTCAAAGAGGAAATTATTTTTGATATTGGTCTGAGTAACCACATACAAGATTATAACACTCACAATACTATTGGTTTTGCACACTTCCCTTCTGTTCTACAAGGGGCATGCACACCTCACTATAGGAACTTATAAAACTTACAAAATAATATTTTATCACTCATTACAAAGTTGTGAGTTCCAAGTGACTCCAGCCTGACATTCTGTTTACATAATTGGGTAAGCATTTTGACAATTCATTTTAAACATTTAAGGAAGTACAAAAATATTCAAATATGCAAAATCTTTTTATGAAAGTGTTAAATAATTGTTTTTGCTGGGCTTAAGGCATTAATACTCAAATTCATTGATTGTTTTGTCATTTATAATTTCTTGAACAATTATGTAAAACTCCATATTAAGTAATTAATATAAATGAAAATGTCTGTCTTCTAGGAGTTTTATGCAATTTTATATGGAATGACATATTTCGCTATTTTAAGGCATTATCAAATGACATTTGATAATGTCTTAGAAGGGCGAAACATGTCATTCCATATGAAATTTATTAAAACTCCTAGAAGACGGACGTTTTCATTTATATTAATTGGTTGTTTTGTCGTTAATTTTGTAAATATTAATATTTATTTAGGGATTATTTTTAAACGAAGAATGGTGTGTGAATTAAGCATTTAATATTTACAAAAATGGCAGATTTACAAGAGTACCATGTTCGTCTTGATAGGTCATTATCAAATGTTTTCTTCAATATCTCATATAAATATTTGTTATAGGCATATATGATAGACATAAACACTTAAATTTATTAATTATTTCCATTTTAACTATGCAACATTTAAAATTTTAAAAGGTGGAGATATATTCTAAGCAGTGTTTTGAATCATAAATGATAAAATAATTAAGAAATAATTGCTTGATATTTAAAAACCATTCTGTAGTACAGTATTATCAAATTTGAGATAGGAAACAAAAGCATCACAAAAGGTTTCAAACTTAGAATTCTATCAAATGAATGAATTGTCACATGTGAGTACTTTTCTTGACAAGGTAGGTATTGTACTTATTAGGTATTGCTATTTTTTGTTATTTATTTCAATTTTATAACAGGTTGAAAATACCAGCTCAAGATGTCTAACAAGAGCGATCTTCTTCTCCTCTTTGAGCGCCCAACGGAACCGGTCTTCGTTCCAAAAGGGGAGACTTCAGCTGTCTTCCAGCCCCCAGATAACTTCTTGGTAATATAAATATTGCAACACCGGCTTACTCACATAAAAAATCTAATAGTCCATTGTTTTGGCCGAAACACTATGATACCTTAACATTTTAAACTGTTAAATTAAATAACTTTGTTTTATGATCACAATTTATTTTATTTTATTTTACGCGACAGCTGTTTCGTCAACCTATGTTGACATCATCAGGTGTTACAATAATATATCAAAATTGTGGTACGTAAAACAAAGTAACAGTTTAACAGTTTAAAAAATCAAAATTTCGGCACCAAATTATGATGAATAAATTTCTTGTAGACAAATTTGTTAACATTACTTTGATTAGATAATCTATTGTATTGGCCAAAACTTCTATTCAAACTATGATACTTCAACATTATTAAATGCTTTAATTTTAAAGCACTGTCATTGAGATTGTCGAGACAGCTGTTTTGCCAACCTATTTTGGGATCATCAGGTGTTACAAACAACACCCGTTGTTTGTAACACCTGATGATGTCAACATAGGTTCGCGAAACAGCTATCACCACAATCTCATAAAAATAAAAATAAAAACATTTAATAATATAGCATTTTGAATGTATACAAATACTTGTAGACAAACAGTGGATTTTACCCATTGCGGGTTAATCATTTTTAAGGATTAATTGTATCTCAATAGAGACGAAGATGTAAATTGTTTTTTTGGAAACAGAATATGGTGGTCGAGGCATTTACAGGACTTATGACCTATCGTTGGTTGGGTTAAGCGATCGCTTTATGTTAACAACATTCTCCATTCCGCCCTTCTTATGACCACCACGTCTGACAAATTGGATATATGCTACCATGTTGAGAAACATTTCACATATTTTAGTTTAATCTACACTAGTGCCATCTATTGAGACTAGATGTAACCATTAAGCAAAAAATCTTTATTAATGTAACGTGAAAGGCTATCAACCCAATTATCACACATTACTAGACAACGCCTGGAGAAAACTCTCCAATTTTTATATGCTTTTAACTTTGACCAGTTTTTATACAACATTATATTAGATTATACTCGTATACCACCATATTCTGTTTCCAAATAATTTACATTTTATTCTTTATTGAGATACAATTAATTCTTAATGATCAACCCGTAATGGGTAAAATCCAGTATTTGTCTACAAGTATTTGTATACATTAAAAAAAAGAAAAAATTATATAAATTTTATGTTTAACAATGATGTGTTTTAGGCTGACAGATACAGCAATATTGCCCCGCAACTGTCATCCAGATTCGGCGACAATCAAAGGATTATTCCTGTGAAGAACATCGCACTTCCAGATCTTTCTAAGCCGATGGAACTGGCGAGAAGGGAAAACTTTTCCCTATTTATTCCCCGGCACCGGGATATTGCTGGCAAACTGATTGATATTTTCATGCGTAAGGCTTTTACTGGACTTTTTTAATATTAGATTTAAGACTTTGTCTGTGTATATTTTTTTGTTTTGTTACTAGAGCATAGATAACCCAAAAAATCAAGGACTGTTATGTTATGAAACTGTGGATTATTAGGTTAAAATAGTGTTTCTTCTAGAACACGACGTTTAACAATGAAGTCATGACTATCTAGTAAAAATTGAAAGCTGTCATTGAAACCGATTCGAGCGCCATCTCTTGGTGAATCCCATTTAGCACTGGCCTCGAACAAAATTAATTCAACCCAATATATACTGTAACATAAATATATTGTGAATAAAGGGTTGGTGCCGGTAACAAAGTGAATGGAGCTTTAAAAATAGTTATTGGAAACAATAATTTATCAATGAAAGCGAAAACGGCCGTTCACAATGGAGTTCTGGTCCCAATCCTAAAGTATGGAAGTGAAGCATGGAACTGGCAGAAGAATGATGAGAGCAGAACAAATGCGGTAGAGATGAGGTCCCTAAGACGTATGTGTGGTAGAATGATATACAACAGAAACTCAAATGCTGATATAAGAAAAAGGAGTGTAGAGCGGAAGAAGGTATTATGAACAAAATTATGAAAGGATCGCTGCGTTGGTTCAGACATATGGAGCGCATGGATGGAAAAAGAATGGTTAAGAAAGTGTACGTTAACGATGTAAATGGAGTACAGAGTCGAGGCAGACCGAGGAAAACACGGCATGACCAAATTAATCAAATTTTAAAAGTTGGTCATGTTAGAAGTCTGAAGAATCGACGTGCGTGTATGAATGTGGAGGAAGCTAAAGAGGTGTGCCAGGATAGAGTAGTGTGGCAGTCCATTCTCTCTGCCTTATCCTGCGTGAAACAGCGTAATGGTTTGTTTGTTTCCAACTAGTCACATATTTAATAGAACAGCCAAATGTAAAGGGGATGTGTATGTAATTAGTATGTTTGTAAATATAATTATATTAATTTCAGAAATGCGTAATACTGACGATCTCCAATCCGTGGCCGTATACTGCCGGGAACACATGAACCCATACCTCTTCAACTACTGTTTCTCTGTCGCCCTGCTTCATAGGTAATTACTTCCTTCTACGTTTTGATAATTTATATTCCCCCTCATAAAGTGAGCAATCATCCGCTTATTAACTCTTTGCCTTCGCTACAAAAGACTTTAGTTAGATTAATAATAGTGTCTGCTCCATCTTATAATATCCTCAACCTCACATATCTCTCTAATTCTGGTATTCCTCACCCAATCTCTCAGTCACTTGCTTGCTATCGTCCTCAGTGTCTTCATCTCGGAAGTCCTCAAAACTTGTTTGGTCCTTATATATGATAATATTTAACGATTCTAATTAGGTTTTGTTGCAAATATGTTATATTTGTTAATGGTTTTGTCTAGGTTTGCTTACATCGGCAGACTAATAATAACTGTATGCCATACATTTGTATCTAATATTGATGTTTTATCGTATTTGATGGGAGTGACATGTGTCGCTAAAATGTCTTGCAAATGCATAGCATGGCCAAACATGTAACTCTCATAAAATATACTAAAATCTCTAGAAGATGAATGTTTTCATAAATAATAAATAATTTAATTCATCACTGTTCAAAACAATAAATAAATTCATGTGTTCTTCTATTTATATTATAAGATAGTGTGTTTGGAGTAACAATTTTAGATTATTAATTATATAACTTTTTATGATTCTCTTTCTTGTGTATTTTGGTATTATGATATTGTTTTATTTATATTTCAGGGAGGACACCAAAGATCTGCCCATCCCTAGCTTCATTCAGAGCTTCCCTGATAAATATTTGGACAGTTCTACATTCTCCAAGGCCCGAGAGGAGAGTACCGTTGTTCAGGAAGGATCAAGGGTAAGTTTTTTTTGTATTTACTATGCTCAGTGGTCTAAAAACTAACTACCTAACCATCACGCCGTCTCGCCGAAGGGGTAGGCAGAAAGAACGGACTGCCACACTTTTCTTTCCTGACATATTTCTCTCGCTTCCTTAACATCGTGTAATGCACACACGTCGATTTCTCTGACTCCTCGGCCGACATTCAATATTTGATCTATTTGATCATGCCACATTTTCCTCGGAATTTCTCTATTTCTAGTTTCATTTACATCGTTAATATATACTTATTTTACCATTCTTTCTTCATTCATTCTTTCCATGTGTCCAAACCATCTTAATGATCCTTTCATTATTTTGTTCATAACACTTTCATTGGCACCGCATTCACTTCTTATATTTTCATTCGACACTCTATCATACACAGAGTATCCACACATTCGTCTAAGATATCTCATTTCTACTGCATTTATTCTACTTTCATCCCTCTTTTGCCAGTTACATGCTCCGCTTCCATACATAAATTCACGTGTCTAAACATTATCAAAGACTAAACAATGACAAAAGGATTTATAATGAAGGAACTACTATTTTGGGTTATAAAAATGTAGAAACTTTATAAGAAAGGAATGTAGAGCGGAAAAAGTATTATGAACAAAATTATGAAAGGATCGCTGCATTGGTTCGGACATATGGAGCGCATGGATGGAGAAAGAATGGTTAAGAAAGTATACATTAATGATGTAAATGGGGTACGAAGTCGAGGCAGACCGAGGAAAACATGACATAACCAAATTAATCAAATTTTAAAGGTTGATCATGTTAGAAGTCGTTGTATGAATGTGGAGGAAGCTAGAGAGGTTTGCCAGGATAGAGTAGTGTGGCGGTCCATTCTCTCTGCCTACCCCTGCGGCTTGATGGTTTGTTTGTTTTGTTTGTTCCTTTAGAAACTTTATTTACTTTTGTTACCGTCTTTCAATATTTCTTTCAACTAGCACATCCTTTGTAAACATGCTACCTAAAAATACAAATTTCTTCACTGGTTCCAGAATTTCACCTTGTGTCCTAATTTGACATTCGTGCAGAAAAAATACAGAATTAATTATCAATTTCAGATATGAAATAATTTGAAATCAAATCAAATCAAATCAATTTATTTTCTCAAAAGATATTACAAACACCAATTTTAGTTTAGGCATCTGTTGAGAACAGGTAAAACATAAAAATATATAATACCAGGAACGCATGAGAGATGGTTCGAGATTAGGAATACAAGATATTCTCCAAAGTCAAGAGTATTTGTCTTCTGAACGTACTTTCACGAATATGAAAGACTCTCCGAAGCCATCATGTTCAGCAGTTTGATTGCTCTCCCCAACGGCATCACCAGAGACTGGTTGGTTCTGCATCCTGGGAGATAAAACAGTCTGTGCTGACATTGTCGAAGATAACCATCTGGAACATAAAGATGGATAGCCTCCAAGATAACGGAGTTCTCAAAGAATCCCCTGATAAGTCTGAAGAAATGAGTAAGTGTGCACCCATCTCTTCTTATCTGCAAACTATTGGTCCCCAGCATGTCCGAGAGGAATGCAGTGGGATAAAGCCACGGATAGCTACCAAACTCTCTAATGTAGAGATATCTCAAATCTTTTCTGAACCTTCTCTAACATGAGCGAGTATCTCGCCTCGTGGGGACTCCATATCACCGAACCACACTCGAGTCCACTCCGGACCAATGAAATGTTCAGCTGGTAGAGTAGAAGCACAAATTGTTTATTAAGTGATACTTAAAGAAATAATGACTAAGTGAAATGAGGTTATTGACCTTAAAAATATCCTTTATCAACATTTGAAGATTAAATAAAATAAAGCTTATACTTATTATAATAATATTTACAGTGGTTTTGCACTGTTCATAATATTTATTTCTATCTGTGGTTAAAGAGTATTTAAATATTGTTATTTATATAATACAACTAGGGCTACGATGGAGTATGCTTTGATGGAAAGTATGCCCCTAAAATATATTGTAATGCGCCATGTAGGTACAATACCAGCAACACTTCTACCAAGTTCATCTAATCAAATCAAATCAGTTTATTAACTCAATAGACATTACAAACAGGAAAATGTTTAAGGCATCTCTTAAGTACAGGTAAAATATCATAAAAATACAACAAAGTACCAGGAACGCATTAGAGATGGTTCGACATTAGGAAGACAAGATACTTTCTAAAGTCAATAGTATTTGCCCCTTGAACGTACTTTCACTAACATGAAAATCTAGCGTCCTCGAGTGGTCTCTCAGGGCCTGCGAACCCCGGGTAATGTGACCACTGTAATAGCAGATAGAGAAAGGGCAAATGACGAGTTTCCAGCGTCATAAAACTGGATACTCCCAGCTAAGAGATGAATGTGTGTAAATCTGTATATGATAGTGTCAAACGCAAATATAAGCATTAAATGATTCTGAACAAAATAATGAATGGTTCGTTAAGAAGGTGTGGAGACATGGAAAGAATGAGTGAAGACAGAATGGTGAAGAAGGTATATGTAAACGACGTAAACGGAGCTATAAATATAGGAAGGTCGAGGAAAACGTGGCACGATCAAATCAATCAAATATTGAATGCGTGCGTGACAAGATGTATGAATGTAGAGGAAGCGAGAGAAGTATATCGGGATATAACAGTGTGGCAGTCAATTCTTTCTGCCTACCCCTCCGGAGAGATGGCGTTAGATTTAGTTAGTTAGACACTTGAAAAGAGAGCATTTTAAGAATGACAATAGAAAGGCATATTACACTCAAGTAAGGCACTACGAGTAAGGCACACTTCAACTAAGGTCTGAATCAATCAAATTTTAAATGTGGGTCATATGAAGGCTCAATAAGTGTTCATGAGTTGTACAAATACCTTTTGTGCCTCTACTCATTCCTTTGGAAAAATGACAGAATGGTTAGTTCATTAAATAATAATAATTCTAACACCTGTCTTATATTTAAAAGGTTTTCACTGCGGAAGTATGATATTTCGTATATTTCAAAAACATGTAATTAATTGCATGGTGGCTCCAATAATACTTTAGCCCGCGGTTTAGGAAGTCGTACTGCGGGGATATCCTGCCCAATATCCTTTCTGTGGTCTCATTACTTCTCTCCGTAAACACAACAATCTTTATCTTTGTGGTTTTCTACTAATTTTAAAAATAATTTCTACTTACAGATTATTCCAAATATCTGATGTTGAATTTTTCTCTTTGCATTATTTCAATGGGCACACAAAAGTAAAATTTAGAATTAGACAGGTTTTTTCGATTTTATTAACAAAAATCTCTGTTATTAATACAAATGAAAACGTCAGTTTTCTAGAAGTTTTATTATATTTTATGGGAATGACATGTTTCCCACTTCTAAGGCATTATCAATGTGACGAAACTTCAACTCGTTGCAGTTTATATGCACTAGTAAGTGGAGCAGAATACGATAATTAACGAAAATTTATGTGACTTTGTACATTTTTAACAAAGAATTATTTGGGTAGGTTCAGAAATATTGGAAAGTGTTTCTTGGAACTCGTTAAGAAATTTTATGATAATGATTACATAGTTAGGGGATACTAAATGATATTATATAAATCAAAAATAAGTTATTTGAGGTAGGACGAAATAAAGTGTTTCTAAGAAAAACATATTTTTACAAATTGTTTACAAATGTTTTTACATATTTCAAGGTGACTAATGATTCTAAGTATTATATATAAAATAAAATCGCCATCCTGTGTGCGTAGACTCCAGAGAGGATGACCAAATTAATCAATTACTTGAAAGGCAGCCATGTTCAAAGTAGGAACAATCTACGAATGTGCATGTCACGATGTATGAATGTAGGAGAGGCACAAGAGTTATGTCAGGATAGGACAGTGTGGAGGTCCATTCTCACTGCCTACCCCTCCGGAGAAACAGCATAATGGTTAGTTAGTTAGATAAAGTGTTATGCTTTGGCTAATGAACCAACTCGGTAATGTTTTAATGTTTGCGGTATTCAAGTGTATTTTCATTGACTTTTCATTTTCTTTGGCAGATGCCTCTTGTCATCCCTAAGGACTTCACGGCTTCGGACTTGGACGAGGAGCACCGTGTGGCATACTTCCGCGAGGATCTTGGCATCAACCTTCACCACTGGCACTGGCACCTGGTGTACCCCTTCTCCGCAACTGACAGGGCCATCGTGGACAAGGACAGAAGGGGGGAGCTCTTTTACTACATGCATCAACAGATTATTGCCAGGTGAGAAAATATTCCTAATTTTTGATGAAAGCATAATATCATAAAAGATCTAAAAATGATTTTAATGGAAAAATATACAATATATCAAATCAAATCAAATCAGTTAACTAACTAACTTACTAAACATCACGCCGTCTCTCGGGAGGGGTAGGCAGAAAGAATGGACTGCCACACTGTTTTGTCATGACATAACTCTCATTTCCCCTACATTCATACATCTTGTCATGCACGCACGTCGATTTCTCCTCATGTGACCGACATTTAATATTTTATTGATTTGATTGTGCCACGTTTTGGCCTTATTCTATTTCTAGCTCCGTTCACGTGGTTTACATATACCTAAAATATAAGAATTAATTGTATCTCAATAGAGACGAAGATGCAAATTGGAAACAGAATATGGTTGATCGAGGTGTTTACAGGACTTATGACCTGTCATTGGTTGGGTTAAGCGCACGCTTTATGTAATACAACATTCCCCATTCCACCTTTTTCTTATGACCACCATGTCTGACAAATTTTTGGAAGTTGTATATATGTTAATCTGCAACACCACCCTTTGCATGGTAGTTTTTTTCAATCTACACACTAACGCCATTTGTGAAGATTGTATTTTAAGCATTAAGCAGAAGATCTTTTTAACGCAATGTGAAAGGCTACCGCCATTAGCGCATTGCTAGAAACCGCCTGGAGATGTCACTCCAATCTATATGGTATAATTTTTACCAGTTTTTGTTTTTACAACATTTTTAATGTATACAAATACTTGTAGACGAATACTGGATTTTACCCATTGCGGGTTATCAATTTAATAATTAATTGTATCTTAATAGAGACGAAGATGCAAAAGAAGACGCTAAAATACAAAAAAACTCCTAGAAAACAGATGTTTTCGTTCATATTAATTATATATTAGGTGTGTAACTTTGCTTCCGCCGTTTTTTCCGAAATTCGAGGCTTTATCGTAAAAAACTGGTTATACATTTATGATTCAAAGTATTGTCCATCGCTGGCCACTACTTTCTCCCATCTTTCGGGCAGCATACGAATCCCGCGTTGAAAAAACTGGTCATCTTTTGAAGCGATCGACGAATCGATCCAATTTTTTACTTCTTCATAAGACCGGAAGTGCTGGTCAGCTAGGCCGTGTGCCATTGATCGAAACAAGTGATATTCCGAGGGAGCAACGTCTGGAGAATACGGCGGGTCGGGTAGGACTTCCCATTTCAAAGTTTCCAAGTATGTATTGACCACTTTTGCAACATGGGGTCGAGCATTGTCATGCTGTAAAATCACTTTATCATGTCTCTCGTTGTATTGCGGCCGTTTGTCTATCAATGCTCGGCTCAAACGCATTAATTGCGTTCGATAACGATCGCCTGTGATTGTTTCAGTCGGTTTTAACAACTCATAATACACTACGCCGAGCTGGTCCCACCAAATACTGAGCATAACCTTGGAACCGTGAATATTCGGTTTGGCCGTCGACGTGGAAGCATGGCCGGGATATCCCCATGATTTTCTGCGCTTGGGATTATCGTAATGAACCCATTTCTCGTCCCCAGTCACAATGCGATGCAGAAATCCCTTCCGTCTTTGCCTTGCAAGCAGCTGTTCACAAACACACAAACGCCGTTCAACATCTCTCGGCTTCAACTCGTACGGCACCCAATTTCCTTGTTTCTGAATCATTCCCATGACTTTCAGGCGTTTTGAAATGGCTGGTTGCGTCACTCCCAATGATCCTGCCAATTCTTGTTGCGTTTGACACGAGTCTTGATCAAGTAATGCCTCCAATTCTGCATCTTCGAAAACCTTCTCTCTTCCACCGCCATGCTGGTCTTCGACGTTAAAATCACCGTTCTTGAAGCGTTGAAACCACTCTCGGCACGTTCTTTCACTAATAGCGGCCTCACCATAGGTATTTGAGAGCATTCAATGAGCCTCAACCGCAGATTTCTTCATATTAAAGCATAAAATTAAAACCTCCCGCAAATGACGAGAATTTGGCTGGTAAGCACATGTTTAATCGGGAATAACTTTATGATGCAGCCACAAATCGACTAATATTTCGATGGCGTTATGTTTACAAATACTTAAGCTTATTGTATGACATCTATGATCTATTTATTCCAACTACCACTTACCGCTACTGCCATCTATTGCAAAACGGCGGAAGCAAAGTTATACACCTAATAATATGGAGTTTTACATCATTGTTCAAGATGTATAAACAATATTATTCTTTTCTTCTAGAAGGTTGAAAGTAGAAAAAATGTAGTAGAAATGAGATCTTTTAGACAAATGTGTAGGAAATCTATGTATGATATAGTGTCAAATGAAAATATAAGAAGTGAATGAAAGTGTTTTGAACAAAATAATGGAAGGAACATCAAAATGGTTTGGACACACGGAAAGAATGAATGAAGAAAAAATGGTAAAATAAGTATATATTAACAATGTAAATGAAACTAGAAATAACGGAATTCCCAGGAAAACGTGGCACAATCAAATAAATCAAATATTAAATGTTGAGACCATGTGAGGAGTCAGAGAAATCGACATGCATGCATGACACGATGTATTCAGTGGCGGTACTCCCATAGAAGCCCAGAAGCCGGGCTTGCGTAAGAAATTTTGAATCAAAACCTCTTCTGGCTTACAGAGGTTCAGCTCTTGTGGCTATTCCTCTTACGTCTGATGGGAACATTGTTGGAAGGTGATTTGGTGGGTTGTGATTCTAAATTTCTTACGCAAGTCGGGCTTCTGGGCTTCTATGGGAGTACCGCCACTGGATGTATGAATGTTAAGCAAGAGAAGTATGTCAGGAAAGAACAGTGTGGGCAGTCCATTATTTCTGCCCACCCCTTCGGGGAGATGGCGTGATGGTTATTTAGTATTTTCTTCTTTATTTGCTTTCATTTTTTGTTGCAAATTTTGGGATAATTTTGAATATCGATAACCTAAAATTTTTATCATTAAAATAATGAAAATATAGTACCAACTAAATTAAACTTTAAGGCCTATTTTCAATTTGTTTATATTATCCCCACAATCGGTATTAAATAACAATTACGAGTGCCTCTAGACTTCATTTTGTATATTAGATAAAATCCTGTATTATTATTTCTTAAAATATTCATAAACAATTTCAGAGAAGTTAATCAATGTATTGTGATGCATATTATAACTTTGTTTCATAATTATAACAGTTAATAATGTTGAAGTATCATAGTGCATTTGCCAAAGCAATGAATTGGATATGGATATGGTTAATTCTATATATATGTGTTTTAAGTTTCTTCAAATACATTGTGACATCATGAGGACCGAATTTTACTTTGTAGATAGCCAATAAGTATTATACTTAAACACATCCATGTCAACATTCTCGTTACTGTTATATATTTTTATCTGTCTATATAAATACATGTAATCGTTGGGTGCGTATTTTCCAGATACAACTTTGAGCGCTTCTCCAACAATCTGCCGCGTGTGCGACGCTTCAACAATGTGCGAGAGCCAATCAAGGAGGGATACTTCTCCAAACTGGACTCCCTGGTGGCCAGCAGGACATGGCCTCCGAGGTAAGATGCCTTACATTGAGTACTGCGATCAAGAGCGTAAAGTCTTTTGTTTACCTGGGGAGCAGCATTACATGGGATGGTCGATCGAAGAAAGATGTCGATAGTCGTATCCACCAGGCTAAACTTGCTTTCAACAAAAAATCTAAAATATTCAATTCCAACAACATAGACCTAAACCTCCGAAAACAACTTATAAAAACATTGGTGTGGAGTGTTTTACTGTACAGATGCGAGACTTGGTGCCTGGGCGAAAGAGAACACAAAAGGCTGGAGGTATTTGAGATGTGGACCTACCGACGAATTGCTCATGTTTCATGGAGGAACCACATTACAAATGAGGAGGTTCTCAGCAGAGTTGAAGAGAATTGGCACATGTTGAACACCGTAGCAGAGAGGCATGCAAGATGGATTGGTCATGTGTTGCGACACAAATGTTTCCTGCATGATGTATTGGAGGGAATGGTCGAGGGATCGATTGGCAGAGGACGACCTCGCCAGGAGTACCTAGACCAGATTTGCCGAGATATGGGCTGCACCTCTTATGCGGAGTTGAAGAGAGTTGCCAAGGACCGAGCGGAGTGGAAGAGGAGATGCGTCGCCTTGCTGCAGATCAATCATTAGATTGAGACCGGAGAAGAAGTGCGAGAATATGAACTGCATCTCATATGTTGAGCTGAAGAGGGATGCAGAAGACGAGCCCAGTGGAGGATGAGGTTCACGACTTTGCTACACACCAATCTCTTGGATTGATACGGCAATGTAGAAGACAATATGAGGTCCCTTGAGTGTGTATGTTAAGCGAATTTAACTACTTTCTGTGCAAGTAACAGTGGTAGGACAATTGTTTTAGTATTTCTAGAATTTTACTCCAGCATAGTAGCAAACAAACGAATTAAGCATCGTATTGTAAGTGTTAAAAAAAAAAGTAAACCAATTAGCCATACAAATATCTGATCTTTCCAGGTTTGCCAACACGAAGATCAGCGATTTGAACCGTTCTACTGACGAGATCCAAGCTGACATAGCCCAGCTAGAGCAGTGGCGTGACAGATTCACCGCAGCCGTCCAACAAGGCTTCGCTGTTAACGTAAGTTAATTTAATTTGTTACTTCACTTCTGACACACAAATTCCTCTAAAGTACAAATTTTGTTAGGTCTCTTAAGAATATGTTTCTGATATGTTAGAAATCAAGTTGTTCTTACCTTTTTCTTGATCTATACAGACACTTTTTAAATCAAATCAAAGAGTTTGAAAGTCGTGATGAAGAATATATGAAGGAAGTGAACAATGAATTCGAACTTTTTGTGTGTAAAATGTAATAATTAGAGCATTATTCCATAGATTCAAAATAATAAAAAATTGTAAACATAAATATAGTTTTATGAAAAAAAACCTGCATGTATTGTTATACCCTGTAATTCTATACATCTATTGTGGTCCTGTTGGAACATTTTTTTGTGGTATAAATAAATAAATATAAACATATGACAGAAAATTTTAAGTTTATTTATTTAAAGATTTTTTTAATTGTTTGACTTGTTATAGGAAGCCGGTAACCGAATCGAGCTAACCGAACAGAATGGGATTGACGTCCTAGGCAACATGATGGAGTCATCCTCCATCAGCCCCAACTCCAACTTCTACGGGGATATGCACAACATGGGGCATGTATTCATCGCACTGGCCCATGATCCTGATCACAAGCACCTTGTAAGCTGACCTAACCTAATCTAACATTTATTTGACAAATATTCAAAAAGTCACATGATTTTTTCAAATCAAATAATAATACACTCTTAATATTTGTATCTACACCACTTTATTTGTTAACAACAACTGGTTTCGCTCCCACCGGAACTTCGTCAGGGTGAGAGAATAAACTAAACATGACTTTTTTCACTTCAATTTAGTCTATTTCAGATAATCAAATTGTTTTACTAAAATCTCCAATAATCCGTGTTTGAACTGCAAAGGTCTGGTATTGGATTCTTAGAATATTTATTATTTATTTATAATGGATATAAAAGAGGCGAGTATGCAAAAAATAACTGATTGTTAAACAATAAACGATAAATTATTGTTTGATTTCATAAACCAAAGACCAAAATACATACAATATTTTACTGAAATTCAGTAATATTACAAATATGTATGTGGGCTTTTCTGATACAATGTAATTGTTTCAAAGCCATAAGATAACCCCGGTAGGACCCAGCTAACCTTCCGTTTAAGGTTCGTGGATTTTTGGCGGAAAACCTTTGATATTTCAAAATTATTAACTATTTCTTTTGAAATTGTCACGACAGCTGTTTGACTAACCAATGTTAGCATCATCAGGTGTTACAGTCAACTAGTTGTGTGATGTGGTTATCCAAACAGCTGTCGCGACTATTTCAAAATAAATAAAATCAATTGCGATATTCTATATTTAACAGTGTTTTAATTAAACAATTAATAATAATAAATTAAACAATATTGTTTGACAAGTTCTTCTTTATTTTAAAATAATAAAAAATGGAAGTAGTTATTAAAACAAATTGTTATATTTTATTATAACTTTTAAAAAGATTATATTTTCAAATTATTGATGTATTCCCTTGTCTTATAATTCTACTCATAATTAAATAACTAAAACCCCTACCTCTATACTTTACTCCATCCCCTTATTATTTTGTTTAAACACAACAATTTTTTGTTATTCCATTGTTAAAATTTGTACACTGAAGAAGGATAAGTACCACCTGAAACATGTTCATAAAATTGTGTTAAAATAAATATTTTATTCACAGGAAACATTCAGCGTAATGGGAGACTCAGCAACGGCCATGAGGGACCCCGTCTTCTACCGTTGGCATGCGCACATTGACGACCTCTTCCAGATGCACAAGGGGCGACTTCCTCGTTATAACTCCGATAGGGTAAAATAATCATGACTTTTCAAATCAGATTAATTTGATGATCCCACATTTTCACTCCATTTCCATTCTTCTCTATTCCAAACTCTCTTTTTTTTTAAATCTAACTCCAAAGGTTTGAATCAATGGCATTAGAATTTATTTAACAATCTTCAATATGAGCAAAAAACAGCTCATTATTATGAAGGAGGAATCTGGTCATATCCAGGTTTGAATCCATGTCCCCTGGATCAAGAGCCAAGCGTTCTGTCCCCTAGAATATCACACGATCTTAGTGACCCTTTCTTAATATTTATGAAGACATATTTATTACCTTACATTTCTTCCTTGTTTCTTTGTGCAATATTGTAATTCTGTTAGCTCTAAGCATCACTTCCATATATTGACTTTGAATGTACTCTTCATCCTTCCTTCTCGCTTCTAGCATCAACCTTTCTTTTAATGTCTCTTCCAGTTTGTCTATCTCTTGTATATATGTTTCCCAGATGTATTAATTCGGTAATTTTCTTTGATTTCTCCCTGTAAAACTAAATATCAAACAAAATTTAACTATTTCTTCTATGTTCGCCATACTTTGTGTTGTAGATGTTTTCTTTTCTTTTTTATATACTTTGTATACAACACAAACTTTAAATTTAAAAAAAATTAAATGTCAGACATGTTTCGGACAACCCAGTCTTCCTCAGTGATATTATAAAAATATTTAAAGAATCTGTCAAAACTGATCATATTTGTAAACAATTTTATAATATTTTAAATATTTTTATAATATCACTGAGGAAGGACCGGGTTGGCCGAAACATGTCTGATATTTAATTTAAATATTTTTAAAAGTTAGTGTTGTATATTAAGTATAAAAAAAAGAAATTAAAACATCTACAACACAAAGTACTAATATAAAAAAGAAAATAAAATTAAACTAATCTAGATCTGTTAACCGAGTGTAAAGAAACATGTAGCCAAAATTGAACACTTTCCAATGGGATTTTGCAATCCCCATTTCCCCCTTAAGCATATTTCAAAGTTTACGACTTACCTAATTATAGAATCCGTTGTTTTGGCGGAAACACTTTGATATTTCAACATTATTAACTGTTTAAATAAATAAAAACTTTGTTATAAATATCACAATTTGTTAGTGACCCCATTTCTACGGCATTTATCCTACTTTCATCCTTCTTCTGCCAACTCCAAGCTTTACTTCTATACATAAGGGTCTCTCCCAAGAACTCCAATGCGCACTGCCATATTTGCTTCAGTCGATATATTTACCGATAATGACATTGGGTGCACCATTTATTTTGTTTCCAACTCCAACCCTTCTTCCGCGATATCTTTCTCCATCTCTTGTAAACATGCTTCAAGTACACAAGTATTATAAATTATTAAATGATTTTACTGAAATCTCTTGATGGAAGTTCATTTTAAATAATAATTAAATAAAACGATGTTTTTTAACTACTTCCCCTTTTGTCTTTATTCAGACAGCGACCGGTTTCGCCAGGCTCGCTGGCATCGACAGACTGGTCTTGACCAGTCTGTCGATGCCAGCGAGCCTGGCGAAACCGGTCGCTGTCTAAATAAAGACAAAAGTGGAAGTAGTTAAAAAACATCGTTTTATTTAATTATTATTATAAATTATTTTTAATAAATTTTACTATTGCAGTTAGACTTTCCCGGAATAACGGTGTCAAACATATCGGTGAGTGTTCCTGGATACGGAGACAACCAGCTGCAGACTTTCTGGCAACAGAGTGACCTAGATCTCTCCCGAGGGATGGACTTCACACCGCGAGGCACCGTCTTCGTGAGGTTCACTCACCTGCAGCATGAACCGTTCACTTACAAGTCAGTAGAAATATTATATAACAGTCTACATTGCCATTTGTAATCTTTTTTGATGAGCCAAATCACTTCAATAGTTTTAGCCTTCTTGTTGATTTTATTCCAAGTTCTTTGATCCTGCGCCTTTTACTCCCAGCCAGTGGTGGTACGTCCATACAAGCCGAGAAGCCGGGCTTGCCTTAAATAATCTATAATAAAACAATGTTTTTTGCGCATTTGAGTCGTTTACGAATAAAATGATATTTTAAAATGTCGCATGAGTTAAAGCGATTTAATTTGTTGCATGGCAAATGACTCCGTTGACATGCGTAGAAATGACCTTCGTGTATGTTTTGTTTCATTCATACGCTACCTTAGATGAGATGCCTGCGAAATCTACGTCCACATGTTTTGTTGGTCAGATAACTCTAATAGCTGATCGGGGCCCATTATTCGTCATCTGCTCAATATGTGCGAACTTCAGGGTGGTTGGTTAGATTCAAGACCTCTGTATGTTATCTGAGAATGATTAAAACCCATTAGGGTGCCGAAAATCATTCTCCATAGATGGTGTTAGTGGGTCGGTTGTATAGGTTAATTCTTGAAAAAATTCACTAGTGCAACCAAATCTACATAGATGGCTGACTGAAACTGCCACGTGAAGATAAATATGGATTTTGAAGTATATATACGTACATCTTCCAAAAATTTGTCATGCATGATCACAAATAACAAAGGTGGAATGGGGAATGTTGTAATTACATAAAGCGTGCGCTTAACCCAACCAATGACAGGTCATAAGTCCTGTAAACACCTTAATCATCCATGTTCAGTTTCCAGTTTGCGTCTTCGTCTCTATTGAGATACAATTAAAACCCATTAGGGTGTTGATAACTTGAAAAATTATAGAAATATAGACCTTAATGTTGCCGGTCTCAAAACTATCTGTTTTCAGTTTATGACCTATAAAGGGTTAATCTGGAAAAATACACTATCGTGACCCTCTACTAATATTACAACACAAAAAAATCGGACAGGCTTGCCTTACTGGTTGACCCTAGGCACGCCACTGCTCCCAGCGGTCCGTTTCACCCAACCTAGCCAGATCAGGCCTTCCTAGAGGTCTTACTCTAGCTGATCTGTACAGGATTGCTCAGCTTGCTAGATGACCGGGTCGCTGGGTATACGGAATTCTTGGTTGCTCATGTGCCTCCAAGTTCCCACTGCAACACCAGGTCTGGGTCCCAGGATCATTTTTAGGATCCTATTCTCAAATTATTTTAGGAATACCCTTTGTATTTAATGAAAGTGACATTTTATATCACCCGAGCAAGGTTGATCAATTCCATTCAAAATAATTTTAAATGTTTTCTATTTTCCAGCATCGCAGTGAACAACTCCAGCGGTAGCCAGAAGGAAGGAACGTGCAGGATCTTCATGGCCCCTAAATATGATGAGAGGGGCACACCCATACTGTTCCGCGACCAGCGCCTCCTCATGGTGGAGCTAGACAAGTTCAAGGTCACGCGTATGTATACATTGATTACTGAATACTCAATAATTTCTCACAAATTTATTTAATTTTAATTTGTATTTAAAAACTTGTAACACCCTCAAGTTAATAAGTTTTTAATATTTGATATCAACTCATTTTCTGCGGGAAGTGTATTAACACACGTTTACTAGATTGGTGGTGGATGGAAAGGTATATCAGATGTACGCATAAGTTTTTGCAGGTTTTTGTGGTAAAGAAAACAAGTAATTTTAAAGGGAAATTTATTTCTTGTTTATTCGAAATATTGGCCATCGACTTCTACACATTTTGCCCATCTTTCAGGTAAGTTCTAATTACCATGCCAGAAAAACTGTTTGTCTTTTGCGGCAAACCATTCGTCAAGCCATTTTTCAACGTCCTCGAAATTGATTGACGAAACAGCTGTCGCGAAAAATAAAAATACAATTGTGATATATAAAAACAGAGTTTTATAATTTAATAATCAAAAATATTACTTACATTCAATTTGATAAAAGTGTTTTTTTATGTATGTAGTAAATATTTATTTATTTATAGACAATAATATATATAACATATAGTTGGGGGTTGCTTGACATTCGTTAAGCGGGAAACAAAATATGCCGGGCGATATCCTACCTACTCAGGTAGTGCTGGCGCCTGAAGGGGCAGTTGAACGATTGAAATACCATCGTTATAAATAAAGAGTAATATCGGTACAGAGAAAGAACAAATAGAATAAACACTACCAAAATCAAAGAACCCTCGTTCATTTCATCGTTATAGAGAGATTATCATAATAGGGAGAATCTTTATAAAGAGAGACTGCTGCATAATATAAAAATGGTAAATTTTCAGTGAACGATGGTGATAACAACATCACCCGCACGTCGGCTCAGTCTTCGGTGACAATTCCGTTCGAGCGCACTTTCCGCAGCCTGGACAACAACAGGCCCGCGGCTGGCTCTGACGCAGAAGCCGAATTTAACTTCTGCGGTTGCGGCTGGCCTGACCACATGCTCATCCCCAAGGGCACCCAGCAGGGCCTGGCTTGCGAGCTCTTCGTCATGGTCTCAGACTACACCATAGATAGGGTACGTCCATACAATTATTTATTGATCATTTACCAAGTAAAACTAACTAACTAACTAAAGGTGTGTTTACACAGTGCGAGCTAGCGTGCGAGTTGGCATAGACAGTAACTGTCCTGTAGCTACTGTCATTGTGTAAACGAATCATGCGAGTTACTGTCAAGACGAGTAGGACAGTAACTGGAGTGCGAGCTACTATACAATAAGCAATCGAGGAATATAGAGTGTAAAAAAGTATTATGAACAAAATTATGAAAGGATCATTGCATCGGTTTGGACATATGCAACACACGGATGAAGAAAGAACAGTTTAGAAAGATACGTTAACAATGAGAATGGATTGTAGAGTCGAAGAAGAGAATGGCCAAATTAATCAAATATTGAAGGTCTGCCATATTAGAAGTCAGAAGAATCAACGTACATTTATGACTCGCTGTATGAATGTAGAAGAAGCTAGAGAGGTGTATCTGAATAGAGTATTGTGGCGTTCTCTCAGCGTACCCTTTCAGAGAAATGACGCGATGGTTTATTTTGGTGTATGTTTACATCTAACTTGGTGTCAGTGGGGGTACTTCCATAGAAGCCCAGAAACCCGGCTTGCGTAAGAAATTTTGAATCAAAACCTCTTCTGGCTTACAGAGGTTCAGCTCTTGTGGCTATTCCTCTTACGTCTGATGGGAACATTGTTGGAAGGTGATTTGGTGGGTTGTTGATTTATGCGCGGGCATGATTACTTATGTTTTGATTAAAAAATTCTTACGCAAGCCCGGCTTCTATGGGAGTACCGCCACTGCTTAGTGAAGTTATGAAGTTTATGCCTCATCAATTGATGCAATAAAATGTTTTATTCAGGTGGCCCAGACCGCCACGGGAACGTGCAGTGATGCGGAGAGCTATTGCGGAATCCGCGATCAGCTTTACCCTGACTCCCGCTCTATGGGCTACCCCTTCGACCGCATGCCCCGGGACGGAGTTCAGACACTGCAAGACTTTGTCACCTCCACCAACATGGCTATGCAGGACTGCACCATCACATTTACTGACCGAACTGCCACCCCTTAAACGCTGGACCCGCACCGCGCACCAAACTTGGATATGTTGCCACTGCATTTTTCACCTTACATTCTTGTCCGTGTTTAGCATTAGAATTAAAGTTAATTTAACCTCTCAAGCAAAATGATATTAATGACATTTTGAAACATCTTTTAATATTGAATTTTTTATACACCAATAGATGTCACTAGTAGTCCAAAGTTTGGCATAATCAGGGAATATTCGATGAATTATAAATGAGGCTCAAGTATGGGGCCATACGCACAGTTCTCAAACAACCCAAACATTTTTTCGGCCCTGGAAGATATATACACTTTATTTATAAAAATTAGAATTAAACACTTTTAAAACGTTGCATAAAACCACTTTATTTTGAGTCAGGAGTGCCAACCGGTTTCACTCTGTAACGAGCTTCATCAGGGCTATACACAAACAGTTTGTGTAATAGCCCTGACGAAGCTCGTTACAGAGTGAAACCGGTTGGCGCTCCTGACTTAAAATAAAGTGGTTTTATACAATGTTTAAAAATGTTTAATTCTAATTTTAAATATGTCAAACCACCAAGTAATAGCTTCTTTCCAAACTTTATTTATATTTGTTTTCAATATCAAAAACTTGTCTCATTGTATATTACAAGAAAACTTCAATATATTTTTGTTTTTTCTTGTTATTATTGTTCGACTTCAATAAAACTGAGATTTGTATCAATGTTAAATATTAAATATGGAGTTTTACATCAACGGCTTCCAAAACCAAAGTCACACACATCTATACTCACAATGTTTTTTTTTTTTTTTTGCTTGTCAATTCTTTTATCATTTAAGTTTGAAAGAGAGACTAAATATAATATGGGCAAAGTAAAAATATGACACTCTCAATAATTGCTCTTAAGGTCTCTGCCCACTACAACGTACCATACTATGACCGTAATAGGAACGTGTCGGGTAAAAAAATTATATTTATATTGAAAAGTATGAGACTATGCCCACTAGACTGTTCCGTCACCGACCAGCACAATTTCACTTTTCAATACAAAGAATATTTTTTTACCCGACACGTTCCTATTACGGTTGTTGTATAATACGTTGCAGTGGGCAGAGACCTCTATCCCGAAAACCATTCTTAAATTTTTGCTCAACCTTGAAATATGTTTTTATATTCTCTAATAACTAGGGTTAAACATGGTCTATAGATCTCAAAACATAAAAAAATGTTGTCTTGTTAAGAGCTAAGTACAGGGAAAAAAATATGCTCTTTATGTCAATTCCGAGCCCTAGATATATATAAAACATAATTTTTACTTTTTCTTTTAGTATTTTCCTTTATTGACCACTGAGAAAAGATAAACAAATGAAACCATAGATTAAATGCAGTGTCATAAAGATCTGTTTGCACCTTAATTGTAGTACTATATTACAAAGAACAAAACATAATTATAAGGCTAGGTTATTTACTTTAATTTTCTCAGAACTATGTATATATTTGTAAAGTACTAATTTTATAAGACACTGACTTAGGTAATTTTTGTTTATAAGTAGCGTATTTATGTATAATTATTATATAAATAAAAACAATATTTCAGAGGCATAGTATTTTATTTCATCACTCAAAGCTGTGCCAGACTGTTGTATACAAGCTCTCCACATCAGTCTCCACCGGCGGTTTAAAACTGCGTAGACGTCAATTCTACACCAGACCAAAGACAAAGTGACAATCACACTGCCATCCCCGGGAATCCAACCCGAGACCTTTCGGTGTGGCAGTCATAGCTCTTGCCACGTCATTCGTCGTTCTTCTTGCTAGGGTATATAAAATGTTGAAAAATGGAATACTTAACTTCAATAAAATAGACATTTTCATCAATATTAAATATTTAATTTGGAATTTTACACAATTGTTCAAGAAACAAAAAAAAACTTTTTTTTTGCAGTATTATGAAAAATTAATATAGAAAGAATACAAGGTTATTTTGATTGCTAACTAAAAGTGAAAAATAGCTGATTTTGTCATTTTAAGCTATTGAATGCTTCATTTAAATACTGTTTCATTTGAATAAATAGAAATGCTAAATAAAAACGAAATTGTTAAAAAAAAATTCACAGAAAAAGACCAAATAAGAAATGAAACATGTCTGCAATTAAAAAAATAATAAAGCGTTGTAATAATACAAAGTGTGTTTCTATTTATTCAACTATAATATAATATTTTTTTAAGTTTTAGCAATATCTCGTACCCATTTTTAATGCCAAAATTGCATGCTTACAAAATAACCTTATAATTTGACATGTTTTATTATAAAATGGATACTATGCGAAGGATTTTTATCTGTTCACTCGATATAAATGCTCGGGTAAAATGGACACTCTTTTCTACTTTGAATTATTCATAGTACACATTTTTTACATCATAAAGATAGAACAAAAGTGGAATTGAAAAGTGACTAGGGTTATCAAATGTATTATTTATCATTTCACTCAATTTAAACAACGTCTCCAATAAATACAAACACATTTCTATAGTGTTATTTTTTAAGTTAAATATAAAACGTAACAATATTATTTATATAATATAACAAAGTCTCATTTATACAAAAAGTAAGGGTTCTGGACATCTCTAAAAATAGTATCAAATGCTACTGTCAGGTTTCAATGACCATGCTACAAGGAGGGCAATGGAAGTGGACCAGCGATCCAGGGGACGTGGTAGGCCCAAGCTGAAATGGATGACACTAACTTATTCAAAGGACACTCAAGAGAGATTTAATTCCAACAGATGCCACATACGGCAGACAGTCCTGGATACGCCATACAAGAAGAGCCGACCCCAAGTAAATAGGACAAGGCTCGGAAGAAGAAGAAGCTACTGTCAGGATTCAAATTTGAACGTCTACTTTTTGATAGTCCAAAGATAATTTTTAGAGGTTTTCAAAATACCTTATTATTTAAAAATGGACTTTATCACACCAACTTTAGTAAAATAATTCATTTGAATTGCATAGATAAAAATAAATACTTGAGAATTATATTTTCAGACCTATTAAAGACAGACAAAGGGGCCATAGATTGTTTTATCTCCCACGATGCAGAACCAACCTGCCAATGGTTATGCCGGTAGGTAGAGCAATATCTTTGCTTAATCGTATCACCTCGGAGTTTGACATATTTTGTGATAGTTTTGATCTGAGGGAAGTACTATCTTTATTATAATTGTATGGTATATTTATTTTATTAATTTGTCATGCATCTTATGTTTCTCGCTCTTTTTATTAATCTATTATGAATTACTTATTATTGTGTATCTCTAACTTGTATCTTTAGTGTATTGGAAAAAAAATTCTGTAATGCTTTAGATATGTTTAAAATAAATAAATGAAATGAAATAATTTATTCCTTTCATATTGGAATGAACAAACTAATGGATCCTCAATATAATCTGTTCATAAAATTCTTTTATATATATATTTTTTTAAATATTTGTTTTTTGTACACATTCATTCTTCAAATCAAAATATAACATCACCCAAAGAATATTTTTTTAGAAAAGAAAAAAAAAAGCACTAAGAAAAGTGTTGTATTAAACTGGATAATTGTGTTACACCTGAAACGGAACTTGCTGGAATTTCCGTAGTAAAAGGCGACAATTATCTATATTGCCTTGACACATCTCGAGATAAAGCTGCAGAGGAAGGGCTCGGGGGGAATTGATCTGAAGTAAGATAGTTTTAGCCATGGCCAGGTCCCCTCTCACGGCATGGCACACGGCGCCGTTCAGCCACACCGCCACCCCCAGCGTGTCCTGCGCTTTGGAGTTCATATCCGCTGCGAAGTTGTGTATCAACGTAGGGTTTAAATAGTGGATCGCATCGGATATCCTGTCCAGTCCTATCAGCGCCTCCGCGGCGTACAGATGCGCGAGCGCTCGCTGCCCGCTGTGGTGGTTGCCCGTCCTCGAGAGAAGGGACGTGCAGTGATATAGCGCGGACGTGGGATCACCGAGTCTCAAGCACACAAAACTGTATAACAATAAAACAGAATTTCTTAAATTACAGTACTGTTTGTAGTTCATGGGCGAGCTTGGAGCCGCTTGGAACATGAACTGATCGTGGTCCGCTGGAGGATCAGAGGTCGGTAGGAGTGTGACGGCGTTCATTAAGCACAGAGCGGCAAACTCCAGCGATAGGGTGGGGATAGCGTAAGATTCACTGGATATGGCGTAGCGATCTTTACTCAAGGGGCCCGGAACTAACTTTGTGTGCGGCCCTGAACCGATTCTCCTCACGACGATATCCTGCCTGTTGTTGTGCGTATAGTAGATGACGCAACACTCTGCGAGGCGTAACCAGATGCGCGGGTTGTTTGGGAAGTGTCGTGCGGCCTGGACCAAACAATCAAAAGCGCCTTCCGTGCGCTTCGCCCTCAAAAGAGCCACTCCAAGATTAAATATATACACGTGCCGGTCTCTGGACGTTGTTAATTTAGTGTCGCCATCAATTGTTTTCATGTGTTCCTTGAGCGCTTCTTGCATGCATTTGATGGAGAAGTAGTTCTTCTTCATGGTGGAGTAGAGGACGCCCAGATTGTTATTGAGGGGTGCTTGGACTTCGTCGGCATCCACGGAAGGGGGGCGGGGGAGGGGGGCCCGGCTGAGGGTGAGCAGCGCCCCCGCCGGGTCGCCGTTCACCCACTGCTGGTGAGCACGCAAGAACAACCACTCAATAGACTGAATACTGGTCGGCGGTGGAGACTGCTTCTTGTTCATGAGATTCGTGCGAAGCTTCAGCTGTTCGTACAAATCAGAGTACTCCGGAGACTTCTGAAACAATTTAGAGGCTTGATCGCCGTAGTTCATCGCTTTTTCTGGCAACCGACGGCACAAACATACTTCCATTAGCAGCAGTACGATGGAACAAGCTAAACAACTGTCTGTTATCTGTTCCCTGAAAGTGAACAGCTTCTCCAGAAGCGTATAGGCCTGCGTGTAGTGCCGCGAGTGGTACAGCAGCACCGCGTAATTGTAGAACATTGTGGCATCTGTCGCAGATTTAATTTCGTTTGGATTCACCGCGGGCCACAGCTGTCCGGACAGCTGTATCATCTGCTTTCGGAATGCATCCACATTTTTCAACTGGCTGATGTACATTTCGGTCACGGCTTTGTTTAAACTGACCCGTTTATTTTGTTTCAAATGTGTGGATAATTCATTTAGATGTTTTAGACATTCTTCGTATTTACCCGCCTTAAATTCTTTCAAAGCCAGAACACTCGGCTCGTTAGCATTTATTTGATTCGAATCAGACATGTTATTAAGTAATTGTAATATTTACAAAGAGAAGAATATTTTATTAATAATTTGAAAATATATTATGCTCTTTAACCAGTAACGTCAGACGTCAACCGTGCGTCAATCTATATATATCTATGGAAAAAGTTAATGCGAGATATTTTTTTTAGCCAAGTATTATTTTAGTTCTTATCTACCCGTATATAAAAATGTGACGTTTCCATCGATGTGGCAACATATTACAAATTCATAGATAATTGTGAGATTTCTTCAGTTTTCTTTGGTCTACTTGACAAGTGTGACAAATGCTCACGATTCGGTTTCAATTTCAATCGTTCAACATTTGAGGGATGTGAAAATAATAACGTCACCGACCGTGAAACAAAATTTCGTAAATTTAATGAGGTTTTCCATCGATTTAGATTTAGATTTGTGCTTCCCCTACACCACTTTTTCACTGTAAGTCATATTTGCGCACAAGTTGTCAAAACATATTTTGCACTCCCAAACACTAATTTTTGTGCAATAATTTTAGATGAAACAGAAGGGTATATTTTCTTCACTGGCCCTTTATACCATCGGGTCCTTTTCTTTAGCCACGGGGTCCGTCCTCGTGCTTGGGCCTGAAGACAAGTGAGTCTCGTTTTCCTTTCATATTGAATACACATTTTCTAAATATCAAATGAGAGGTTAAGTTAAAAGCGTTAATTAACTTTCCCTTGCAGAATTTCCATCGCTAGAGGATTATTTCTGCTGATTTCGGGATTCGTTTTTTTCCTGTCGCTCTTTGATTTTCTCAACCATGTGGCGCTCAAAACGAATTCCGGGCTTAAGATCCGGAAAAAATACCATCTCACGATGTCGGATGTTCTGGATATCAGCAATAAGTAAGCTTCTTAATCTTATCTCTGAGGTTGCTTGACTTGTTATTCTTTTTATTATCAATCGAAGCCGCCGAAAAAACCTGTTCCTCTACTAATACCAGCGCTGTTACACACCCACACACACACATACACACATCATTAATCTTCAGGAGGCAGTAATATAATGTGAACTTTGGCACCTACCTGTTTGTAATGTTTGATATTAAGTAAAACATCACGCTGTTTTATGACAAGGGTAGACAAGCATCAACCACCATAATATTCTTCTATTTTTACTCATTGTCTGTGGGAAGGATATTAATATCCATTTATTGGACTGGTAGTGGCCAGTATGAAGGGTATAAATACCCTTTAGCGAACTGAAACTATTGGAAATGTAGAATTTTTTAAAGTAATTTTCGTGATATATTTTTATGACAATTTTTTACACTGTTTTTTCCACTTTTTAGTTTATTTTTCTCGACATGTTTCGAAGGCTTACACCAAAGGTTCCCAAACTTTTTTGTCCCATAGATCCCTTGCCGATTTGTGTAGACTCCCTGCTTTCCTAATTGATTGCTAAAAAATTGGTCTTCGCCGAATTCTCTGTCTACTAAACGGAAGTCGCTGTTGAGCTGAAAAAATGAAAAAAAAAGTTGCCGCCGAATTCTGTACCTACTATCAGGAAGTCGCTTTCAAGCTAAAAAAAAGACGCCAACGAAATCCCTTGCAAGTCGTCGTGGACCCCTGGGGGTCTATATAGACCACGTTAGGAATCACTGGCTTACACCTTCATCATCGGGAGAAAGATGTAAACTCGTTTATATCGTTCTCCCGATGTTGAAGGTGTAAGCCTTCGAAACATGTGGAGAAAAATAAACTCAAAAGTGGAAAAAGCAGTGTTTCAATTCATTAAAAAATTCGTCATTATGGAATTCCGCATTGTTAACGCCTTAAGTTTATCTTAAATTAATCAAAGTATGCATACACTTGAATGATATTATTTATCAGGTAAAATCTATGCTTGGTAATTTGCGTACAATTTTACCTGCAGATATGCATGTTTTTTTTTTACTTGTATTTTTAATTGTATTTGATCGTACCGATATGGAAGGTGTTTGACTGTTGCATCATACTGGTGTTAACTTATGGATTTGAAATTATAACATTGTCTCAGAAAAGCACAAATAAATTTAGAATTGTCCATAGAGTTATGGAAAGAGCAATATTAGAAATCAGTACCGTGGATAGGGATATAAATAGGTGCCTTTGCTCAATATTCAAGATCTACTGGTCCCAAACAGTGTCAAATGCCGTTCTCTGGACCATGGTAGGCGAAAAGCCATTCAGAGAACAAGTTGCTAGATGCAAATGGCAGTGGTTCGGTCACACTCTGAGACGGAACCCAGCCTGCATCGCTCAGGGCGCACTAGACTGGTTCCCTATGGGGGGAAAGAGGAAGCGAGGCAGATCTAGAGCCACCTGGAGAAGAGCCCTGCAGGACGAGGTTAAAGCAGAAGGCCTCACTTGGGATGATGTTAGGCATGCGATAGAGTCGGATGGAGAAGGTTACTTGAGGCCCTATGCACCACGGAGGTGTGACAGGACAAAAAGAAGAAGAGACAGCGGATAGGGTTAGAAACATCATTATTAGAGTCATAACAGTAGTGTCGGACATCATCGGAAGATTGGCAGCGCTAAAATGGCGCTGAGTAGGCAATGTTGCTCGCAGCTCCGACGATAGATGGACAAAACGCTTCCTTTGCTGGTGTCCCAGAACTGCGACACGAAAGATAGAACATCCTCAACTACGATGGTGGGATGGGATTACAGAGACTGCCTGTATGACATGGATGCGTGTTGCCCATCGACAGATATGGATATAGATTGAGGAGGCCAACGTCCAGGAGTGAATGGATACAGGCTAATGATAATGATATCCATTCAAATATAATTACTCCACCCATTCTTTCAATCTATTCCGATCATCTTAGCAAACCTTTCAATGTTACAATGCAATACAAAATTGTTATTTTCTTATTATTTATAATAATGGTTGATAAATGCTGTTTTATATTTTCTGTAAGTTCACATTTAAATATTATTAAAAACAAACATTAACGTGATTAATGATTATCACACACACACATTTATATATCTACGAGTATGATTTATTAATTACTTTAAACTAAATAATTATTTTCTTGTTCCTCCATACTCAATTACTTTGTATTAATAAAACATGATAATGAAAATATATCATTTCAAATACATGTATTTTTACATATTTATGTTACATAACCCAAATGATGTTTCTTTTTTTTATGTTTTCCTCACAGGTTACAGTTTTATCTTTGTGGCCTTGAGACGTCTTCAATAATTTACTCGTAAAATGTATTTTTATATGTTAATTTTTTATGTATACGTTTGTTTTTGTATTTTAAAAGACTATTATTTAAATATATGGTATTAGAATTTATTATACAATATGACTAGAAAAAAGCATTGCGATTCTTTTAAGCAAAATACACATTTCTCCAAAATTCTCGACATAAAAATATTCGACCAAGACGTTCTTTAGTCCAAGGAAATTAAGTACCTCGAGTATTTATTACATACATTGTATTTCTTATACCGGACATAATTCAACTATATATAAGAAATTTAACCGTACACTATTATTATATGGACACCGACAGCCATAAAAAAGGACAACAAACATCGCACCCGCAACAATGGCAACAATCGCATCAACACTCGCTCCACCAAAGACTAAAACTTGCCAACCTGCCTCTGGTGACACCGTGCGAAGAGTAATATGTCTGCCGAACGCGGTCTCCTGGGAGATCGACGTTTTTCATATTAGTGAAATACATTAAGAAGACTTGCATACTCTTGACTTTAGAGAGTATCTTGTCTTCCTAATGTCGAACCATCTCTCATGCATTTTCGGTATTATATATTACATTTTACCTGTTCTCAGTAGATGCCTTAAACAATAATTTTGTTTGTAGCAGCCCATTTTAACATGATAGTAATATTGCCGCCATAACTGATTATAAAATAGGATAAAACAAAAATCCTGTTTTATTATTTTTTAGTTTTGAATTTGTGTCTTACTAAAGAATATTTATATAATAATAATTTTTGAAACTAGTTGTATTTAATTTTTTATCTTATAAAGATAGTATAGTTTATGGTTAGACTATAATTTTTACAATCATTTTATTTTTACAATGCTACAAAATTCAGATTTAATCAACAACAAAAAAATGTATTGCCATTGTGATGGAAGGTTTGGCCGATTTTGTGTCATTACCAGGGGTGTTGGGTGTTGTATTTTTGTGATGCTATACTTTTTTATTTTATTAATTAAAAATTATATTTTCAGAGTCGTTTCTGCCGTCCAGGGCGCTCTGTGTTGCGTGGCAGGGGCTGTAGTCTGCCTCTGGTCTTGCACACGCAGTTTCCTCCACTCTTCGCACTTCATGTCCGAGGCGTACGCCTGGTTTGGGGCTGCATACTTCTTTTACGACATCTGGTCGATGTACAAAGTGCACATCAGCATCGGCGTTCCCACCATCCACACTTCCGAGAAAACCTTAAAGAAGATATCGGCCAAGAACAACCAAGCTTCAAGGGAGAGCGGAGACAGAAAGAATGGGGTATCTCTGCATGAGAAGGCAGCGCAAGAGTCGAAGCCAAATGACTCGAAAGTTGTTCAGTCATTCTTTTCTTATTGTAAAGATCAGCCCATCATCATAATGCATCATCTATTCATCGGTGGGTTCGGTTTCCTAGTCATTGTGGTGAGTTTATTTTATGTTACCTTAAAACATAGATAAATGAGATATTACACATTCATAGAGACGTATGAATGTGTAAAAATCTCGAGAGATATGTCCGAATAATACAGTGGCAATCCAACATCTTTGACCGGTTTACAATTAGTTATATCAATGTTTATGAATTATATAATTTTTTTACAATGTTTTATTGCAGTACTTGCGCGGCGGTCTGGGTGACTGTGTGTTTGGTTTTGTTTACCTCATGGAACTGTCCACGCCCTTTGTGTCCCTGCGGTCTATCCTGAGCCGAATGAAACTGAAGGCTTCGCAACTGTACGTGGCCAACGGCATCCTCATGCTCCTCACTTTCTTCGTGTGCCGCATCTTGCTCATCCCTTACTTGTGCCTCGTCTACAGCCAAAACCTCGGACTACCCTACTGGGAGGTGAGTGCTATTTATTTATTGCGTTAATTATGTCCTCCTGGCAGTGGTGGTACTCCCATAGAAGCCCAGAAGCCCGGCTTGCGTAATAATTTTGAATCAAACCCCCCAAATCTAAGTAATCATGCCCCCGCATAACCCAACAACCCACCAAATCACCTTCCAACAATGTTCCCATCAGACGTAAGAGGAATAGCCACAAGAGCTGAACTTAACGGGGTTCTGGGCTTCTATGGGAGTACCTCCACTGCCTCCCGGTTGTTTTGACTATGTAACAAATAAACTTGTCTATAATGATTTTTTCGTTCTCTCCTCTTGGATTAATTTTATTTTTATTTCGTACATATTAAAATGTTAGGTTCCCTGTGTTACTGCCCCTTGTTTCCATGACCAGTGTTTTATTTATTTCCTTAACCTCTCCCTGAGTATGAACGCATGGGCGAGTCCAGTAGAAAAAAGTCTCAAAGGAGTATGGACTCGCAGACGCATCCGCGCCTAAAGTACAAGCGCAGTCTGATTTAAATAAAATATATGTTTACTATTGACATCTATGGACTTTGTCACATACAAATATTTAATGTGATTTCCTACATTACCAAACTGAAAATTCTAACAACAAAATATCTGTGACGTCATTCGAAATTTCTCATAGAGTGACAACCATTTTCTACGAGAACTCACTCCCCAAATACAGTTAAGTAAAAAAAAACTCACTAGCGGAGAGGTTAAGAAAATTATTATTATTGTTATTAATTTTTTTGTTTTTTATCATTCCACGTTTTGTCTCCCATCCCACACTCTGTCCCACCCTCACCATATCTGTGTGAAATAATTTTATGATAGGCAATAAAATCATGTACCATATTTTGCTCTGTTTTGTGAGATTGGGACATAGAAGTGAATTGAAATCAAACTGGATTAAATGTGGCCTAGATACCCTTTTGCTTTTTTCTGGAATGGTGCATTCTCCAGCTAATGTAAGTCCCGCGTGGATGGGGGCGGGCCTAGGGATTGTAAGAGCGAAGCTAACGAAAGTGCGCCGCGGCGTCGTAACGGCGTTCGGGTAAGCGGTGGGTAACCTTCTATGTTTATAATGATTAAATTGATTTTGAACAATGTTAGGCTTTCAAAAATTCATGAATACATGCAAAGTAAATATTATCACTATTAATTTTCCCAGGCGGTAAAAACGCTTCCAACCGGCTGCAAGATTTCCATCGCCATCCTGCTCTTCCCGCAATTCTACTGGTTCTATCTTATGGTGATGGGCGCCACCAAGGTTTTCTGTCCGCGGGCACCCAAACTGGACAAGGAAATCAACTCCGAAGGCGCCGTCGACGAGCCCAACACCCGAGTTGGGTTGAACGGCAACACAGCGAGCAGTTGATTAAGAAAGCGAAGCCGCAATCCAAAGAAGAACCGGAGATAAACAAACAGTTGCTTCCGTTTGTAGATAGTGTATTTTTTGTACTGATACCTGATTATAAGGAAGTCGCATAATACATTATTTAAATGACTGTCGTTAAATGTAGACATTTGTAATCTGTGGAAGTAGATTTTTTTATAGTCACGATTGTATTTATTACATCTAAGAGAAACATAGCTACTGATTTATCTATGGTTTTGAATAGATGTTTTTAAAGAATTTTACCCGTAATGCAGGCAATTCTGCATTCAAAAATCAGGCAACTATGTTCTTCATATATGTAATGTATTAAAATTTGAATATATTATAAAACATTGATTAGAATTCATGTCAAATCTTTGAATCTTTAAACACATGTAATGTAATATTCTACATGGCCTCTTAGAAATGTTCTTTTAATTTGAATTTGGGTTTGGAATAAAATTGATATCATTGATAATAATCTAAGCTACTTGTAGTAGCTAAACATAATGGCGTTTTGTGCCAAATACATTTATTGATTAGGGGAGCACTTAGCTTACCTGAATTGTTTGCCGACAGTTGCTGTAATGAAGATTATGCGATTTAGTTATAATTTTGAAATGTACGGAGATGTTTATTTTCTGTTGTTGTTTTAGGTGTCACCCTAGTCCGTGCTTTTCTGTGGGAGTTCCTATCTCGCCCGGGGATTATTTTTACGAGATTCTTTGTACAAAAATAATTGTTATTTTTATTCTTGTTAGCCTTATTAGATTGTTTATTTTTTTTTAATATATATTTCATTATAGAATTGTTGAAACGTTACTAGACATTATTACAGCAGTGCTATCTTTGAAATGTATTATTTTCTTATTTCATATACTTATAGCTTTGAATACAAAATATTTATCTACAGTAATCGTAAGAATTACATTAAAATTCTTTGTTTTATACAACACTTTAATTTATTTATTTTATGATACAAACACGTAGGTAATGTTTCTTTTACAATCAATTGTAGCAGAATAAATAAGTACCTAACAGTTTCTGAATTTATACAAATGAATTAAACTTTTGAAGTATAATATATTTTTGTATCTATAGTATCGTGATTTTATGATTGTTTTCTTCCAATCAGTCGTATCTAACTTAAGTTGTATTTCATTTTATATAATAATATATAAAGCTGTATTTATACTTACTGCACTTATAAAATGTCAAATAATAATTATACTGGTGGTATAATTATTATTTTGACAGAATATTCTGTTTTGAAAATTTGTCAATGTTTGGGATAAAATTATGAAAAAATCATTTCCCAGAATTCTTTTGAATCATGACACTTTGTCTACTTACATGAATCAATTTATCTAACATATTTCAAAAGTATACCTTCAACATTGGCTATATCCCGCGGCATTTCTGTTGGGAACTACATTTAAGATGTTGGGCTTCATCGTTCAGACCGGAAGAATTTTCAGAGATCCCAATGTGCTCAGAGTCCTATATAACTCATTGGTTCGGAGCAGACTCGAATGTGGTTACGTGATTGGAGTTTTCACGAGGCGAGATATTCTATTATGCTGGAAACGGTTCAGAAAAAATTTCTGAGGTATCCCTATATGAAGGAATATGGTAGCTTTCCGTGACTCTGTCCCACAGCATTTCTTTTGGGAATGCTTGGGATCAACTCTCTGCAGCTTCAAAGAGATGAGCATCTCATAACCCATTTATTTAGATTAATCAGGGGATATTTCGAGAACTTTTCCATAATGGAGTATATTGGTCTTTTTGTGCCCGATAGATATCTCTGACAGCGACCGCATAGATTGTTTTGCCTACCGGCCCCCAGAACTAACCTACCTCTGGTGACACCAGTGGGAAGAGCAATCAGCCTGCTAAATGCGGTGAAAGTAGCAAAAGCTGTCAAGCAAATCAATTCACTTTATTTTTCTCAAAAGACATTACTAACATATTCACAGTTTAAGGCATCTATTTGAGAACAGGTAAAATACCAGGAAGAATGCATGAGAGATGGTTCAACTTTAGGAAGACAAGATACCCTAGAGTCAAGAGTATTTGTCTTCTGTTGGAGATATCTATCAGGGACAAAAACAAGACTGGAGTAGAGTCATTTGTGGACAGTCGTAGGCTGACAGTCACATACTACACAATAGCAAGCCAATCTCCCAGCAGACACAATGTTAAGTTCAACATATTTTTTTTTTCATTATTCAATGTAGTTTTATCACACATGCAGAATTATTTTTATAATAACATTCAGTACTACTATTATTTCTAATACATATTAATACTTATCGATGTAACTCCAATACTATTTCATCTTATATGATAAGATTAATTACCCCGCTTTATGTATGAGTGTTTATTATATTTAATATTTATTTTTTCATGTACTACAAACAAAGCACATGTCTATATTACAATATTATATAAGCTTGTTAACCGTGTTTTGGATTGTTAGGAGCTATGTGTAATTTTTTTAAATACTTCTAAATGTTATTATCAGGTAATGTAAACAATGAATATAGGATACGAATATATTATAAATAGGTAGATTCATAAATTATTTTTGTAAACATTTTTATGGTAGCCAGTAACACTAAACTCATATTATTTCTGGCTTAAACCAGCTTCCTATGAGATGAATACCAGTTTTTGATATCCATATTATTACAGGCTCAATGTGTTTAGTTGTTAACAATCAATCAATTAGGAAGATACACATGTTTTTACATTTGTTTAAAACAGCTCATCTGATTATTATTATGATGATTTGTATTTTAAGTGCGCCGTTTTGTAAAATCAATTACTCCAAGGGCGCACTAGGAAATGACTGACCGAACAGTGCAGTCTTCAGAAGTTTCTTAAATTTAACGTCACTATCCTCATACTTAATACTAACATGGAGGCTATTCCACGCCAACAGACCCGCAACGCTGAAAGCACAATCATAGAAACATGTTTTATTGGCTCTGACTGGAATTGCTATGTTGTTTGCACTCGTTTCTACTGATCGGAGTGAACGTTGCCTTTCCGTTGGCATGGGTGTCACGCAGAGGTCCGATATATACATACGCTAGCGCTCTCTGGTGTCGAGCCTTAAACACTGTCAAACACAATTTATATTTTACTCGCTCTCGGATTTTAAGCCAGTGAAGGTCCTTCAGGAGCGGCGTGATATGACAGTATTTTTGTTGCCCCATAATCAATCGGGCAGCAGCATTAAATCTGATGTTCATAAGGCACTTAAAATTTTACTTAAATTAAATTACTAGCGGACCAGACAACGCTTCGCTATTGCTATATTCGAAAACAAATACAATCGAAATTCGATGTCAATTATTATTTTGTTGAAACACTTGTTAAATCATTACAACGCGAGCCAAATCGATGTAAAGAGAATAGCTATTATATTGATTCTCATGACATGTGATAGGTAGCTAATCCATTTTATTGTCGCGTGAATTCCATCCTCATCGTCACTAATAGGCATCTCCCGCGCACATTTCGATCGTCCAACGTCCACAAAATAAATCTAAAACAAATAATATAAAATAAAATAACATTGACTTTTCTTTATATAGGTATTTTCTTTAAAGCTGCTAACAAATGTTATTTTTTATATATAAAAAAGACATGTGCATTTTCCTTATTTTTTTTCGTGTATAATGTTAATTTTGAACCTACTTATAATAATTACATTGAAAAACCTTTTTTTTTAATTAATGATGTTATTTGAAATTTCATGGTACAAGTTCATTGTAAATAATGAAAATATATATTTTTTTTCATTATTTACCATTTTTAATCATGAAGTCAAGGGTCACAACTTCCATAACATATTTGTTGTGAACACCTGACAAAAAGTATTCTTTATTGACATTTTTATTTTATGTTTTTAGATTACGTACGATTCATATAAATAATCATATGAAAATTTGATCTTTGAATTATGTATGTAACACATTCCACAATCATCTTTATTTATTTTAAATTAATTAAATAGAATTCCCATGTTTTATGTATTAGTTTTTAATTATGAGTCATATTTTTTTCTACTTCAGTGCAATTTAAAATTTACAAATATCAATGACTAACAAATATTTTTTTCAATCTGACATAATTTAATGTTACATAATGTTTGTACATTTTTTTTCTACCCACAGATAATATTATTTCATGTTTTGCATATTAATATGTAAATGAAAACTAATCTTATAAGTTGAAGACTTGAAAGCGTGTAGCATAAGAAAATATCTATATAAAATGCAGAATTAAACATTGCTTGAATCTTATTTAAACAAAAGTATATATTCATAATTGTAATGTTACAATATTTAGTACCTAACCTAACTGTGGATTAACTATCTTGAATCTAAAGTAGATTTGTTGTAAAATATCTTTCACTTGAAAGTTTATTGATAAATTTGATTGTCATAATCAAACTTTTATTTTAGAATTATTTAATTCCACAGTTGAGCAGCTAAGTAAATTATGCTGAATTCAAAATATCTATTTCGCATATGGTCTAGTGATTCTCAGTGGGGCGAGTCATCAAGGTTGATGTCATTGTTTTGCATTTTATGATTCAATAATGACCTTTGTTTTTTTTTTTTTATCTAATGCACTTATTTCATTGTATACAGTTGTAAATATGAATAATTCTGCTTATGTTATTTATACCAATATTATATTTTATCATTGCTTTTAGAGATCTGCCAAATGTTTTGAAAAGTGTGTTGTTGTTCCCGCCAAAACAAAAAATTGACAACTAAGATCAATTCTTTTGTTTAATGTTGCATGTTAAAAAAATATTTACTGTCATAGGTACTTAAACTATTTATACTGGTTAGTCATGAATATTGTAAATATTCCAAATAAGCATTCAAATAAATTAAATTTCTTTTGTTGTCAGATAATACATGCAAGTTTGAGTAAAAAGATGGAATCGCGACTGAGGTCTTAGATTGGGGCTACAGTAATTATGTGTAAAATGTGGTGCTATCTTTGTATTGAAGACACGACATGCACGTTTCGTTTGATGGAAGGAAGGGCAGAAATGATTTTTTGACTTTATGTAATAGAAGAATATTACCTAAAAATAAACAAATAGCAAGGAACATACTTCCATTAACTATTGTAGATTAAATAAAATGAGTGTTAAATGTTCATCAAATAAGTGTTTAACTAAAACTGATTAGAAATATCTAACAATTGATGTATTCAGTGGACTTGATGTTTTGTTATATGACCTCTAAGATTTTTAGGTTATGCGATTAGTTTATTTTTATTTCCTGCTTCCAATGAAAAGTTTTACTTCCAAATTTTGTAAAGAATCTATATAATTGTGCGTGTATTTTTTTCTAGTTTAACAATATTCGATTTTTTTAATAGATGTATATTATCAGTCATGTAGTAAATCTATTTATTAACGTGTGCGTGTATTTATCTTCTTGGATAGTTATTTTTTTAAATCATATTGAGCACACTCTGTTACTAGCACACATTTTCTATTCTGAATATTTCAACATTATTTGATATTATTTGTTTACTTAGAGAACTCCAATAAAAAAAATGTGTCAATAGAATTGAATAATTCACCATCTATATTCCAATTACATTTCTATGACATTTGGATTTAAATTTTGAATAGAATTATTTTGTTTATAAAATAGACAATGTTAGACATTTTCTAGTATTTTGTTTTTGTGTTTTGCACTGTGATTTATTTTATACTTATTATTTTTTTTGCTATGAATATATATATTTTTTAAAACATGGATTTTGGCAATTGAAATAATACACCGTTAATTCAAATAAATAAAACGAGCTTATAAAGTTTTTAATATGATCAAGAATAGTGTAACGTTAATTTACAAATGTTACAAAAATGTTTCCACTTTTAGATATTGAAACCAGTAACTTTGGGTAGTAACAGTGTAATATATATATTTATTAAAATATGTAGTCAGGGTAATATTAACGGATGTACGGGAGGCGTAGTTTTTGTAAGTCCCGGGAATTGTAAAAACGTTTTTAAGGTGATCCCAACCAGTCCCCTGAGTGCTTCATAGTTGTGATAGAAGAGGTTGTTACTGCCGGGAGTCAAAAATCATACAAATGTATAATAAAATCTCTCTTGTAGTTGTTTACATTAACTTTGTGTCTATATCATAACTTATTTTGTCAACCACGGATCATTTTTAATGACTCTATTTCTATCTATCCATATTTCTACAACACGATCACCGAAATAAGTTGAAAGTAATAAAATTTACTTTAAATTAAAGTGTAGTTAAATAAAATTGAATTTAACATGACAGGAAAAGACTTGTATCAAACCTTAACTCTGTGCGAAAACCAGATACCATAGTTTATTAGAGAAGGAGGAATATTCACTTGGGAGTTCACTTCTTTCAGCTGATTGGCGGCCATATACATAACTCGGACGTCCTGAGTGATGTAGGTATATTTGTCCCTGATCAAAGACAGCACAGATTGTTTTATTTGCCGCAGGCCTTCGTCAAAGACAGCACAGATTGTTTTATTTGCCGCGCTACAGAACAAACCTGCCAATGGCTATGCCTGTGGGTAAGGCAATCGTATTGCTTAATCGGGTCGCCTCGGAGGTCGACATATTTCGTGATAGTATGAGTTGCCTCAGGGATGCAATATTAATGCTATGGATTCTTTCTAATTCTTAATCTTAATGTTTTTTTTTTATGCTTCTATTATAAATTCTTATAATGTGATTGCAAACGATCTGGAATTATATGTCTGTAATGTTTGCGATTTTTATTCAAATAAATAAATAAATCATTAAAATTTCTCATCGGTTTGGCAAACAACGATATTTCGTTGATATTACATATAATCTCTCAAATTAATAATACATATAACAGTAATACATATAATCTTTCAAATTTCTAGCGGTTATCATATTCGAAATGTATTGACAAGTTTAATCTTCTTTCTTTATTTTATTGTTAATATGTTAATAGAAAAATAATTTAAGAAATTTAATTTACAAATCTGGCAACTGTATTAGAAAGTGTATGTGACATAGCAATCATTTTTATAAGACAGACAGAGAGACAGTTAGACATTTTGACTCCCGGCTAGTGGCACCCTAGTATGTAAAAAGATGTTCATGTGTATTTTATAGAGAGAAACTTTTGCCTAATCATTAATGTATCTATTTAAAGTGTGTGTGAATAGAACTCCCGCGTGTGATTTTCTAGTTAAAAGGAAATCATTTATTAAAAATAATTCGAAAATTATTTAATCGCATCAAATTGTCAACTTGTTTGCGAATTTGAAATAATTTGAAAGACTTCATTTTGCACAAATTACAATACGCAAGTTTTATAGTAAATATTTTTAACTTTGTAATACAACTTGATTTTTTTATAAATGTCAGACTGCCAATTAAGTACCATGTATGATCCAATCCAGACTTTTTAATAAGCTACTGAATAAATTCAGTAAATTTTCTTATAATTTTTTTAATTACTGCTTGGGACAAAAATCTGTGTAAATTTTTTATGATTCAAATATACTTTCTTAAAAAAAAAAAAAATAAATAAATACAACAAATTTAACCACAATATGGTTATTATATTTGATGCCAACTAGTTTCGCTTGGACCCAAGCTTCATCAGGGCAGTATAAAAACCATAAAACATTTGTATTTAGCCACGGTATGGTTATTACCATTATATAGGGTGTTTTTTTAGAGGTATACAATACATATTCAAAATAAAAAAAAACACATTAAAATAATGTTAATGTCTATGATATTGGCTTTATTTAATAGATACTTTTATGCCATTATTGTTTAAATATGATTTCGGGCATATGAGCGCCACGGCTAGCTCGAATGAAGCGCAATCGTGAAATCCAATTTTCGACAGTTGTCGTCTTTGTGGATGCGTATTATCCACTAGAGTGTACGTGGTGAGAAACGATCCATGGTCTTCCGAATAACTTGCTCGGATGGACGATTATGTCGACCGTAAAATTAACGTAGTACACGATAAGTTAGGCGAACCGAAACCATTATTTTCAAAATAAATTTGCACAATTTGCAAGCGCTGTTCTGATGTCAGTCTATTCATGGTGAAATGGCAAAACGTACTGACTACGAATCAACTGTTGACTGTCAAATTGACAGTCTGTAGAAACAATGTTGCCAGTTTAAAAACCAAACCTCTAAAAAAAACATCCTATTCGCCTGTTTCCCCTGTTTCGCTTGGGTCCAAGCAAAACTAGTTGGCATCAAATATAATAACCATACCGTGGTTAAATACATATTGTTTTATTTATTTTCTATTTTTTTAAATGTCTAACTACAAAGTGAGTGCTTCATATAAACATTTTCTTCAACCCCCATTATGTGGCTAGCTTCATTTGCAGTAAAAAAAAAACAATTGTTTTCGAACTACGGTTGACTATATTTACAGCCAGACAGATAGTTCCAGTTCATCATAATATCACGTACAATTTAATAGTAAGAAACTAATATTATAAAGTTTTACAAGATACATTAAAATATGAACAGCAAATGTAGCCAGCTGCGCTTTAGGGGTTCCACTGTTTTGTTAAATCAATGAACAAGTATATAAATGTAGTCCATGTTTCATTCTTGCATTACTTGATACCAAAAAATATAATATTAAGTTCGTACAGAATAAAAATGTTAAAATATTATTAAGTCTAATGTGTATCGAGTACAGGATTTTGTATCTAAATCAATGTTAAGTGTTCTTTGTTACCTTCTATTCAGTTCTAGGTGACGAAAAACAACAATGCACTATACAAGGTCTCTTCAAAAAGTATCGCGAATTTTGTGTTTTTTCAAAAATTATTTATTTATTCATGAATATCTATTTTGTCCCCTTCAAAGCAATCCCCACCAGATATTATACACTTGTGCCAACGTATTTTACAATCCTCGAAGCACTTCAAAAAATCATTTTTCAATCGTAGCGTAGCGTCGTCTTTTCATGGGCCTCTTCAGTTTCGGGAACAAGAAAAAGTCACAGGGGGCCAGATCTGGGGAACACGGTGACTGCGGCATTATTAGTGTGTTGTTTTTGGCCGAAAATTCGCGCACAAGCAGCAATGCGAAATTACCAATTTTGGTACGAATTTTGCGGCGACCCGTCTCATGCCGTCTCATTAGTAAAAATCGAATGGCACGAGCCAAGCGATAGGATTAAGTCTTCAGCAACTTTTCTAGCGGTGATTCGACGATTGGCCAATACTATGTTATTCACTTCATCAATGTTTTCGTCTGTTGTTGATGTGCTCGGGCGTCCGACACGCTCTTTGTCATTCACATCTTCTCGGCCCTCTGAGAACATTTTGTACCACCGATAATCGTTGCTTCGGTCCAAGGTAGCTTCACCATATGCCACAGTCAACATTCGGAATGCGTCCGCGCACTTTATTTTGTTTTTCGCTCAAAATTTGATACAGATTCGTTGATCTATTTTTTGGAATGGGCAAAAATCGAAGACGAGTCAAAACACATGCAAGCAAAGCAGCTCTCAAAAATTAACTGAACATTCCAAATGGACGAACTTGTCGGCATAAGTGAGAGACATGAGTACCAATATAACGCCACAAAAAAATTGAAAATTGAATATACGTAACCTACGGAAATTCAAAATTCGCGATACTTTTTGAACATACCTCGTATTGTGCAGTAATTCAACCAATAAAACTTGCTTGTAATGAATTCTATTCAGTATGGTTTTTATATTTGAGTGAATGATGTTTTGTCGTAGCTGGTGCTTGGTTAGAAGTTGCTGGTAGTACAGTTGTTGCCCATAAAAATATACAAACACTTACACCACTTGCTTTGATAATGGAAACAGCAACGATTTACGAAACATCAGTTACGGAATTTACAAAAGAACACGCTAATCTACTTGTAAATGTATCTTATAAAATGCCAAATTTTCCAGTTCTTATGTCATAGAATTTGGAAACAAATCTTGATTCTATCTTATTATACCCATATTGTAATGTAATTAATTATGTCGGCTATATACAAAATGATTTTTATTACAGAGAAAAAGTATTTCTCAATATTCACTATATGGGGTAGTTTCATAAAACCAAGTCTTAAAATTTTTGTATGTATATTTTATAAATAATAAATGCCACAGATTAATTTAATAATGAATAAATATCAAAGAAAAAGAATTGAAGAATAGGCATTGAAAAAATTCAATAAATTGGCACCTTTGTGGGATAGCAGAGCGAAATATTATGGGTTCAACCCATGCCAATGATGTCGGGTTTCTATATCTTTATCTTATAAAGTTTTTATTTCTTAATTATTGCAAAAAGTTCGGAAAAATAACTTGTATTTAAAAATTCCTGCATTTTTATTTTTCAAATCGTTATTTATTGTTTCTTGAACAAACATGTAAAATTCCATATTAAATAATAAATACAAATGAAAGCATCAGCTTTATAGATGTTTTGTTAAATTTTATGAGAATGCCACTTTTCGTATTCCATAAAATATAATAAAACTTCTAGGAAACAGATGGTTTCATTTGTTTTTGAATATGAAAAATATTACAAATTGTTCACATTGATCACTGATCAGGATTGATTTAATTTAAAACAAGATAATTGGCCTACCTACATAATAATTGTGGAATTTTGACAAGTTTAAAACCAATCTACCTTATATCTATATGATATATTAAAAAAAAACTTGACCAAAATGATGTCTGAAGAGTTTCACAAAAAAATATCTGAATGGTGATCATAGTGTCAAAACCTGTTAATAATTTTATTATTACTGTTTTTTTTAACGCTTAATTAAATATCAATTAACGTAAATGGTAACAAATGTGGTTTAAAATATATTAATGTCTCTGAGTTAAGATTCGTATCTGAAATGGTTAGTTTACCCACAATGTAATTGTTTGGATATTCAGTAGAAACGCATGGAAAGGAATAATGAATATTATAATGCAAATGAAATAAATTGATGATATATATTTTTTCCATTGAGTTGTACTAGTTTTTGTAGGATGGATGCGATATATGGTATTGCTTAAATAAAAACCAAATGCAAGATTTGATTCTCCATTACGAAGCCTTTTCCTTGAAACAGTATTAATTTAATTATACACATCTTTGCATTCGGTTTATGGTTTTTCTTATATGTATAAACTTATGTATACCGGTTCGCAGAATGCCAGAGTTAGGTGCTTATTTGATGTAATTAATTTTATATCTGTTGTCAAAAATAAATGTTGCAAATAAACATGTCTTATTCATTTAACAGATAGACTATCTGTAATATGCAATCGGCAAGTATTGAGTTTCTTTGGTCACATTGCTAGGAGAAAGCTAGGTAACATGGAAAAAGTATTGTCACTGGAAGTGTTTCAGGCGAGAGAAGTAGGGCCCAATCTCCTGACTGATGTTGTGACCAGATTAAGGAGATCGAATAAGTTTTGCTTCAAACCCAATTTTTGATATATTCTCATTGCCCATGCAATCCTAATTAAATACCATTACCCCTATTTTCAGACTTGTAGGCAGGTGTGCAAGTAGCTAAGCACTGTAAGTTTGACCATATATTGGAATGATGGCTCTGTTTTAACACATGCCCCACAAAACTTAAGACCCGAAAAGTGACATAATTATTGTTACCAATACCGTAATCTACTGAGATTGTCAAATTTATATAGACATCTCATTACCATGTAAAAATACCCAAGAGTTTTTTATATACTCGCAAACGAACGGACACCTTCATTAAAATAATAATTTTAATAAAGGTGAGTTGTAATAAATATTGTGTATCTACAATTTACTTGATGAAGAATCTGGCAATATTTACAAAAAATTGTAAGTTTATTTCCTTATATCCTTACCTTCGTATCTTACTGTCTAGATCCAATAATTTCGAGATGAATGTGAATGCTTTTATTCTTCTTCAAGTGCCCTGTCGGATCCCCCCAATATTGGCAATAATAAAGTATCACCTCGGCGAACCTGTCCCTGTCCTGCCCCACTCGGAACAGCTCCTCCACACTTCAGATGCCGGTCCACTCCCTCGCGTTTCACAGCCAGGACATCTATCTGTCTCCTACCAGGCCCTCGGCGTCCCTCAATTTTCCCCTCCAATATCAGTTGGAGAAGGTGGTTCTTTTACCCACGCAGTATATGACCCAGATGTGAAATCTTCCGAACCTTGATAGTTGATAACAGCTCCCTGTGAACTCTAGCTCGCCTCAGGACTTCGGTATTGGTAACCATGTCTGTCCAGGGAATTCTGAGCATTCGGCGATAAAGCCACATTTCAAATCCTTCCAGTGTGTTCATTGAGTTGACTTTTAAGGTCCACGTTTCACATCCATACAATAAAACAGACCACACTTGATCATTTTCTGGCAGAGTTTCAAATTTATGTTATCATTGCAGAAGAGTGATTTCATTTTATTAAATGTAGCTCTTGCTGCCTCAATTCTGCATTTTATCTCTACATCTGGGCAAGAGATTGTGTTAGTATGCTGCCGAGGTATTTAAATTTTTGCTTCACAAAATTAAAGACTCGAGGAAAAATTGCACTAACAAATCATTCTTCTTATTGTTCATCTCCTTTCGGAGATTGGACAACATCATGGCTCTTTTTACTTTTGATACAGTAGCTCTAAACAGAGAACTGCAACTGAACAATTCTCTAAGGTAGGAATAACTTGTAGTACCTACCTTGGATAATAAGTTGCCATGAAGTATTCAGCTTCCTGCACTTTATAGTTTCTTTTCATTTCTTCATTCGTGAATTTTTCTGTTATATTAATAAATTGAATAATCATTTTAATTAGTCGTAAAGACATGAAATTAGGAAAATTACTTAATAAAAGAAAAGATGCAGGATGATAGAAGACACCATCAAAAATGTAAAATAAAAGACGTAATATTTTTTGTTCTTTATTGATCAGTTCCAATGTTTTTAAGAGCGGGCTTCGGTGATTGCCTCAACTACCCTCCAGAAACATAAAGCTTACAAATTATCCAGTTACAGAACAGATACCGAATCGAGACAGCTCTCGGCTAACAACTAATTGACAATGATTTCATATTTAAATATACATCTTTGATTTCATGAAACACACGACCCCGAGACACTTCGAGTTGCCATTTAAATCATCCATCGTCCTTCACCCTTACAAACACATTCCCATCACAGATGCAGGGAAAATAAACTGTAATGTTTTAGTTTGGCGACATTAAGGGAAAACAAATATTATTTTATTTGATACAAGAATACAAAGTAATGGTAAGTTGTTAAAGGTTTACCTACATCTCCAATAGAAATCTTTTCCCGCTCAACGGCAACACCAAAATTCGGCATCATTTGTTTGTCAGTTTTTCACGCAAAATTTAAATTAAAATCTCCAATATGGAAACGTTTGGTAAATTTGTCTTCAAAGGGCTAAAATTTACATTTTAAAAACACAACCAAAATATTTCTTTGAAAACTCAGAGAGGATTCTCTAGAAAAGACAAATATCTCTCTATCCAATTACACTCTAATTTCTCTACTATGAAAATTCATAAAGATAATTTTATGATTATTTAAAGGAACATACAAGAATGGTGGGACCATACAAAATAAATTAAGTTTAAAAAGACAAATAGATTTATGCAGTGAAAATATGTATTTAAACTGATGATTTTTTTCATTAATTAAAACAATTTTTTTTTCACATTTGAAGTTTATTTTCGAAGTTTTTACACCTTCTTCACCGGGAGAACGATATAAACTAAACAAATTATTTAAAATAAAATACAAGAACCTAAGAATATATGTAACATGTGCTAGATAAATTAGGCAGAGTACCAAGCACATAACATTAACACGAGATCAATGGGTTAAAATTGTTATGTTTTGAAAAGGATAAAGTATCCATTAAAAAAACAAACAATTTCAAAACATAAAGAAAGTTTATATCGTTCTGATGAAGGTGTAAAACCTTATTGAGCAAAATAAAGTCAAAAGTGGCAAAAAAAAGTGTTTTAATTCATAAAAAAAAATATCTCGGAATTCCAGTGATAACGCCTCACGTTTTAACAAATTTAAACATTCTGGAATCATTCGGGTGTAAGTATAGTCTATGGCAGGGATGTGTGTGGGATATTAAAAGAGACATTTTTATTTGACTGTGTATTTCGGAAATCTTTTAACTCGAAGACAGCGACAGACTCACACTCCGGCTTCTACCACTCCCGGCCACACCACTCCGTCGCGATTGCTTATCGCAACGTATCATCTTAATCAAATAAAATAATAATAGTATGGTAAAAGTAACATGTTTATGGTAAATCTTGTGAAACTAGAAGTGGCGAAACAAAGTGAATTGGATTGTTTTCAAAAATGGAACATCTTCTAAGCAATTTTCAAATTAAAAGAAAATACATAGAGACTTTCGATGGCAATACATTTTAAGACATTAATAAAAATTATATACAAGAAACAATTCATTTGAAAATTGTCCGACAAAGAAAACCATCGGAGTCACAAGAAAAAAAAGAGTATTTGCTTTTAGATAAAATACGACGATAGAAAATATCTATTTTATTTTTTCTGCTCAAACTTAGTGGCCATTTAATTGTCTTGCATTCGAAAGAGTGAAGAAGCAAGATTCCTTTAATTAAAACAAATTTAAAAATAAGAACACTAGGTTGATCTGAAAACGTATTTTGTTTCTGGATGTCATAAATAAAAAACATGTCCTTTTTTTTAAACTCGCTTCAACACACAATAAATCAAACGCTTCCTGTTTCACGTACTGAAATTCATCACAAATGATTACAGATATGATAAACTAACACCACTTCTAGGAGTCTTCAAAAAAAAAAACTAGGATAAGAAGCGTCTGTCTTTGAAACACATTTCAAATATTTAGTAACTTATCCTAATTACTTCCTCGAGTAGCTCGCTGTGCTGACCGCAAGAGCGCAATACTCACCGGTACAACTATAAACATACATAACTAATCAGATGCATAGATATAAAAATAAAAGAGATAAATACCCCATCAATCAAATTAAAAAATCACATTTCTCGCATTCTAAATATGAATCACTTTGAAATAAAGTAACACAATAGTTCAGAACAAAACTAGCATTCGGATAATGATGCGTAAAAAAACCCAATCTATTTTATTTGTACATCTATGGTCAAATCGTTATTTAAACCGTGTTTTTATAATAACCTAAAGGGCGGGAAAGTTGAAGAGAACACTTTTGATATTATTTGAGATCAGAAAAGAAATTAAAAGTACGAGGGGAAAACAAAAATAAAATAAAATATAGAAGAAAACCTCCTGTCATGTACGGACACAAAATGACTTGTTGCTGCTAGATTTTTTATAATACATTAATAATAAAATTAGGTCTTACATCTTTTCAATGAACTCACGGGGGAGTGCTAGCCCCAACGTCCTAATCACCGGAAATGTACACACCGAGAAATGCCAAAGTTAGGGAATAATGAACTAAAATTAAAGTGACCGCTCCTTCAGGGATCGCATTGTCTTTATTTATGATACAACAAATATGAATTATACCACGGCGTGTAAATTATAACGAGCTGCTCGCCTCTTTCGGCACGGCGGCTACGATTGTATCACTACAAACTAATATCACATACATCACCCTTGGCAGCTCGATGCTTCCTTCCTCTACTAGTACCGTAGCAGTTGCGGCACTCCGCCGGGCCGGACCGGACCGCGCCATTCTTCAATGTATTGCCAAATCAAGTTTGGATTGCCCAAGAACGAGTGTAAAGGTTCAAACTTATACAAAATGTACGAGAGATCAAGAAGGAAACTAGTTTGTTGTTTCTTGAATGAAAAATCAAATGAAAACATCTGTTTTATACAAGTTTTATTATATTTTATGGGAATGGCACGTTTCGCCTTGCTAAGGCATTATCAAACATTTGATAATGACTTATAAAATATAAAAATAATTTTCTTTAAAAACTAGTGCTAGAGTGTGTTGGTCTTTTTGTCCCTGATAGATTTCTCCTACAGGACAAATTGTTTTACCTACCGGCCACCAGAACCAATCTGCCTCTGGTGACATTGGTGGGAAGAGCAATTAGTCTGCTGAACGCGATCTTCTCGGAGATCGACGTCTTTCATATTAGTGAAGGTACATTCAGGAGACAAATACTCGACTTTAGAAAGTATCTTGTCTTGTATGTTGTATTTTTATAATATTTTACCTGTACTTAATAGATGCCTTGAATATTTTCCTGTTTGTAATGTCTTTTGAGTTAATAAACAGATTTGATTTGATTTGAAATAAAACTTTTAGAAAACAGACGATTCCATTAGTATTAATTAAGGAAACAAGTATTTTTTCCATTCATAATTTAATGCTATAAAAGTTTAAATGCATATTTCTCGCAGAATGTTCTGAAACTGAAGAATATATTTGGGAGCAGTTTCATTAATATATATATACATCATCTCTGATCAAAATGAATTGGGAATATTGGAACAAAAAACAAATAAAAAACCACAAATTTCAAACAAATCTCAAAGAATGAAACAAGTGAGGAATTTATAACATGTTGCGCGGGTGTCCGTGGCGAATGCCGGATGTCCATCGAGCTCCAAGGGTTAAAGAAAACAATTTCACCGTCACTTATTTCTACAGATAACGCGATCGCCCGGAGACAAAGACTCGCTTCCCTTTAAATCAGGCAGAACTAGTCATTTGAGGTCGAGGAAACATGTCCACACGGCGGGCTGCTCGCGCCCCCGCTTCGCTGGATCTCCTTCACCTCGGTACTGCAGTACACTCAGGCCGGAAGCGTCGGAGCAAAATACATTCCCAATACTCACACCCATCATAATATAACCTCAAATCTTTCCATAAACTTAGGCTTTGACACACTGGAATTTTTTAATAATGTTTTTATATAAATTTAGACACTGTTTTCCACTTAAAAATAATGAAAAAGAAAAAAAATATTTTTAAAATATGAGGGTATTATTTGCAAACCCGGCAAACTCCACCAACAATCAAAAGTGAGATATGAATTGGGTCTTATTCATAATACATTTGCACACAATTTTTATTGATTTTCAGTTTCAAATTCGGCTTCATTCTGAAGAATTTTGCTTTTAAAATATAGGGTTTGTTGCAAACATGGCAACCTTCACTTGAGTGTTGCAAAGCTGGCAAACTCCAAAATGAAATTCATTATTTTACTTTAATTATCAACATAATGATGATTATTTCATGGCTGATTACTTTTAAAATACTAACTGGTTGAGATGAAAAAAATTAATATCGTAAAAAAGGGCATTTTATTAGCGTATCAGTTTTTTGCAATTTACTCAAAACATCTAATGATGGAGTTTGCCAGGTTTGCAACTAATACCCTCATATATATTTAATTAAAATCCACTTATGTTTTTATCTTTGGCCGATTTCGGCAGTCTGCTTCAGTCTTCTGGGGGTCCAGAAAATGACAGCGAGCTGCCGAAACTGGTCGAAGACACAAACATTAGTGGATTTTAACTAAATTATACATTTTAAAAATATATATCTTTTTTATTTTCATTATTTACAAATGAACTTCTACCATGAAATTTAAAATAACAAAATTAATTTCTTCCACTAGAGTTTATTATTTTCAACATATTTCAAAGATATTATACCTTAAAAAGACCTGTTAATATCATCTCATCAACTTTTCGAGAACAATAAACTCAAAAGTAGAAAGAGAAAAATATGTATTTAAATTCATAAAAGTTTCTAATGAACATTTTAAAGGCTTATTACAAAACGTCCTTCGTTGATAATAAATAGGAGTCATTTTTCCAAATGGTTTCGCAAAATCCATTTTCCAAATGTTTAATTTATTAAAATCTTATCGATCTAATTTAACTTGTGGATAAAACCACACAAAAGTAAATTTAATCATTCAATCAAATCAAAATGTCTACGTTTCGATTTTAGATCAATGAATTCTAAATTTAAAACCCAAAAAGAGTCTTTCAATTACTTGAATAAATAAATGCATAGGATAGAAATGTAAAAAGTGGACTTTATAATTTGAGTCCGGAATGTATTTTGCTGCAACTCTTCACATCTAAAAATAAAAGAGAATATAAAAAAAAAACAAAAGAAAAAACAAATGCAGTCGGAGAGAAAAATCCGCACGGCGGCGGGGGCGAAACAAACATGGCGGCGCCACACCAGCGTTAGTACGGGCGGGCCCCAATCAAACACGCAACGCGCGTTTCGTATCACGCAACAAAACAACCGCAGGGTCATTAAAGTTTTTATTTCATTGGTATGTGCGTCGGTTTCTTTTCTTGCGTGATACAACGAATTAAATATACACGCAACAAATACAAATACTGGAAAACATCTATCGCATTTCATCGTATCTAGCTAGGATCGGTTCACGGTTGATTATTTTTCTTTGCCTGGTCCGTTTTGTTCCGCACTGAATTTATAAACTTCTTTTTAATTTCACATCTAGAAACACAGCAAAGAGGAATCTACAAATGGTACGCATGGCATAGGAGACAGAATGAATGCAGAGATTATCCAGTATTGCGCGATGTCTGGGAGCACGGACTAGTTGTGGACGATGGCCTCGCTGTGCTGAATGCGCTCGAGCTCCTCCAGGGAGAGGACGTTGGAGGTCATGTTGACGGAGGGCAGCTTGCCGGCGGTGGCCTGGGCCAGCAGCTCCGGGGAGAACCACTGCGCCAGCTGGTTGGACGTGGGGCTCAGGGCGGGGCCCACCACGTGACCATCTGTAATCCATTACACATTGCAATTTTTACATTATGATGAATTCATCTTAATGAAAGAAACTGAACACTGTAAATTATTATTTTGTTGAATCGCTGTTTACATCATTACAGGGCAAGTCAAATCGATGTAAAGGGTATAGCTATTATATTGATTCTATCGCGACATGTGATAGATAGATAATCTATTGCCATTTTATTGTCAAGTGAATTCTACATCAGACCAATTAAAGTGTTACAATCACACTGCCAAGAATGTACATAAGCTATTTAAATTTTAACAAGTTCTAGAGAAATTAATGGGAATATACCGAGACTGTAAAAAATGAAAGCATTTTAAGTAGTGGTTATGTTAAATAATAAAATGAAAACAAACCGTTATGATTCCTGTGGTGCGAGAAGAGCTGGTGGAAGCTGTTGCCTCCTCCGCCCATGGGGCCGCTGTTATTGTTCTGCTGCAATGGGAATGTCACATTAATTACTCTACTAAGACATACATAAACCTTTATTATCATTTTTATTTAATTGCGTAGATTTTTGACCTCGAGTATATCCGTATAACTTGTTTCCCTCGATTGAAATTTTGGGAATCGTTTCAGTCTCCATCTTCAGGGTGATAATATTATATTACTATCCTGAAGATGGAGACTGTAACGATCCCCAAGATATACCCAAGATCCCAAAACACATTCCTATTGTTATTGGCTAATTAATTGCATCAAATTAAAAATACTTTTCTAGGAGTGTTTAAAAACATTGTTAAAGGGCCCTTGACATGGGTTACTAATGAAAATGGCGTTATACAAATTAACCTAATTATTATTATTTATATCTTGTAATAACTGTCTGCTGATAAACCGGGTGGATGCAGAACAGAAACAGTGTAGATCAAACCGGCAAAAGTGGGTCTCAAAATTAACATGTCCAAAACAGTAGACCTACGAGTGTCCACAAATGACTCCACTCCAATCTTGCTCAACGATGTCCCCCTTATGACCACGACCAGATTTAGTTACCTCGGTAGTATGATAGCGGGCTCAGGAGGTACGGAAGAGGATGTAGCCAGCAGACTCAACAAGGCAAGGGGATCTTTCGCTATGCTTCGCCCTGTATGGCGTTCCGGTATCATTTCGAGAAAGCTCAAACTCAGCTGTACGGATGTGAAACTTGGAAATCTAAGATGGACGTTATTGGAAAAGTCTAGGTCTTTATAAATAAATAGGTGCCTTCGCTCAATATTTAAGATATTTTAGCCCCAAACAGTGTCAAATGCCATTCTCCGGGCCACGGAAGGCGAAAAATCAATCAGAGAACAAGTCACTAGACACAAATATTACATCCTGAGACGGAACCCAGCCTGCATCGCTCAGGGTACAATAGACTGGTTCCCTGTAGGTGGAAAGAGGAAAAGAGGCAGACCTAGAACCCTGCAGGACGAGGGTAAAGCAGCAAGCCTCACTTGAGATGATTTTAGGCATCAGGAGTGCGATAGTCAGGTGGAGAAGGTTCCTTAAGGCCCTATGCACCACGAAGATGTGACAGGACAAGAAGAAGAGTAACTGTTTAAAATTTTTGATACTTCTTTTATAAGACTACTCTGACGTGAGCTTGTTGACATCATTATTAAAATATAATGTAGAAATAAACGCAACCACTGAGATAAAGAATGTAAATAGACACCTGTTGCATCTGCGGCATTTGTGGCCTGGGCTGCATCTGCATGAGCAGATTGGCTCCCATCTGGTGGTGCGAGGGCTGCATCTTGCGGGCCATGGCCGCCTGCTGCTGCTGCTGCTGCATGTGCACGTACTGCTGCTGGCCGAAACGCTCAATCTACAATTGCCAAGTGCACTCCATAATCCTTCTATATCACATCTTATTGTTTAAATTGACAATTTAATTTTAGAAAATCCATTGTTTTGGCGGAAACACTTTGATATTTCAACTGTTTAATTGAAACACCGTTATATAATATCACAATTGTTTCAATTGTCTATGAAATTGTCGCGACAGCTATTTCGCTAACCAATGTGAGCAACATAGGTGTTACAATTGACTAAAAAAAAACAATTTCATAGAAATTAATAGAAAAAGATGTAAATACTCACCTTGCAATGTAGCTATTTATTTATTTATTTGAAAAGAACTCAAAAAGTGTCTAATAAATTGACAGTAAAAGAAACAGGTAAACCATCAACCAATATATCAAAGGAACCATTAATTTTTTTATAAACTAGTGCCACTACTGATGTTCTGTGTACCGTAATAGGCAGATGGGAATGTAGAGTGTAGGATACAACAAGAATATACAGTAAAAGTCCGTTAATTCGAACAACGATAATTCGTAATTCGAAATTTTCATAATTTTCTCGGTCCGTAAATTGACTTTTCATAGTAAATTCTACCGTTAATTCGAAATATCGCGTATTTCGTAATTCGTAAAGTTTTTGGTCAAAATGTACCTACAAATCTAATAATTCAAATGAGACATCACGTGAGAAAGAATCCGTTTCGAGCGCTTAAATACATTAGTCTATATATTACGTATTTCTCTTGAAAATATCACACGGTAAAAAAGTGCAAAGCGATAAAATGAGAACACTATGTAAAAAGGATATCTTTATTCTCAGCATCTTTCGGGTATCCATCATTTCTTTTCTATAAATTAGCAATATTTCTTTCACAAAGTTTTCGGAGAAATTCCAAAGCTAGACAAAGCTTTTTTTTGTTGAGACATTACTTCAGAATGAGTATACAAAAAGGAAGAAAATTATTAAACTTAAAGAATAAAACAAAACAAAAAACTATGTAAACACGATCGCGAATGTCAAAAGCGTAATAAATCAAGTCGAAAACCGAATGATGACGATAGGAGAAAAACGACTAAAATTGAAAGTGTCGGCCGATCACCACGTGAGGCGCTGTCTGCTGACCAATCGCAACGTCGCTCGCTGACCAATCACGACCGAAATAATGTGTCAAGCGCGCGTATTTTGAATATTTTCGACGTACATTGCGGAAAAAAAATGTACTAAAATACATCGGGACTGAACTAATTACATGCAAATGGCGGGAAAACGTAAAATCCGGGTTTCACTGTATTAATTTTTATATAGGTTTTTTTTATTCATATGAGATGCCTGTCTTAAAAGGATAAACAATAAAAAAGTTGATTTTAATTTCAAACCGCCATTTGTCCCACAAAAACGTTGTTATGCTATCCAAACACTTTTGTTATTATTATTATGAACACTTGACGTTATAATTATTATTTTGACAGAACGAAAAAATGCCCGCGATGTTCCAAGCCGCAGCAGTTGGCACAAAAAAAAATTTTTTTTTTAGTAATCGCGTAATTCGTAATTCGATTCTTTTTGGGAAATCCGGTCCCTTGAATTTCGAATTATCGGACTTTTACTGTATGTCTTATTAAAATATTCTATACAAGTATAAGTAGATTTTTTGATTTGTAGGGAATTTGCTACACCATGCAATGAATGCTTAACACCGAATGTGTAGCTGTCATTATTTGCAGTTTAAAAAAATGGTTTCGAACTGCGTTTGGCTACATTTGCGCAACGCAGACAGATAGTCCCAGTTCATTGTGATATTAAGTACAATTTAATAGTAATGTGTAGACAGAAAGTTACCTGCGACGGGTGGTGGTTCATGTTATACTGCGGGGGGAAGTCTGCGGGGGGCGGCTGGTACATGCTGGGGGCGCTCATGCCGCCTCCGTTTCCCTGCTGCGGAGAACTCACATTAATACAACTATCATATTCATATAAGAAATAAATACACCTAAGCCATAAAAATAATTTAACTCGATAGTTGCCAGAGACGAGATATCTCGGTAGTACTTTTGGTGACGTATTTTTGCGCCGTATTGACTTCTATTGACATTTTGGCAGAAACGGAACACACACTGTTCTCTGTTTTAGTTATCCCGAAATATTTTATCAAGATTCCAAATACTTTTAACCGACGTGATTTATTTGCGGCCATGAAAGGGTTAAAGAGATTCCTTGAATATATAAATATCTGAAAATTGCAGTTATCCTCTTGTACATAGAAATATCTAGATATTGTGGTTATTCCCTTCTACATATCTAGAAAACCCGATAGTCCAGAAATCAAATACAGTGGAACGTATTAATAATTAACTTAACGAATAAAACAAAACAAAAAACATAAAAACTGTTTGTAAATTATGATCGCGAATAATGTCAAAAATAACGTAGCGTTACAAATTGAGTCGAAAACCAAATGACAGGACAGATGTTAACTGGCAAAAATTGAAAGATTTCGGCCATGTGGCGGCATACCTTAACGATAGGCCTGCCGTGCTTGGGGGCAATGGCCTGTGGCAGGATGTGTGCGGAGGGCGCTCCCCAGCCCGAGGCCTTGGCACCCTGGGGTCCCAGCGGGGGCTCTGGCTCCTTCTCCGCGGTCATCTTGCGCAGGACCTGCCCGGGGAAAACATTAAAAACTACATCTAACAAAAGACAAACAAGAATAACATATTTCTTCGTAACTAACTAGCTTACTACGACACCATTGTTATATCTCGGACATACCTCTTGCATCTCTTCAATTCAATTTATTAAAAATCATAATTACTGACATTTTCTTTGGAACTAGAAAAAGAGGAAGACCGAGGGAAACATGGCATGATCAAATCAATCAAATACTGAATGTCGGCCACGTGAGGAGTCAGCGAAATCGACGTACATGCATGACACGATATATAAATGTTGAGGAAGCGAGAGAAGTATGTCAAGAAAGAAAAGTGTGGCAGTCTATTCATTCGGGAGATGGTGTGATGGTTAGTTAGATAGTCAATACAATTAATAATTTGATATAACAACTCTTTTACATTAACACACTGTGACACACACGCTCTTTGATTGTTCCGACTTCGAACATGGCCATTTTTTAGTAATAGCTTAATAATATCATGCCGTGTCTTCCTTGGCCTTCCTCAACTTATTTTTCCATTCACGGTACTCACCTTCTCCATTCGTTCCATATGTCCAAACCATCTTAGTGAGCCTTTCCCAATTTTATTTAAAATGCATTTATCCGCCTTACATTGCCATCCTACTTCTTCATTCGGAACTCTATCAGACATAGTTTTTGCACACATTCTTAAATTAAAATAATCACGCCCTTTCTCCGCAGAGAGAGAATGGACCTCCACTCTACTCTATTCTGACACACCTCTGTAGATTCCTCCAACTTCTAACATAACCCATATAAAAAGAGTGTAATACAGTAAATAGTGCATAATAATATGAAGTCTTATGTTAGTGCATAATTATATTAATTCTTAATTTAATTAATTATATTAAGTCTGAGTTTATGAAAAGTTAAAATAATAATAAAACTTCTAGAAAACAGCATAATTGTTCAAGAAACAATAAATAAATTGCTATAATGATTTGGCTTGTGAGAAAAGATCGTTTTAAAAGTGTTATTTTATTCAAATTCGACGAAACGAAGAAATCAAAGCGATGACAGACGGAGTAACAACTAAATGGAGAGTCTGGACTCACGGAGGTGGGCATGAAGGAGGTGACGGAGGAGGGCTGCTTGGTGGGACTGCCGAGGCCGGCCTGCTGCTCCTGACGCCGCCGGAAGTTCTCGCGCTGCTCCTCCAGCTTCTTCTTGATCAGCGCCCCCTGCATGATGCTCTGCGTGTGCATCTGCAGCTCGCGCGGGGACGGGATCCTCTGCGGGATGGCTGCAACACAAATTACAATTTTCTTATTAAATATGACATGACAGGTTACTTGCACTAACAATATACGATTTTCATTTGTCTACAATGAAACTCTCAACCTTTTGCCTGTTTCAAGCCGCTAGCTAAGAAAGACATCTATCGAGAAGATGAAGAAATACTATAACATTACGGATATTATCCAATTTACATAGTTTTACCTAAAAGCTTGGCATGACATGTTCTATACAGGTTGCCAGTTTATTTAATGGCAAAGTTTTGCATTTTACTTATCTACCTGTCGAAATGATTAATGATTTCATCATTGTATCATTTATTTTCCATGCATTGCAAGTTATTATTACAGTAAAAGTCCGTTAATTCGAACAACGATAATTCATAATTCCAAATTTTCATAATTTGCTCAGTCCAAAAATTGACTTTTCATAGTAAATTCTATGGTTAATTCGAAATATTCCGACACTTAACGCATTAAAAATTCAATACAAAATTTGAATTCAAGGATCCTATATTAAATTAATAACTAATTTACCTGGGTGATGAACAGCCAAAGTGTTGGGGCTGGTGGCCATTATTGGTGACACGCAATAAGCTGCATGTGGGGAATATAAACAAACAGTTTAACATACAGATACACATTCATATCATTTAGTATCTTCTACTGAAATTTATTTCAGTTTCCGGAAAAGTGTGTCAGCAGGGAATACAACAGCATACTGAATGAATGGAAGAGAGGTTATCGATGCTTCAACTGGTTAGAATCCACGGAGGCTCTACCAGCCAGACAGGAGCTGCCATGGAGGACCTGGAAGACCCTGAACCGACGGTGTAAACGCATTGGCAGATCCAGGGACAACTTTACAAGATGGGGGATTCTTCATGGAGAAAGGACGCACTGTATATGCAGGGATCTATGCTGCCTACAATGCAGTGCCCGAGCTGCCCAGTCACCTGCACCAAAGAGGACCTGGCTCGAGCATCTAGAAGCCGGGCTTCCGAGCATTCCAAATATTCCAAATATAGACACTGATACCATTGACAAAGGAAGAAGGGTCCAGGAAGTTGTTTATCATAGTTTCCTTGTAGGACCATTGTGCTTGATAAGAGACATCTTTTTTCTTCTACACAGAGACATAGCGAAATTCGAATGAATATCAAGTTGAAGGGCCGAAGCAGAGGACAGGAGATATTGGAGACGAGGAATAATGGTGGCCAAGGGTTGATAAGGACTGTAAGGCCATTGAAGAAGAAAAGGAGAATTAAATTGATTCTCACGACATGTGATACATAGCTAATCTATCGCCATGTGAATTAATGTAGTGGCATGACCCAGTGTGAGAGATTCACTGCCATCGCTTGGCACTCAGCCACGTAGGTCGTTGATATGGTGACACTGTTTCTATGATAGTTATGGTTGAAACTGGTCAGAGGGGTGCGGGACTCACCATTGGGTGGCAGCGGGCTGACCCGGAGTTGCTGCTGCGGCGGGGGGACCAGGCGGGCGCCCCCGCGGGGCATGTAGGCCGGGTCGTGCAGCTTGAGGATGGAGGCCAGCAGCTCGCGGTGGCGGCTCTGCAGCACGGGGTTGCTTATCTGTTGCAGGAGGTGCTGCGGCGAAATCTCACCCAACTTCAGACCTATTACACCACTCTCTTAGTTTATCTTTAACTATTAATAATAAGACATTCATAATTATTGGAGGGAGGTTGGGATAGATTCATTGAAGGCAAATGTGTGTGGTTTAAACATAAAGTAAATAAAAAGTGAAAAACTGTTTATAACAAGCGTCATGGTAGCACAGGTGGAATCTTTAGTGTGAAGTTTGAATTACACTGTATTATTCAATCAGTTTGCACCTTTGCACAGTTATTGGCCTTTATGTTTAACACCAATTAGGATCAAAAACTTATTCACGACTTTTTGATACTAGGCACTTTTGTAATAATAAGTTGAATTCAATTAATTGAAGGCTGTACATTACAGAGGTGCCAAGCGAATAAAAAATCAAAAATGAGTTTTTGATGCCAAACATATAGGCCAATAACTGTGCAAAAGCGCGTAATGATTGAATAATATAGTGTAGTTCAAACATCACCCAAAAGATGCCACCGGTACATGACATATGAACAAAAAACAGTTTTTGCTTATTTTCTCTGCTATATGTTTAAACCACTTGGCACCTTTATAATAAATTCTTCCTTCAATTGCTAAAACTAAAAAAAAAAACACTAGGCAAAGAGTTGTTTCTCTAAATTTGTTTTAACTTACATTATATTGGGTTGATGCAAAAGTTATGACCGTTTTTCATGATCCTAGGTAAAAAAAAAAATTCTTCAGAAATGATGAATGGTATCTTCTTTCAAATGATTCCATTGTATAAATGATGCTTTCCCTCTACTTTCTATTGAGTTTTGGCCTGGTCAGAGTACAGTGAAGAGTCCTTGTATTTTTTCAAAATGTCCAAAAAATACAAGGACGTTTCAAAACAAATGTTTCAAAATGATGAATTCCATAAAGACGATACCGCGAGTGTGGCAACCAAAAATATTTGCGAAGTGTATGGAGCAGATGTCATCAAAGTTCGACAGGTACGAAGATGGTTTACAAAATTCCGATCTGGGGATTTTTCACTAATTGATAATGCTTTGTGTTTGGTGGGATTGTAAGGGTATTGTGTATTTTGAACTCTTGGAACGCAATCAGACAATTACAGCAGAACGATATTGTCAGAAATTATCCAAATTGAACATCGCCCTTCAAAAGGATAGACCAGAATCGGTAAACAGAAAAGGGGTAGTGTTTCATCACGACAACGGGCGACCACATGTGGCTATGATGACCCAACACAAGCTAAATGAGTTTAATTGGGATGTTATCAAGCATCCACCGTATTCTCCGGATCTTGCTCCTTCCGATTTTCATTTATTCCGATCACTGCAAAAAATTTTAAATGATAAAAAATTTGATACAATAGAGTAGGTAAAAACATCCCTTGCTATATTTTTCACATCAAAATCCACGGAATTTTACACTAATGGTATAAATAAGTTGATAGAAAGATGGGAGAAGGTTATAAGAAGTGATGGAAATTATATAATTGATTAAGTAAATAATACAAATCCAAAAAAAAAAGTTTCATTGTATATGTAAAAAACGGTCATAACTTTTGCATCAACCCAATAGAAGTTTAATCTAGAATGGCAGTGCACAATGGTGTTCTTCTACCGACCCTTATGTATGAAAGCGAGGCATAGAACTGGCAAAAGTAGGATGAAAGTAGAATAAATGCAGTAGAAATGAGATCTCTTAGACGAATGTGTGGATACTCTGTGTATGATAGAGTGTCGAATGAAAATATAAGAAGTGAATGCGGTGCGAATGATGGTGTTATGAACAAAATAATGAAAGGATCATTAAGATTGGTTTGGGGACATATGGAAAGAACGAATGAAGAAAGAAAAGTGTGGCAGTCCATTATTTCTGCCTACCCCTTCGGAAAGACGGCGTGATGGTTAGTTAATTAGTTTATATAAGTTAAAATAAAATTTAGATCCAGAAATCCACACATTTCTCCGGAGAGGTAGGTAGAAAAGATACATCTTATCAGATGATTCTCTATATTCATACAAAGAAGGACCAAAACATGTCTGTAAAGTGTTACAATAATACAAAGTGCGTTTCAATTTATTCAAATGTGAATCCACAACACAAAGTGAAGGCGAAAGAAGAAATTATCTAGGTTTCTTCATTCAGTAATCTACTATTTATCTTTTATTTCTTGGCATGGCCAATTCATTAGGGCAAATATAATATTATTTTACTAGTTGCAGTAGCAAGTGATTCTATCATGTATTATTCTTCTATGAGCGTATGTTGATCTCTGGGAAGGTGATGGATTGTCGGAGCTACCTTGTATGATGGCCTGTGCCTCAGGGCGCTGCAGAAGGTCCCGCGAGGGCCGAACACCACTGACGTAGGCCTGCAGGTCTCCGGGGATGGGCGAGGCCTGGAAATTGCGGGCCGTATGGTTCATGATGCCTGCCATCAGCTTGCCCGAGTGCTCCTGGGACCGGATGGGCTATTACACAATCATCAACCATTATAGTCAGATTTGCACTTGCCTGGATAATAAAAAATTGATATATCTTTTTGATTTTTCTATTCATATAAAATAAAAACTGCATCTACTTTTTTTGTAAACACACTGTCACTCAGACTATCGCAAACAATCTCACTGAAATGAACGGATTCTACCGCCCCAACTGTGGGACCATTGAATACATGGTCAGATAGCATGTGGCCCCATACTTGGGGCTCATTTATAATTTCTCCAATATTCCCAGATTATGGAAAAAAATTACTACAGCGGCGTCTATAGGTGTACACAAAATTGAATAATTTATTGACTAGTTACATGTTTTAGGAATCAAAAAATTATGTTTCGACAATTAACTTAAATATCTTACTATTTGAGAATTTAATATTGTTACTTTTTCGTATTATTTAAAATACTAAAAAATTTCCCCAATATTTCACAAAACCTGTGTTAACGTTTACCAAAAAGTGAAAATTGCACAAAACTTCCAATGACTATCGTAGATAAAATTATTGCAAACAAATGAGAAAAGGGATGATACAGTGGAGATTTGGAAGGAATATGTGGTTTTGTATGTAAAGAGCAAAAAGTGTATAAATTCTGCACCTGGAAGACCTTGAAGAGCTGCTCCTGAGTCAAGGGCGGCGCCTGGTGCTGCTGCGCCTCCATGGCCGCCTGGTCAGCCTGCTGGGACTTGCTCAGCATCTGTATTCAATACCACAAAATTACTCTTATTCAGAATTCTTCTACGGGTGATTCAAATTTTACTAAATATTAAGAAATATATGAGAATAAGAGTTTTTAATTTTTGACTATGAACACATTATGAACGGGGCGGGTATTAGTATCCGCTTCGCAAACTCCCATCTATAAGCAGGATGGGTATTTGTACCCGTTTCGCACACTCAGTCTAATAGCTGACTGACCCTCTTATAGACGGAGTTTACCACCCCGCTTATAGTGTGTTCACTTTGTGATCGCAAATTGCCGTTTACTTCAATTGATTAATTCATAAGTAAAAGTATAAAAGCTAAATCAAAAGCGTGACATTTTGAAATAAAATAATTTAATAAAGCTAGCGAGTCAATTGGGCATGGGCATTGGGCAAAGGGGATATTTAAAGAGTGAATTTACATCACGGCTCGGACAGTTAATAACGTAGGATCAAACGAACCTCCAGGAGGCTAAGGGGCTGCGACTGGGACTTGGGAGCCATCGGCCCATTTGTCGCCGGCATGGCCTGGGCCATCTGTGAAACAAATATATAATAAATTAAATTTTCATATGAAGCACTTAGAAAGTTGTTATACTGCCCTGATGAAGCTTGGGTCTTAGCGAAACTATTTGGCATCAATTATAAAAACCAGACCGCGGTTAAATACAGAGTGTTTCATTATTCAATATCAACAAGTTTTAAATGAAATTTTAACCTCTGAGAGTAAAAAGTCTTAAAATTGAATTAATACAAATGTATGGATACTCGGTGTATGAGTGTCGAATGAAAATATAAGAAGTGAATGCGGTGCAAATGATGGTGTTATGAACAAAATAATGAAAGGATCATTAAGATGGTTTGGACATATGGAAACAATGAATGAAGAAAGAATGGTAAAAAAATTATATGTTAACGATGTAAATGGAACCAGAAATAGAGGAAGATCGAGGAAAATGTGGCTCGATCAAATAAATCAAATTTTGAATGTCGGCCATGTGAGGAGTCAGAGAAATCGACGCGGGTGCATGACACGATGTATGAATGTTGAGGAAGCGAGAGAAATATGTCAAGAAAGAAAAGTGTGGCAGTCCATTCTTTCTACCTACCCCTTCAGTGAGACGGCGTGAAGGTTAGTTAGTTACAAGTTTTAAATGAAATTTTAACCTCTGGCAGAAAAAAGGCTTAAAATTAAATTAACACAAATGAAAATGTCAAAGTTTTATTATATTTTATTGGAATGACACCTTGCTAAGGCATAATTAAATGTCTTAGCAAGGCGAAACATTTAATTGCAATAATATATAACGACCACTGTTAATTATGAAAATATTATATAGACTAACCAACTAACCATCACACCATCTCTCTGAAGAGGTAGGCAGAAATAATGAACGGCCACACTTTTCTTTCTTGACATACTTCTCTCCGTCCTCAACATTCATACATCATGTCATGTATGCACTTCGAATTCTCTGACTCCTCACGTGGGAGACATTCAATATTTGATTTATTAGATCGTGCCACGTTTCCTCGGTCTTTCTCTATTTCTAGTTCCATTTACATTGTTAACATATACTTTCTTTATCATTCTTTCTTTTTTCATTCATTCCATATGGCCAAACCATCTTAATGATCCTTTCATTATTTTGTTCATAGCACTGCATTCACTTCTTATATTAATGTTTTCATCCCTCTCCCGTGAATACATTAATATAAAATAATATAATTAATACGAATCAAACATTTGATAATGCCTTAGACAGGCGAAACTTATCATTTATATAAATAATAATAAAACTTCTAGAAGAGATGTTTTCATTTAAATTATATAGTTTTACATCAACAGTCAACACAGACAATGAGTTGGGATAGCACCAGGAAGAAGAAGAAGAGAGTTTTACATCATTGTTCAAGAAACAATAAATATAAAAAAATACATTTGTATTTATTTTTTGGTCCACTGTTTATATTTTTCCAAAGCTATCAATTTATAAATGAGATTTTGGGTTTATATTCCGGGGGAATAATAGTAAGAGATACTGACCATCTTCTTGAAGGAGACGACATCCTCGTTGTGTGGCGGCTGGTGCGGAGGCATGGCGCGGTGCGGCTGGTGTTGCTGGTGCTGCATGTGCTGCATGTGGTGCTGCTGTTGCTGCTGGACGTTGCCGATTATACGCGCCTCCAGCTCTTCCAGACTGTGAATCTTGCCAGCCATTTCTACAAAAATAAAACACATGTCAATTAAAAATAAACCTTCAATGCTTACTTTATCCCGAGTTGCCAGAGATCTATTTAATAATAAATAAATAAAAACTAGGTCAGTGCGACAAGTTGTGCGAACTACATAACATAAGAAAGTCCACTTGAACCAACTATCCACCTGGGTGTTAATTTTTTTCAACTGATTCGTGGTCGAATACATAACTCTGATATTTTGAATGACTTGACTGTTTGACCCCGACAATATCTGCGACAATGGCAACATAGATTATTTCAACTGCCACTGTGCAGAACCAATCTACCTAAGGTAATGCCCGTGGGCAGGGCAATAATCCTATTAAACCGCATTTCTTCGGATGTTGACATTTTTCACAATAGTGAGGATACCCTCAGAAAGCATCTATCTCTTATGTATTAAATTGCTATTTGCTTCTCTTCTTATTGTATTATACAACAGTGTTTATTTTTACTTTATTTTATTAGTTCTCGAATATTTTTTTTAATTTTCTTCTGTTTGTTTTCATATTATATAATTTATATTTCTTTTTTTTTTTTAATTTTTTTTTTTTGTATATTGTGATTATAAACGATTTGGAATTGATATTATTCTGTAATGTTTATATTTTTTTTTTAATAAATTGAATTGATCTTGCAGATATACTTACCAGGGGCATATCTTATTTTATGCCCCAAATTGCCGCACAAAGGCGCTTTGAAGTTCTTCTGCATTGAAAGCGATTCGTCTTCTAAATGAGGTGGCAACTGAGATGGACCTCTTTAGATGCCGTTATAGCGAATTTGGGAATACCCTTACAATAAGAGCTACAAAGAGATAACTGTTATGTTTTTATTCATATGGTTCTATGCATACTTCCCATGATGTTATTTTTTTCTACCCTTCACATCGATTTGGCTTGCGTTGTAATGATGTAATGATGTAAAGAGCCAAATACAAAATAGTAATATGCCAAGAGACCCATAGGTTAAGAAATTCTGGTCCACACATTCCAAGAGACTCACCCATGGGTGGTTTATGGTGGAAGTGGTGCGGTGGCGGAGGCTGGTTCTGCTGCTGTTGCTGCTGCTGGCCACGCTGGAGCATCTCCAGGAGGGAGTTGGTGGCCGGCGTGGTGCTGGCAGCCGGAGATATAGGCGCAAACACATGCGGCGACTCCCCAGACGGGATGTTGATGGACGGTTCTGCAAAATATTAAAAACCTCACTTCTAACTAATCATTTTTTTGGAAGAGTAGGCAAAAAGGAAGGACCGCCACACTTTTCTACCCAGATTATGACTTGAAAATTCTTTTAAAAAAATCTGAAGCTGTCTTTAGTCTGGTAAAATTCACGTGACATCAAAAACGGCAATATACTAAGTAACTTATCACATGTCATGAGAATCAATAGCTAAAACAAATTTTTATTCATAAAACCTTCTTCCCACTGCATTCCTTTCTTATATCAGCATTTGAAATTCTGTCGTACATCGTTCTACCACACAAACGTCTAAGGGACCTCATCTCTACCGCATTTATTCTGCTCTCATCCTTGTTCTGCCAGTTCCATGCTTCGCTTCCATACATAAGGGTTGGGACCAGAACTCCATTGTGAACGGCCATTTTCGCTTTCATTGATAAATTCTTGTTTCCAATAACTATTTTTAAAGCTCCATTCACATTGTTACCCGCACCAACCCTTCTTTTGACGTCACTATCCGTTCGACCATCCGCTGTGAATATGCAAGGTACCTAAATACACAAATTCACTCACCTGCTTCAAGTTCTACTCGTTCACACTTATGTCATTTGCTCTTCCCTTTCAAAAACTAACACCTTTGACATTCCGACATTCTTTATTAAATCGTTTGACTTGCATACCTCATACATTCTCGACACCAAGACTTTTAATTCGTCCACACTATCCGCAACGAGAACAGCATCGTCTGTGTAAAGCAGACAATTTACAGACAAATCACTCATCTTGGCACCAGCATTTATTCCTTTCAGTTCTTTCATACACTTGTCCATATACACATTGAACAACCATGGAGACATCACACAGCCCTGCTTAACACCCTTTGTAATATCAAACCAGGGCGTGATGTCCCCATTTACCCTAACACTGGCAGTGCTTCCTTCGTCATCATTTTCCTGCTTTTCCTTCTTCCAATGGTGTCATTTTAGGCATTCATCCTTTTTTTGACAGCTTCAAGCATCATTTCCATACATTGTCTATAAAAGTATTTAATTATTAGAAGCAATGTGTACTAGCTACACAGTATCGATATGGGAAGATTAAACCTTCTGGGATTGAATGTGATTAGGAATTAGAAATGTTTTAACACAGTGGTGGTACATCCAAGACCGGGACTAACCGTTAATGATGTTATTGAGGATGTTGGCCTCTGGTGGAGCGGGAGCAGCGGATGGCGGGGGAGTGCTCTCCCTCCGGAACCACTGGCTGAAGCGGCTGCCCCCTGACAGATTTTCCTCGGGACCCCCATTCTATACGGACGTAAAACTAACGTTAAGACAACAATTATCCGTATAATTAAAATTTTACAAGCAACATTTGCATCTTGGTGATATGATTATGAAGGTGCGAATGTTGTTTTGAGTTAATTAGAACAAATGAAAATGTATATTTTCTAGATTATTATAATTTAAGAGAATGACATTTTTCGTTTCACCTTTCTAAGGCATTATCAAATGTGATGATTTGATAATGCCTAAGTAAGTTGAAACTCCCGTAAAATATAATAAAACTACTAGAAAATTTTGTTTTTCTAGTAGTTTTGGATTATAACTAAACCCAGAAAGAATCAGTCACATCACAACTGGCGCTTATTTCATAAAAATATTTAATATTTAAAATGCTAATTAAACAAAAAAAGATTTTCATTTCAAGACCAGACTTTTCATACGTAAAAATGTACAAGTTTTTAATAAAGAACAGATTTCAAACAATTACAACAAGCCTTGCCGAGGAATGAAATAATTGAATAAAAATAAATAAAAGCATTGGTCTAACGGTGAGGAGTCCAGGGATGCTGTCCATTTTGAGGAAATCTTCGAGGTTGAAGACCGAAGTGCTGGTGATGTCGGCGGGGTCCTCCTTTGGTTGAGAGGGCGTCTCCTCAGCCATGGGGGGCATACTGCTCTCCTGAAACACCAATAAACATTTATAATCACAAAATATCCTAATTTTAAAAAAATGTGCAAATAAACAACACCAAAAGCAAAATCCCACAATAATAAATGGTGGACATAAACGAAAACAAAATTAACAACGATGAAGTTGTCTGTAATCAAGCGCCAGTAGTAATAACAATAAATTGTAAACCATAGATAACGTAAATAGTATAGAAAAATTTATCTGCAATAAAATACAGTAGAACGTCGTTTATCCGGACGAGCTGTGATGATGAAGCGCAAAAAAAAGACGAAGAAATCTTGTTCAAAAACTCAGATTATTTTTCCAATACTGTAGAGTAATGTAAGCGTTTTTTATGTACATGTACTACATACATACTTGTTTTTGCAGTCAAATTTGTAATTTCATAACCAATAAACGAGCGGAGGAAAAAAAATCTCTTAAGAGAGAACCCTTAGAGATAGGATACCCAATGAAGAAATTCGCAAATCCTGCAAAATTTGAAGACACAGTGAGATGGAGTAGGCAGATAAGACGATTCTGGAGGGACCACATCGAGAGACTGGATCCAGCAAGAATTCCTAAGATCGTGATGCACGAGACTCAGGACGACCACCAAAGAGATGGAGAGAAGGCTGATCGTCTTCATCACAGGAAGAAAGTTGATATCCTGCATAAACAGATCGCAAGATCTACAATCAGAAGAAGAAGGAAAAAAAAATCGATTTATAACTTATTTTGCTAAAAAGAATTAGCGCTGGATAAATGATGTTCTACTGTATATAAGAATGAAATAGATAAATGATATGGTTTGATTTCTTGTACAAATAAATATATAAATGAATACCCATCCATTATGTGACGTGTATATTCAAAATAAAATGCCTTCATGCATACTACAAGTGTTCGTAAAGAACAAATGAATAATTATTTGACTTCAATAATTGAACCATGTTTACAGCATTCATTATGAAGACTAAACAAATGAACTTGATATAGAAAACAAATGAACACACTGATTCGATTCTAAGAGAATGTATTCAAACTCAACTGTACTAACTCAAGTTTGGAAGGAAATTTTAATTGAATTTAATTTAATAAATTAATGGACAAAAGTGTAGATATACCTTTTGTTTTCGGAACTACCACAAACCCAAAATCTTTTATTATTTCATAAACCCACAGTATATTATCTAATATATGCATATAATTATATATAGTTAATAAACATTCACTTATTAAGATAACCGTCTTTTTTCTAGAAGTTTTATTATATTTTATTGAAATGACATGTTTCGCCTTGCTAAGTTATTATCAATTCAATGCTCAAACCCAGACATTTGATAATGCCTTTGGGTATGGCCATATGAAATTTTTTACGAGATTTCGGCGATTGTAGCGCCGCGGTGATCGTTTATGGTACTAACCACAATAAAGATATATTCAATTTGAAAATAAATGAGTTTATAAATTTATGATCCTTAATTTAGTAGTCACTAATCATTAGTACCCTTTGCTTCAATTGATCAATTCATAAAATAAAGTAAATATAAAAAGTTTCATCAATTTCGTGACATTCGGGAATAGTAAGAACTGACAGTGCTGACATTAGTTCCGTCTTTCTCGGTAATTGTGATTAGTACCATAAAAGATCACTGCGCCGCTACAATCACCGAAATGTCCGAGCTTTTACCACAGGTGGCTTGTGTTCACGCGCTTGGCGCGAAGCATTCAGTGTGCCCGGTCCCATAGTACGCCATACGTTGGTTCGCCAGGTGTTCATCTTGACTCCTACCCTGGCACTCCGGTGTGGCCATACCCTTACCTTGGCAAACATGTCATTCCCATAAAATATAATAAAACTTTTAGAAAACAAATGTTTCCATTCGTATTCATTATTTAAATTAAATATTTGAAAACAACAAATACACTTTTTTTTTAAGTATTACAATATTCTTTATATTTCTCCTTTCCAAGGCAATTAATAAGAGAATCATTTCACTTCCATAAAATACAAAAAAACATATAAACAGAAAATGTACATTTTTGTTCAAATTAAATTATTTGTTGTAATCAGAGATTAAAATTTATTCAAGAATGATGTTATTCAAGAATGATGTCTAAGAATCCATCGACGAGAGCTGATTATGTATAGAGAGCTTAAATTATATAGCACACAAGTATTTCTAAGATTTTTTAATGAATTAAAACACTATTTTTTCCATTCTTGATCTTATGTTTCGCGTTATGTTTCGAAAGTTTTACACCTTCATCATTGGAAGAACAATATACTCGCTCTCCCGATGATGAAGGCCCCAAACCTTTGAAGAATGTTGAGAAAAATAAACTCAAAATTGTAAAAAACAGTTCAAATTCATTAAAAAAAAACATAATTTAAAAACACTTTTATACTTGTTTTTTCTTATTTTTATTGAATCAAACAAACCGGTTTCACTCCCACCAGAGTTGTTTGTTTATACGAAAGAATTCTACAGTATTAACACCTAAAGTTTATCAAAAAAGATTTTAAATTTCTCCAAGTTTTAATATTTTAATATTTTTCAAAAATAACCGTTGACTGTTAAAAAGATTTGAATTAGTACAGTTGGAGTTGCGATGATATCTAGGTAAGCGTGACAGTTCACACAACACAGATCTATGCGGAGCGACGGTTTCACCTTGGCCGGGGAAACAGGGGACGAGGACACGACGCTGCGGGACTCCACCACGCCATCCCCGTCCGCCTCCTCAAACTTATCCGACATTTTCTATAAACACAACAACACCTCCTGTTATCCTTTACCCACTGGATAATTAAAACCCTTCATTTATAACGCTTGCAATAAGAGACTTACAATTCAAAAACCATTATTCAAATTTCTTCTTCTGAAATAAAAAAACATTCTGTGATCTATGGGAAAAAAGATTATCATAAAATTTATTCCGTAAATGGAATTACATTTATATTAATATCAATATTAATATCATAAATATCAACAAAATGATTGGCACCATAATGACGGAAAAGGCGGCCAATGAAAGACAAATAAAAAAGGAAGGACTTAACGATGTGTGAGAGACATGGTTAATTCCTTCTACAAAGACAAGGCTGCAACAAACGAATGCCATAAGTTTATACGGCTGCAGAAAGGAAGCACCAGAGGGGTGGGGGGGTTTAACAGGTAGTTCTCCCTACTGGCAGGAGTCCTGCATTCATCAATGAAGAATTTCCCCCCCTCTGCACAAAAAGGATGTTATAGTAATCACACGTGGAGGCACGTTCCTTGCTTCTTTATGCATAAAAACACATTTTAACATTTCCCACATGCAATACGTTAATAACTGAATGTTACCCTTGTGATTTATAGTTGAATTATTATCAATAATTCTCGTTTAGTTTGTACTTACTGATGCTGGCTCCTTGGTCTGGTTAGCTGCCACCGCGCTGGGAGTCCTCCCGCTGCCCGCCATGCGCCGGGTCGGCCGCGTCCTCGCTCCTTCGCCGTTGCCATTAGCGCCGCTGCTGGTTTCGCTGTTGGAGGTGCCGTTGTTAGCGGTCGTCGTGTTAGCCTTCGAGTTCGGAGTGGAGGGAGTGGCCGCCGGGGCGGAGGTGGTCGGGGTGGACGGCTCGTCGAAGCCGCGCAGCTCTATGGTGTCATGTTGCGAGGTCGGCCCGCCGCTAAACCTGAATTTAAAGAAAAAGTTAGTTTGTTATTATGATGAACTAAGACTTGTGGTCTGGGGAACATTCCCTGTGGTCTGGGGAACATTCCCAGAGGCAATGCCCCTTTGCCACCACACGCGTCGCAGGTTGCGGATAGCGATACGGCCCTTTCTTTTGCAAGGGGTTAGCTGCGAATAACCAATAAGCAGCCGCGGACAATGGGGCGGTTCACCGGAGGGGCGCTGGGGAGCCTGTGGCAAGGTATACCCCTACAAAATGGTGTAAAAACTCGATGAAGGTGGACGACAGTGGCGAGCCCATGCCGCCACTCGAATATAAGCATGTAGCCTGGAGAGTTGGGCCCCATCAACCCATTAACTAATACACTGGTAGCCCAAATAAGAGAAGGAACACTCACTGCAAAACCTGGCATGTTCATAGGCCACAAAGGTGGCAGCCCCACCAATGAACTCGGGCTCTGTGGGCTAATAACCTGCAAGTCCTAAAACTAAACTTATTACAGAAACTAAAAGGAAGAAAAACCGGACCGATTCTAAAACAACGACCTTTGGCTTAAAATTTAGGACACGATTGGCTTTTTGGAATGTGAGAACGATGTGGGAGCCGCACAGACTCATTGAAGTAGCCACAGTCATGCAGCGATACAACATTGGTCTGCTGGGCTTGAGCGAGACTAGGATGAATGGTTTTGGAGAGATCACAACTGTTGGCAATGCTACGCTTCTCTACTCGGGAAAGGAAGACCTGGAAGGTACGAAGGAATTTGGCGTTGGCTTTTTGATGAGCAGTGAATTTCGGAAATCTCTTCTGGACTGGAGACCTGTCTCGGACAGAATTATTGTTGCAAGATTCCACTCTGCAGTTCGGAAAGTCTCTGTGGTACAGTGCTATGCCCCCACAAACATGTCCCAAGATAGCGATAAGGACAAATTCTACGACCAGCTTGCTACCACCCTGGCATCCATCAAGCGGCAGGATATTGTGATGATACTAGGAGACTTTAATGCCCAGGTTGGCGCAGAGAATACGCACTTGGAACGCTTCATGGGTAAGCACGGCATGGGCACTAGGAACGATAACGGGCAGCGTTTTATTGACTTTTGCTCCGGACATGACCTGGCAATCGGAGGTACGATGTTTCCACATAGAGATTGCCACAAATATACATGGAACCATCCAAACGGAGTAAACAAAAACCAGATTGACCATATTGCCATAGCCTGCAAATGGAAAAGGTCTCTGCTCGATGTTAGGAACAAGAGAGGGGCTGACGTAGACTCTGATCACCATTTGGTGCTGGCAGAGTTGCGTCTAAAGCTGGCTGTCCCTAAATCTCTCTCAAAGAGGGTAACGAGACGTTTCGATGTGACCAAGCTGCAGGATGAAGACGTCCGAAATGAGTACCAGTTGGAACTCGCTAACAGGTTCAGTGCTCTCGACGTTGCGGATATGGATACACACGAGGCATGGGGTCAGATCTCAGAGGTTTTCTCGGATGTTAATGGCAGACTTTTGGGCCACAATACTAATAAGAAGAAGCCCTGGATGTCTGACGCCAGTTGGGGACTGATCGAGCGACGGAATGAAATAAATCAGCAACTGCTGCAGGCACAGACTCGGGCAGAAAAGGAGACACTGCAGGAAGAACGTAAAGAATGTCGCAAATTTATAAAGCGACGCATCAGAGAGGACAAGCGCTTGTACATATCTAATTTGGCAAATCAAGCACAGTCTGCTGCAGCCCGGAAAAATTTTGGAGATGTGTACAAGATTACCAAGCAACTCTCTGGAGACGTTTTCTCGCATCGTGTTAATCGCCCTATTAGAGACAGGTTGGGAGTGCCAATTGCCTCCTTAGACAAGCAGCTGGCTCGATGGCACGATCATTTCTCAGGCATCCTCAGCAATGTTCCAGACGCCGCAACTGCCCCACAAACGGAGGAACCCAATCAGCCCTTGCTGCAAATCGCTACTCACCCTCCTACGCAAACCGAAATAATGTCAGCAATCCGCTCTCTAAAGAACAATAAGGCTCCTGGCAGTGACGGGATTGTGGCTGAGATGCTCAAGGCAAGCGAGACCTCCTCAACGAGCATCCTGGCCCCTCTGTTGGAACGCATATGGATCTCAGAGAGGCTGCCACCCGCCTGGAAGGAAGGACTCCTTGTAACAGTGCCCAAAAAGGGAGACCTGAGCAACTGTAACAACTGGAGGGGAATCACTATCCTTTCCGTGGTGACAAAGATCCTTGCGAGAATTATACTGAGGAGAATGACTAGTGCACTCGAAGGAGGTATGCGAGAGGAACAGGCTGGCTTCCGAAGTGGCCGGTCTTGCGTTGAGCACATAAATACACTCCGCATCATAATTGAAGAGGCCTCTGAATGGCAGTACAGCATGTACCTAACGTTCGTCGACTTTGAAAAGGCCTTCGATACATTATCGTGGACTTCAATCTGGTCAACTCTCATTAGCAGAGGAGTCCCACAGAAGATTGTGAATATCATCAGGGCAATGTATGACGGTTGTTCTTGTCGTGTAGTGCACCAGGGCAAACTCTCCGAGGCCATCAAACTGAGTGCGGGAGTGCGACAGGGATGTCTACTATCACCCCTGCTCTTCATAGTGGTTCTGGAGGATGTGTTGCGCCGTTCTTTCGACGGTCCCCGTGGCATTCCATGGATGCGTGATACCCAGTTGGAGGATCTGGATTATGCTGATGACCTCTGTTTGCTTTCGGTAAACCGGGTGGATGCGGAGCGGAAACTTTGTAGACTTCACGAGGAAGCGGCAAAAGTAGGTCTCAAGATTAACATGTCCAAGACAGTAGACCTACGAGTGTCCACAAATGACTCCACCCCAATCTTGCTCCACGGTGTCCCCCTTGTGACCACGACCAGCTTCTGCTACCTCGGTAGTATGATAGCAGGCTCGGAGGTACGGAGGAGGATGTAGCCAGCAGACTTGACAAGGCAAGGGGAGCTTTCGCTATGCTTCGCCCTGTATGGCGCTCCGGTATCATTTCGAGAAAGCTCAAGCTCCAAGTATTCAGAAGTAACGTTAAAAGCGTACTGCTGTACGGATGTGAGACTTGGAAGTCTACCGCAGACGTTATTGGTAAACTCCAGGTGTTTATAAATAGGTGCCTTCGCTCAATATTCAAAATCTATTGGCCCCAAACAGTGTCAAATGCCGTTCTCTGGACCATGGCAGGCGAAAAGCCAATTAGAGAACAAGTCGCTAGGCGCAAGTGGCAGTGGATCGGTCACACTCTGAGACGGAACCCAGCCTGCATCGCTCAGGGCGCACTAGACTGGTCCCCTATGGGGGGAAAGAGAAAGCGAGGCAGACCTAGAGCCACCTGGAGAAGAACCCTGCAGGGCGAGGTTAAGGCAGCAGGTCTCACTTGGGACGATGTTAAGCATCAGGCATGCGATAGAGTCGGGTGGAGAAGATTCCTTGAGGCCCTATGCACCACGGAGGTGTGACAGGACAAAAAGAAGAAGAAGAAGAAGACTATCTGAGCCGCAAATGTAGTCCAGCCGCAGTTTGAGACAACAAAAGCGACACAACGGGGGTTTAGTTGCCAAAAAATATCAAAAAATTACAATTTTGAACTACTCACCACTCAGGTTCATCATCCTTCTCATATCTTCTTCTGTCATTATAGCGGTTATTACGGCGGTTGTCGTCTCTGAAAACAAAAACAAAAAATATTAATTTTATCAAAGAAGAATTAAAGATTACAATCACACTGGGAATGTCGGATTGAACGGGCAAGTCTGTTCACCTGTCCCTCCGGTCAGAGAAGCGCGAGTCCCCGAGCTCCCTGTCCCGGTCGCTGTTACGATTCTTGTCCGAGTTTCCACCGTAGAGATCGCGTCCAAACGAATGTCGCCCGTATCTACAAAACAAAATAACTTGGTAATGACAAATAATTTGTAATTAAGTAACTAACCATCACACTGTCTCTGCGAAGAGATAGGCAGGAAGAATGAACCACCACACTGTTCTTTCCTAACATACTTATATCGGACCTCTGCGTGACACCCGTGCCAACGGAAAGGCAACGTTCACTCCGATCAGTAGAAACAAGTGCAAACAACATAACAATTCCAGTCAGAGCCAATAACGCAAGTTTCCATGATCGTGCTTTCAGCGTTGCGGGTCCATTGGCGAGGAATAGCCTCCATGTTAGTATTCAGTACGAGGATAGTGACGTTAAATTTAAGAAACTTCTTAAGACTGCACTGTTCGGTCAGTCATTTCCTGGAGTAATTAATTTTACAAAACGGCGCACTTAAAATATAAGTCATCAAAATAATAATAATGAATAATTCTCTTGCTTCCTCAACATTCATACATCGTGTCATGCACAGAAGTCGATTTCTCTGACTCCTCACGTGGCCGACATTTAATATTTAATTGATTTGATTGTGCCAAGTTATCCTCGGTCTTCCATTTACATCTGTCCAAAACATCTTAATGTCTTTCCATGTGTCCAAACTATCTTAATGACCCTTTCATTAATTTGTTCTTAATATATTTATTGTTTCTTGAACAATGATGTAAAACTCCATATTAAATAATTAATACGAATGAAAATCTTACAGTTTACGGGAATGCCATGTTTCGTCGCCCTTCTAAGGCATTATCAAATGATAATGACTTAATAAAATATCTAGAAAACAGATGTTTTCATTCGTATCAATTGTTCATAATACTTTCATTCGCACTACATTCACCATTTCTTATATTTTCATTACAGATTTACTACACATTCGTCCAAGAGATCTCATTTCTACTGCATTTGGTTAACTAGATAACCGTGAAATGGGTTTGACTTACCGATCGTCCCTGGGGGCCCGGTAGTGGGTGTGGTCACCGCCCTCCCCCGCGCCCACCTCCACCCCGCGTTCCCACGGCGCCATCTCCCGCGACATTATGCGGCCGGAGCCTATTCGGCGGGCACCGTCGCGCGAGTCTGTAATGTTAACGAATCCTATAAATTCAGCACACTCTGAATCTTTTAACAATATCCAATGATAATCACAACAACTAGATTTCAGGCTGTGGATTTTTCTGACATTAATAACCAAATGAAAAATAAGCAGATCTTACTTTCCCTTTGCAAGGCATTCTTCAAGATAGCTACAACATGAAGATAAATAAAGACGAAACAAAGCTGCTGACTGTAGGTCGAACGCAACATCAGATGAGAGTAGTGATGTCAGGAGTTCCACTAAAGAACACCAAGGAGTTTGTCTACCTCGGGAGCAAAATAACATGGGACGGTCGGTCTAAGAGCGAGGTCGACAGCCATATACATCAGACTAGGCTTGCATTTAATAAAAGGTCGAAAATAATAGAATCAAATAATATAGACCTAAAACTGAGAATACTCCTCATCAAGACCTATGTATGGAGTATCTTGATGTACGGCTGCGAGACATGGTGCCTATCTGAAAGAGATAAGCGGAGACTAGAGGCTTTTGAGATGTGGTCCTATAGAAGACTATTAAGAATTTCCTGGAGAGACCACATCACGAATGAGGAAGTTCTTCAAGGAATCGAAGGAGGAAGGCACCTGCTCAGGACCTTGTCCGAAAGGCGTGCAAGATGGATCGGCCATGTAATACGTCAAGAAGGTCTCATACATGCCATAATGGAGGGTATGACCGAGGGGACAAACTCTAGGAGACGCCCACGCCGAGAGTACCTGGAGGACCTGTTGGTGGACGTGCGCTGCTCATTATATGCAGATTTCAAAATAGCCGCACAAGACAGGGAAGAATGGAAGAGAAGAATAGAAGAAATTGCTGCAAACCAATCCCAGGATTGAAACTTTCTAACTAACTTTCCCTGAAGTAACAATCGCCTGTTATGTAAATACATTCTTTTATTTTTTCAGCTCAATTCCTTTGTTTCAGTTTACTAATCTCGGTACGGTCATGACAGAAGCCTACGATATGCACGCGGAGTTGGAACACAGAGTTCAAAAAGGCCTACGAGCTGCAGCCTCCTTGCGAACGTTCTTAAAGTCCAAGCTTCTATCCAGAAACACCAAGCTGCGTATTTATAACACCATCATCAAGCCAGTGGTGACATATGGTTCTGAGTCGTGGACAATGACTCTAAAAGAACAACAAAGAATCAACTGGTTTGAGAATAGAATACTTAGAATGATCCTGGGACCCAGACCCGGTGTTGCAGCAGGAACTTGGAGGCATAGGACCAACCAAGAGATCTGTACGATGATCCAGCACCCCTTATAACGAGCACTGAGAGACTCAATCGCCTAGCATGGATTGGGCACGTATGCAGAGCCGAAGAGACCGGAGCAATCAAGACCCTGTACGCATCGTAAGACCTCTAGGAAGGCCTAGACAGCGCCTAATTGACAATGCTCTGGCTGACCTGGCTAGGTTGGGAGCAAAAGGCGCAGGATCGAGGAGCTTGGCGAAAAATCATCAAGGAGACTAAAACTCTTCAAGAGTTGTATGGCCATAGGAAGTGAGTAATTCCTTTGTTTATTACATTTTTTCCATCATAATTTTTTTAATGAATTAAAACACTGTTTTTTCACCTTCATCATCAGGAGAACTTCTACATCTTTAGTCTAAGTTACCACTGCTTATATTATTATTTTTATTTCTTTATTTTTTTTAGCTTAATTTCTTATTCATTGTATTTTTTTATTTCCATTAATCCATTAGCTGTTTGCTTTAATACAGGCTTTAGTGCATACATTGTTAGTATTGAACGGGCATTATAATTGGGATTAATTAATAAATATAGATAAGAATTCTTCACACGTTGAAGAAACATATTAACACATTCCTTGCGAACGTGTCTTGTACACTTTCGCTAAAGATCGGAAGGCCTAAAAACAAACATACTCTCCAATACTGATGATACAATACTGATCTGATACTCTCCAAAATATCCCCTAATTAGTCTAAAGAAATGAGTGTAAGTGTGAAACCATTCCTTCTTATGAGCAAACCATTTATCCCCAACATGACCAAGAGGAATGCTGTGGGATAAAGCCACGGATAGCTAACAAATTTGAAATTTTCGTTTATTAGTTTCTAAAATCCTTGCCGGGGGTTATCTCAAGGATATTTGTTATTATAAAAATGTATTCCTCTATTCTACATTTAAATTGAAGACTGGGGAAAAACAAGGAAGGTTAATTTGAAACTAACTAACTAACCATCACGCCGTTTCCCCGAAAGGGTAGACAGAAAGAATGGACTGCAACACTTTAATCGATGCTGCACTCCATTCTTCTCTTTTCGCCAACGCGAGAGACGCGGTGTGATGGGTTGCGAACTTCATCGCCACCTAATTTGAATAAATTGAGAATAAAGCTAATCAAAGTCTATACATTTCTTAGCAATTAGCAATCGATTATCTGGCCATAGTAGATGACACACATGATTTTTTAATAGGAAAATTTTACTGTGGATAGATACGTACAAATGCCGCTAGATGGCATTATTACATTTATTTTGAATTTCAACTGACATTCCTTGTTTTTCCCCTGTAATCTTCAATTTAAGTCTGCATCTGGTCCATTATGTTCTGACATTTGCCTTACAGCTGAGGAAACCACGGAAAACCTCAGCCGGAACATTTAAGATATGATCATCGGAAAAATAAAAAGTTGCTGTTCTAATATGAGATACTTGAATATCACAAATTAAAAAAAAATCTTGATATGACTCACTGTCGCCTTTGCCGTCGCGGTCGTAGGAGATGGGGCTGTCGGGGCGCAGGCGCGTCTCGCGGAGGCCGGCACCGGCGCCCACCGCACCGCCCCCCATCACGAAGCAGCCCGACGTGAAGCTGCGCCGCTGCGGGGACAACACAATGCCCTCGCTCTCCTTGCGGATACGGTCTCGTGGGTCACCCGATCTCCTCTGCTCGAGCAAAAAGCAGGCACCATGTTAAGCATACAAAAGTAATAATAAGAACTATTTTTTGACATACCTAATTTATATAATAAAATTTTCAAGATCTGACTGAAGATTTGTTTTGAAACTAAAGCAGAGTGAAAATCGTAAGATTACGGCCCAAGTGATTTGTTTGGTGAATTGCTTGCTGTCTGTCCGAAAATGAAACAGACTGATTAACAGGGTATTTAAATTATTTTATTCAAAATGACATTATGTGTTAAATTATTTTTCTTTGTTATTTTATTTTATATAATTTGTTTTAGATTTAATACGTAGACGTTGAACGATCAAAGTGTGCGCCACCAATAGCATTAAGCGCCCTTGAGGTGAGCTATTCACGAAAACGGCGCTATACAAATTAGCCTAATTATTATTATTATTATTAATAGGCTGGAGATGCCTATTGGTGGCGGTGAAGTTCGCAACCCATCACACCGCGTGTCTCGCGATGACGAAAAGAGAAGGATGGAGTGCCGCATCGATTAAAGTGTGGCAGTCCATTCTTTCTGCCTACCCTTTCGGGGAGACGGCGTGATGGTTAGTTAGTTAGTTAAAGCAATGAAAAATAATTAAATATTCAATTTGAAAATATATACGAGTTTATAAATTATATTGTAAATGCGATTGTTTTATCGGTTTTACAGAGATTTTTTATTTATATATAAAAACTATAAATACTTGTTACAAATTTGTATAGTCTTGCGAGGGCATTCTCAAACTAGTTTTGTTAATTCAGTCTCATTTTCGAACAGACAGCAAGCGAGTCACTTTAGTGTGTCCGTAGCCTTAGTCTATCAAATAGTATATAAATATAGAATGTCACCTTGTCTCCTAGCGAGTCCCTCCCGCGGTCGTCATCGTTGGGAGTCTCACTCCTCTTCTTGTTCCCCTCCCACAAACTGAAGGAGCTGAAAATGCAATCGGAGATTATAAAACACATAGCTAATGGCCACGACAGAAAGACAAATTCAAAAATATGATTTATAATTTCAGACTCATTTATCTGGTTTACATTACTTCCTAATTTCTTTGTTCGGTATTCTAAGTAAATTTAAATTTTTACGGCATTCATTCTCTACTTTAATATTTATTTTGCTAGATCCAATCTTCACTACCCTACTACCTAAGGCTTAATACTATAACTAGGACAACTCAAAATTAATTTTCCCGCGGGGGCGAAAAGAGAAGGATGGAGTGCCGCATCGGTTAAAGTGTGGCAGTCCATTCTACCCCGTAGGGGAGACGGCGTGATGGTTAGTTAGGTAGTTAAATCTTTACCATGAGTACTACAACTAGAGAAGTGAAGTTGTCTATTTCATGCATTAAGGAGTAGCTTTGGGTTAAACTTAAAGATATAGGTTCTAACTTCAGTTATCTAGTTTAAACATTTTATTGTTTTCACGAGTAACCCAATTATAACTCAGTTGAGAAAATATATTTAAAGATTTCAATATCCCGGTGGTGGTTTAACCCATATAGTGTGGCTGGTTATATTTGCAGTTCAATAAAATTGATTGGAAAATCTGCAAGTCTCAGTATCAAGAATGTATGAAGCATGCAAAAAGAGTGACCTTGTAATGAATGTGTCCAAGTCTAAAGTGATGTTATTTGAAAAAGAAGAATGTGTGACAATTTGTGACATAAGCGCGAACGGTGAGAAACTGGAGCAAGTTACCGAATTTATTTACGAAAAATGGAAAAAGATATCAAAAGAAGGCTCGGTGCTGGGAACAAAATTAATGGCGCTCTCAAAGTCATCACTGCATATAGAAATATTTCAACTAAAGCAAGGATGGCAGTACATAAGGTTTCGAACAGCAGAAGACTACATTTGCAGCTCATATTTGAATGTTTCCTTTATACTTTAGTTCCTTATGATTAAATTGTTCATAATATTATGATGAACTGGGACTATCTGTCTGAACTGTAAATGAAGCCTACCGCAGACCACTATTTTTTTTCTACTGCAAACGAAGTCAGCCGCCCGATGGAGGTTAAGGGACAAACTGCTTAGCTCCTGATTCAAGTGATTAGGGTTAATTACATCATCTATGGACCCAGATATGAAAGTGAAGTGCAGTATCGAAGCAGCCCGTAGTTCAATATTCTGCAATGACAACTTGAAATTTAAACTAAGGCAAAGAATGTTGAAGTGCTATGTCTGGTCTGTATTACTCTATGGCTCGGAGACTTGGACCCTGAAAGTGCACACTATGAACCGGAGATGTGGTTGCACAGGAGAATGCTTCGCATACCGTGGACAGATTTCGTAAGCAATTGGGAGGTTTTGAGGAGAGCCAATTGTAGTAGACAGGCTAAAGGACGTTAAGGTCCGTAAGATTTCATATCTGGGTCACATTCTGCAGGGAGATGAATACAGTTTGCTCCAACTAATACTGAGGGGCAGCGTGGTCTTGGTAGAAGGCAAACGTCTTGGCTGTGCAACATAAGTGACTGGACCGGGATGAGACATGTGGGGGAGCTGTTCCGGGTTGCGCAAGATAGAGAAGCCTTCGCCGGAGTGATTACCAACGTCGAGGGGACCTGATACGGCACGCGAAGAAGAAGGGTTCAAACCTGGACACAACCTAATTCTTTCTTCTTAAAAATGTGATGAAATATGGAATATAAAATAAACATAAAAATCTGGTAATATATGAATAACAAAGTGGATTAATTACCTATGCTGGTCTGGCAGGCAGTCGGGTCTGCGCTTGGACAGCGGCAGGTTGCGCATCTCCAGCAGCTCCTCGCGCGTGTACTGCCGGATGGGGGGCCCCCCGCCATCGCCGCCCGCCTCGTCGCCTCCACCACCGCCCTCGCCCTCCGCCGCCCGCCGCGCCGCCGCCACGGCCGCTTCGCTGGGCAGCTCATCACCTGAGAGGGGGGACAGGATACACAATTAATACTAACAAGTCTCGACAATTGATTGGTTCCAATTTTTGTAAAACTCCATTATAAAGAGTTTGAGAATGCCCTCGCAGGGTGAAACAAATTTGTCGCCTTTATTTATATTTTTATATAATTAAAAAATCTCTGTAAAATTAACAAAACAATCGCATTTAGATTATAATTTATTTAAGGCTCAACAAATAAATCAAAACATTATTTTACAAAAAATAAACAACATCTTTGAAAATATACTAAAGACTTCATGATGTCTGTGTTTAGAAGTCTTTTCTAGTTTATGAGCTTCCTCTATATACATATATCATAATAAGCATGCAAGAATTTAGTCCTGGTTTTGGTGATGGAATTGGAGTTTGACCATTGTTCCTTTTTTTAAATATCATGATAAAGGACCCATTTTTCGTCTTCGGGGGTAGAATATTGCTTTTCTTGCAGTATTTTACAAATGCTGAGGCGTTGGACTTTGTTGCAATAGCTTAGCGCGTGAGGAACCCAGTTCTAACCGTTCTCAGTTTCTCGAGATAGCGATGTGTGTATGACCGTGATGTGCCGACCTTCCTCAATAATTATTCAATGGTCATCTTTGATTTCCGTCTTTAGAGCTGCTTCATTCGCTACACTGTGCACTTCAAATCGATATTGCCCATTTTTGAACCAATGTTGGTACTCTCTTTTGTCCAGCATATCACCGTAAATGTCACAAATGAATTGCATTGCTTCTGACAGTGTTTTTATTTTAATGAAACAACAGCATACAGCTTCTTAATTTTGTTTCCGATAGACACATTTCTGCCATTATTTGCAGATGGGGTAGAAGAGATTTTTTTGTTTAAAAGAAAGGCAAAGGATCATAAGAAAAAAATTTACAAAATACGTCTTTACTGGTCAACGGACCCAAAAATACTAAGCCAAAGTTGCCTATTGAAAAAAATCACATTAATTCCGGGAATACTTAATACAAAGAAAGACAAGAATGGAACTCAATAAAAGTCATATCGGAATAGTAGCGTGTAACATATTTTTTTGTTAATTTAAAATATTTTGTTATATAGTGTCGAGTCTAGCTCGATGTAGGAGTTGGTATAAGAAATACTATGTCTAGCCGCACTCACCTTAGGAGTGGTAAAGGTTAATAATCAATTGCTATTTTTTTTCAGAAAGCGTTTACATCATTAAACAGATATTAAACAAATATATAATTTCACCAACACTTCGTGTTGTGGAATTCATATTTGAATAAATAAACATATTTTTATTAAACTATTTAAAACCTTCCTTGCTGTAAAAATCTTAACTACTCCCTGCCCTATGATGGGTATCTTCTACACGTTGCTTCTAATAACCATCAATATCTCTATAAATATAATTAATGCAAGGTTAAGATTTTAGGTATTCCTACATAATATATTTCCGCATTGATTTAAAAAATAATATTAATAATAATCAGAATTTATCGGGTACATCGGAGGTATTTTGTGAACATCGGAAACAAATTTGCGTACAAACAGTGATGTGAGTGCGCGACACTATATTCGCATCTCACTCTTGCATACTTCACTGTGGAAGTGCGAGGAGCTCAATGTTCTCACTGCCGCCGGTAGTAGTTCTCGTGCTTACAACCAGAGTGGACCTATGCCCGTTCCGTGAGCGTTGCCAGATGGTTTTTTAATGTTTTCAGCAAATAAATCTCAATTATTATAATTTTTTACTTCAATTATAATTAATTAAGGGGATTAGCTATGAATGTTCTTATTTTTCCAATTTAAAATCGCTAATTTTTGATCGGGTACTGACTACCTAACACAGTTAAAATAAAAACGCAATGTTTTTATTTTAACACCGTAAGGGAAAGGTTAAGAAGGATGACAACCGGCCGAAACATGTCTGTTTTAAAAGTCAATACACATAAGACCAAGTGGATGAGTGTTTCCAGGAAGAATAATGGCCTAGCCTCTCGATATATGCATGGAGGTAGATACAATTGAGCAAGTCAGAGAGTTCACTTATCTCAGTACGGTCATGAAGGAAGCCAATGATATGCATGCGAAGTTGGAATAGAGAGTTCAAAAAGGCCTACGAGCTGCATCTTCCTTGAAAACGTTCCTAAAGTCCAAGCTGTTATCCAAAAACACCAAGCTGTAAATTTATAACTCCATCATCAAGCCAGTGGTGACATATAGTTCTGAGTCGTGGACAATAACTCTAAAAGAACAACAAAGAATCTACTGGTTCAAAAATAGGATACTAAGAATGATCTTTAGACCCAGACCCCGTGTTGCAGCGGAAACTTGGGGGCATAAGACCACGTCTACACCAGAGGTTCCCAAACTTTTCCGATTTCTTCTATTTTGTGTAGACTCCCTGCTTTTCAAAAATAGATTTTTTTTCAGGCCAAAACAAAAATCCAAAACAAAAAAGCCAGGTTAAAAAAAAAATCAAGTCGCCGAAGATTTTTATCGTAATTCGTTTTGCGTTTCAATATTCGGCTTCAATTTAGTTGAACTATCTCGTGAACCCCCATTTACATATCATGGACCCCCAATTTTTTTTACAATTGTAGTAGTCCCTTTGGGAATCACTGGTCTAGACCAACCGGAATAAGACCTCTAGGAAGACCTTGACAGCGCCTAATGGATAATGTTCTGGCTGATCTGGCTAGGTTGGGTGAATCTGACTGCTGGGAGCAAAAAGCGCAGGATCGAAGAGCTTGGAGGAAAATCATCAAGGAGGCTAAAACGGTTCAAGAGTTGTATGGCCAAAGGAAGTAAGTTTAATTCAACATTGATGAAGAGACACAAAGAATAATGAATCGCGAGTTCGTTTTTGGGCCTTCTCCCTACAAAAAAAAAAAACTAAACAGAAAACTTTCATTAGGTACCTAAAATTTAACCCCTTACCGCATACTGGCTCATATATGATCCAAAATAATCTTTCGCCATAAAAAATAATAAAATATGTCTTGCTTCTAGCAATAATATTAAAGTTTTATCTATGATCCGCGTTACTAGTTGACAAACATCTTGCTAGATGTGTCTGGTTGTACTAGAGGTGCGTTCGACTGTTTCCAACTGTCGGTTTATGATTTTCTGTACAAACGTGATATTCAAAAGTGTTATTTTTTTTGTTTGTAAAACGCTATAAATATTTATATTACACTGGTTTACTATTATTTTCATTAGGTAAGTAATAAAATGATCACTTTTATATAAAATTATGGATAGTATTGTGTAAAATCTAGGCAAAAAAAGGGAAAAACCTAGAAATATTTTTTTGTCTTTTATATAGGAAAAAATTAATTATTTGAAAAATAAAAAATACATGTCTTTTTTTTCATCATTTACACATCATATATTTTTTTTACAAATTTAAAAAAAAATTATGCAGTAAGGGGTTAAAGAGGAAATATTTTTAAGCATTTGTTATAATTAGGATCTTAATCCATACGCATTGATCGACTGACCACAATGAATTTTACATTCCAAAATTAAAATTTTCTTTTTTTTCGAATAAACTCACACCAACGTATTCTCTTCCTGAGACTCCCCGTGTGGTGGCGAAGGGATGACGTCATCGGGGGGCGCGCGGCGGGGAACACTTCGCCCCCAGGCTGTGGGGCCTCCAGAGGCTCGTGCTGCAGCATATTGTTGCCGATGGCCACGGCCCGCCTGCTCGGCGCCCCCGGGCGGGTCTTTCTCTTCCCGGCCGCCCCCTTCTTAGCCCGCTGGGTCAGCGCTTTCGTCACTGGGGTCTTCATTATTCCGCTAGAGGAGCGGACCTCATCGGCGCACGCTTTTCCCATTGTAAATTTAAACTAATTATATTTTAATTTTTAAAAGTCGTAGTTTTCGTACAAGTTAGAAAAATATTTGTCAATTTCGCTATTGTGTTAATGTTAAAATGATAAAAATGCTTTTTAAAGCTTCTGCAATGGCGGTATGTAAGATTTTTTCAAATATATTTTCCACGTCAATTATTTTTAGTAATCACTAGAAAAAAAACGCACGTTTTTTAATCGTTTTGTGTTACATCAGAGATCGGATGGTTTACCCACGTGATTTTTGTGAATAATTATTCTTCCAGTTTCAGAACGAAGGTTGACTCTCCAGTTGGACCACAATTCGCAAGATCAAACAGAACCAAGACTAAGCCTTAACCAATATTATTACAATTAAAAAAAAACGATCAAAAAAGATAATTAATAATTAACTTTAAGATATCTAACTAGAAACTACTTAAACTCCTCTAGAAAAGTGGGTAGATTTCATGATCCCTTTAAAAATACAAAAATCTAATTAACACCAATAATTACATTACAATGTTAAAATGTGATGGAAATGTAGCATCCACATAAATATTAAAACCACAATACGATTAAAAAAATATGCGTAAAAGTTTGATTATAAGTCACTTGAAAAATCACTCAATTTAAAACCGTAGAATTATTTTGATTATTAAACGTTTAGCAATCACTAGAAAATCCCGTTCGCGAACAATTAACAGCGATTGGAAACAAACAAAAGTCAGAAAAAATTAAAATTATGAGCACAGGAATAATTTACTACCGCCAGAACACGAAATGAGCGGGAAGAGTAAAAAAATTCTCGTCCGGGCGGCCAATCACTCAAAAATCGAATTGAACTTCCAAACTTCGAAGACGACGTATTATGTAGGTAAGTTCAGTAAAAAAAATTGCAACACTAATCAAATGGCAACACTAATCACCAATCAAAATGCGAGGATTTCAATTACTATCGAAATTGTCAGAAAATAAATTTTACAATATTACAGAATTTTAACACGTTTTTATTGCGATAATAATAAATTAATTCGATTGTCAAATTTGAAAAAATTGTCTGCCTGAATTAATAATTTATAAATGTGCGTTTGATATTTGACAACAACATGGTTGAAAATAATAGTTGTAGGTAGCAGTCGAAAAAATAAATAAAAAACTGAATAAAATACGTCATCCCAATTACGGAAGTCGCCAATTAAACAAAAGAAAATCGTAATTACGTAAAATTAACTCGACATCATGTTTAAATATTAAAAAGGGTGCCTTTTTAGCTCGATGAATCGATATTCTAGAGATGGAAGAAGTCCCGAGTGAACGCAATAGCATCAACAACAAACAGTCGAACAGCATTCAAAATTAAAAACAAAAGATTACCTAAAAAAGTACTTCATTTGCTAATGTTGAGCTTTAAAAATAAACAAATGGATATTGAGTACTTTAGGTAGGTTCCTAATTTATTCGTGGGGCACTTTTTATATTAATTTCACTCACGACAATCCCCTTCTTGATAAATATAATAAGTATATTATAATTTATGCATTAGATGTTTCGGAAAGTTCGGTCCGTTTTACAACAGAGGGTTCTGGCTGCTTCAAGTCTTCAAATCTGGCGGCAATTTATTTTTTTAGTAAGCCTGAGCATCTGTCATCATTAAGTTCAGTTCACAAATGTTTGTCATTCTCACAACATTCGACTTTCGTGGTAAATAAGAAGCATTTGCAGGAAGTTTTGCTGTTCTGTTTTAGTTGGAAGAAGAGTGGAGCTGAGGTGCATAAAATTCTTGTCGAAGTTTATGGCTCATCGGATAAATCATGCAGAGAATAGTATAGAATTTCAAAGATGGTGATTTTAGCATTGACGGCAGAGATCGCCCTGGAAGATCGAAAAAGTTTGACCAAAAAATGAACTCCTCAAACCGGGTGAAACGGTGTCGGGGGAAGTCTGCCGACAACAACAAATGCGATTAAAGCAGACATTGGCTGAAAAACGACCGGAATGGGGCAACAGGCAAAGCAATCTGATTCTTCAACATGACAACGCTCAACCTCACATCGCAATCGCGGTCAAAAACTACATACATAATGTGGGTTGGGAGATTATAGCACACCCGCCTTATTCACCAGACGTGGCACCATCGGACTACCACTTGTTCAGATCCATGACGCATGCCTTAGAAGAGCAGCACTTCCATTCATATGCAGATGTCAAGAATTGGGTCGATCCCTGGATTACCTCAAAAGACGAGGCGTTTGTTTCGACGATGGATTCATCTATCGCCAGAAAAATGGGAAAAATAGTGGCTAACTATGGACAATATTTTGATAGGTGTTTTTTTTTTATTTTACCTTTCAAATAAATGCGAAATTAATACAAAAAACACCCAATATTAAAAAAAATATTACAACAGATACATGCGGCAGAACGACAAAAAACCCGTTTCGACACCGCAGTATGCTAAAACAGTTAGGATAATGAATTTTTATCAGTTCATATAAGTAAAAAAAAAAGACAGACAGCGAGACAAGAATGTCTCTAAAAATCAAACATAGTTGAAACATTTTTTATCATATTATCGCTTATAAGCAGACACGAGAAAATCGGAAATAAGAAGAAAAACATTGTCAAATATACCACGCACAAAGCTTTTTAATGATTATATATTCCGACAATACATTTAATTGTACAACAACAAACCATCACGCCATTTCCCCGCAGGGGTAGGCAGAGAGAAAGACCGCCACACTACTTTATCCTGACATACCTCTCTAGATTCATCGACATTCATACAGCGAGTCATACACACACGTCGATTCTTCCGGCTTCTGACATGACCAACATTTAAAATTGGATTAATTTGGTCATGCCATGTTTTCCTCGGTCTACCTCGACTCCGTACTCCATTTACATCGTTAATTTATACTTTTTTAACCATTCTTTCTTCACCCATGCGCTCCATATGTCCGTACCAACGCAACGCAGCGATCCTTTCATAATTTTGTTCATAATACCTTATTTCGCTCTACATTCCTTTCTAATATCAGCATTTGAGATTCTGTCGTTCACCGTTCTACCACACATACGTCTTAGGGACCGCATCTTTACCGCATTTATTCTGCTCTCATCTTTCTTCGGCCAGTTCCATGCTTCGCTTCCATACATAAGGGTTGGGACCAGAATTCCATTGTGAACAGCCATTTTCGCTTTCATTGATAAATATACATTTAATTTTATTGTACAAAAAGGAATGTGCATAAAAATATAGGACGATATATACCACAATGGCGTAGTGGTATAAATCTTAATCAATACATTTTCGGATTCGATTCTCGGCATCGATAACTTTGAATTATTTTTTATGACTCATGGTATCCATGTGTATGAAAGAACTGAAAGGAATAAATGCTGGTGCCAAGATGAGTGATTTGTCTGTAAATTGTCTACTTTACGCGGACGATGCCGTTCTCGCTGCGGATAGTGCGGACGAATTACAAGTCTTGGTGTCGAGAATGTATGAGGTATGCAAGTCAAATGATTTAATGATGAACGTCGGAAAGTCAAAAGTGATGGTTTTTGAAAGGGAAGAGCAAATGACAGTTTGTAACATAAGTGTGAACGAAGAGAATTTTGAGCTGGTGAGTGAATTTGTGTATTTAGGTAGCATGTTCACAGCGGATTGCCGAACGGATAGTGACGTGGAAAGAAGGATTGGTGCGGGAAACAAAGCGAATGGAGCTTTAAAAAAAGTAATTGGAAACAAGAATTTATCAAGGAAAGCGAAAACGGCCGTTCACAATGGAGTTCTGGTCCCAACCCTAATGTATGGAACGAATCATGGAACTGGCAGAAGAAGGATGAGAGCAGAATAAATGCGGCAGAGATGAGGTCCCTAAGACGTATGTGTGGTAGAACGATATACGACAGAATTTCAAATGCTGATATAAGAAAGGGAATGTAGAGCGGAAGAAGGTATTGTGAACAAAATTATGAAAGGATCGCTGCGTTAGTTCAGACATATGGAGCGCATGGATGGAGAAAGAATGGTTAAGAAACTAACTAACCATTACGCCGTCTCCCTAAGGGGTAAGCAGAAAGAATGGACTGCAACACTTTTCTTTCCTGACATATTTCTCTCGCTTCCTCAACATTCATACATCGTGTCATGCACGCGCGTCGATTTCTCTGACTCTTCACATGGCCGACATTCAATATTTGATTTATTTGATCGTGCCACGTTTTCCTCGGTCTTCCTCTATTTCTGGTTCCATTAACATCATTAACATATACTTTTTTACCATTCTTTCTTCATTCATTCTTTCCATGTGTCCAAACCATCTTAATGATCCTTTCATTATTTTGTTCATAACACCATCATTCGCACCGCATTCACTTCTTGTATTTTCATTCGACACTCTCATTTAAACTGCATTTATTCTACTTTCATCATTTTTTGCCAGTTCCATGCTTCGCTTCCATACATACATAATATTGGTTAAGAAAGTATGCGTTAATGATGTAAATGGAGTACGGAGTCGAGGCAGACCGAGGAAAAGATGGCATGACCAAATTAAACAAATTTTAAAAGTTGGTCATGTTAGAAGTCGGGAGAATCGACGTGCGTGAGTGAGGCTCGTTGTATGAATGTGGAGGAAGCTAGAGACGTGTGCGAGGATAGAGTAGTGTGGCGGTCTATTCTCTCTGCCTACCCCTGCGGGGAAACGGCGTGATGGTTTGTTTGTTTGTTTTGATATCCAATAAGTAAAAATTAACTAATGGACTGCCACACTTTTTTTTCCTGACATATTTCTCTCGCTTCCTCAACATTCATACATCGTGTCATTCACGCGCGTCGATTTTCTCTGCCTCCTCACATGGCCGACATTCAATATTTGATTTATTTGATCGTGCCACGGTCTTCCTTTATTTCTGATTCCATTTACATCGTTAACATATATTTTTTTTACCATTCTTTCCATATGTCCAAACCATCTTAATGATCCTTTCATTATTTTGTTCATAACACCATCATTCGCACCGCATTCACTTCTTATATTTTCATTCGACACTCTATCATACACAGAGTATGCACACATTCGTCTAAGAGATCTCATTTCTACTGCATGTATTCTACTTTCATCCTTCTTTTGCCAGTTCCATGCTTCGCTTCCATACATTAGGGTGGTCCAATAAGAATATCGTTTATATATATTTAACAGGCCTTTGCTCACTGTGTATAATGGAAGGCAGGACCTACTGACCCATAAATAATACAAGGTGCCAAAATAACAAAGGTTACATCACAAACAAATAGTTTTTTTATCAACTCAATATAAGGTAAACATTGTATCTAGGTAATAAGTATACTCTTCGAATTGTGATAAGGAAAAAAGTACCAGAATCCTATCATATTTTACAAAGAAAACGTAATAAAACATACATAGTTTCAAATTGTTCATATTAATACACTAGATAAAATCGAATTCAATTGTTTTAAATTGATTTAGTTTAGTTTTTATCCGTCCAACTGTGTTAAAAAAATATAAATAGAATAGGTGAAAAATTATCAAGTGACAATATACCATAGTGATGGTAGACGCTAGTAAAAATAAATAGGTTGGTACTTACTTGTGACCGTTTCTGTCCCGATTTTCGAGAATAATTTATAATTTTGAAATACACGATAATTCAACTTAAATGGAATTAAAAGACTATAAATATAACCAAAATAATAGCAAAATACGAGTACTATATAAATTTTGCGTATATTTTACTTATGGCATAAAGAAGTACACCAATTATTGTGGTTATCAATTAAACGATAACATTAATGTAAAATGAATAAAATACGTATTCTTTTTGTCAATAAAACAATTAAAACGAAATAAAATACCGTAACCAATAAATCGCGTAAAATAACGTTGTGTTTCCATTAGTGATAAGATTTAAGTTGTTACCAAATACAAGCCTGAATTTTAATGAGAAAAAACAAAGAAAGTCAAAAGGGGTAAGTTCTGAATTGATCCAGAACCTAGTACAGTTTATACGAGAGATAAATATACTACAGCATGACGTTTATTTGAATTGTATAGAGATATCAACAAACCAAATTAATATTGATAGCCGTTGGAAGCATCAAAGATAGTACGCATATAAACTGCAGTGTTAAATTATTTGCACAATACACATCATTAAACTATAAGGCAGGAAATAAACCGAACGAATTAGAGTTTAATTCTTGCGCATTATAAAAGGGAATTAAAAAACACGCACCTTCTGCGAAGGATTCTTCTGGGGACACCTCGTCTGCTGGTTTCTCTTTCGCAGACGGTAGCAGAATCGCAGCTGACATTTCAATTTCTCACTTTCAGATTCTTTTAATCAGTCTTTTGATATAAATAAAATATCTTAAAGCTAAATAATAATTTATTTATATATAATCTATTACTGAAGGTCCAGTATCCTATTATGTACTGTTTATATCACAGATATTTCGTTTTCGCCAACAATAAATCAACACACGTACACACAGCCTCACGTAAAATTTACAGTATTTACAGGTAATATAGAAACTAAGAACTTATGGAAACTTGTATAACGGACAATTAATAAAAAACGGATTAAACACCTGAAAACTTTTACATTACAATACACATAACTAAAACAATTATTATTCTCTTCCGATGCAAAAATATAAAACGTCCGCCATATGCTTTCCGAATCTTCGCACAGGGGTGCCACCTATTCAAAATTATGTTTTGATGCCTTCCAAATTTACAATAAATAAAAAATATATGTATGAGTAGGTACTACAACTATAAGTTGGGGTAATATTTGATACATAATTTTAAAAAATTGTTTTATAATACTATTTGGATATGTAAAACTAATATTTCCTCGAAAGGAATTTAACGTTTTTTTTCGTTAATGACTTGAAAAATGTTCCTTCATTAAATTAACAATTATTTATAGAAATCTCCAAGTAGTAAATGTTTTCAATATTATATTATGATGTTCTAAGCTTGGAAGGTAATGAAGTTTGATTAAAAAACCTCTGTAAATGAAAATATTCAGTAAATTTTTTTATAAGAGAATGATTTTAAAGTTGAAACCACAGTTTAATATAACATAGAATGTCAAATGCAGATATACAAAGCATATTCCATACAGAAGATAATGAAAGCTTTTTAAAAATGGTTTAACCACATAGAAAGAATTCATATATTAACAATATAAATGGAGCAAGAAATAAATTAAAACTGAGGAAAAAGAGACAATCAAATTTTAAATGTGAATCAAATTAGAGAAGTCATGTGGGTGCATAATATGATGTACCTACCTGTATAAAAGTTGATGCGAGAAAAATTTATGAGGAAAAAGAGTATGGCGAACCATCCTTTCGGCTTACCCCTTTGAAAAAAATCATGATGGTTAGCTGGCCATGCTTTGTTGAAGATCATTAAATGATTGGGCGGTGAATTAAAATTTTTGTTGTTGTTGGGACTGCAAAATTGTATGTTTTTCACTTCGCAAATCTGACTGAGAACTAAACAATTCAGAAAATATATCTGAAAACCTAATACACAGATATACGCTTAAACAAGCAGTTATGGAAGTGGTGAATACAAATTATATGAAAAATAAAAGGGGATTTAGATTATAAACCAGAATACTTTATTAACCTAAAATACAAAAAAAAGTAGATCACAGTATACCTACATTTAAAAAAATACTTGAAATTTTCAATTGAAAAATATTTCTATGATTATATAATATTATACATAATTAATGTGAAAACAATCATTCAAGTATGCATTGATCAACTCATAATAAAAAATATTTTGTGAACTATAATATCATGTTGATTATTTAAATCTTTTCGGTAAGGGTTCATTGTAACTAATAACAAAAATGAAATATTTTTAATGCTTTTAGTTTTAGTCTACTCAATTCTATTTTAGCTTCAAACAGCTCGCTACCATCATGTTCAGGGAGCAACTGAAACTGGTTGGAACTAAAAGAAAAAGGGTAGAAAAACCAAATACATTTCTTAAAAATCCATTATGTAAATTTATTAAAATGCCTTTTTTACATTAACCATCTACAGATTCAATAATATAAACAATACAAATTATATAAAGACTTATATTTCACCAAATAAGTTGGAAATCTAAAGAGTAATCTTAAAAAAAACTGGATCAAAAAAGATTTTAATGACTGGATTAACTCTGTTCAGATTAAAAGTTTCAGTCGGCAGTGTCAGAAATCTGTTGTCTACAAATTATGAAACTTTAAACAAAATCAAAAATCAATTGTTTATTTCTATTCTTCACAAATTTTTATTTTTATTAATTCAATTGCATTTATAAATCATGCTCTTGAAGATTGCTAAAATAAAATTTCTATAACTAAAATATTGAAACATTGTAAATCAATTTCAACATCTTCTTCTTCTTGTCCTGGAACCTTCTCCACCCGACTCTATCGCATGCCTGATGCCTACCATCATCCCATTGCCAGCGGCGACTGACTTTAGCCAGATTAAAATGTCGTGTGCATCGGGATGTGTTTATTGATTCTTAGATATTCAAGGAAGACAATGTGAAATAATCAATTATTGCTCGATGATTTGGTTTGTAAGAAAATACCATTTCAAAAGTGACATTTCATTCAATATGCGTTGATGAAAAATGTGGCTAGTAGCAATGACAAATATAGTAAGGTTTGCTTAGCGGTCTAAGGGTTAAAGGTATTATTTGCATAAAAAAACAAGGCAAATTTACTTTATCAAAGGGCTTACATAATCCAACTTTAGTATCTGCAAAAGGGACAGTCAAATATAATACATGGACATTAGCTACTAAACAATAAAGCTAAAAATTTTATGAATTAAAACACGTTTTTTTCCACTTTTGAGTTTATTTTTCCCGACATGTTTCGAAAGGCCACCTTCATCATCGGGAGAACGATATAAACTAACCAAATTTATTACAAACTGAGTGCAAGAACCTCGAATTTTATATAACATCTGTTAGTTAACTTGGTTAGTACTAGGGAGATAACAATAGACATATTAATGGGTTAAATTTTGAAAGGATTTTTAGATGGAAGTATTGAGTTGAGGGTGTTTTATTGCTCTAAGGCCTTTGCTAAAAAATGAAGGTGTAAGCCTTCGAAACATATCAAGAAAAATAAACTCAAAAGTGGAAAAATTTGTGTTTTAATTCATAAAAATTCATCATTATGGAATTCCAGTGTTAACACCTTAAGTTTATCTAAAATTAATAAAGCTCAATTCAAAATAACGGATTAAACATTTTTATTGTAGGAAAAAGGGGTTTGGAAGGCTTTAAATTGCAGTAGTAAGAATTTGTACAACAAACATTACAAAAAGGAAGACATTTCTTGCAGGCGGTCATAACCTACACTTAATATTATTCTATTAATAGGCGGCCACACACGAAGTCCGAAAAATCGACAAACGTGCACGTTACGATGTATGAATCTGGAGAAAGCAAGAGAGGTGTGTCAGGACAGAACGGTATGGCAGTCCATCCTCTCTGCCTACCCCTCCGGACAGACAGGGTGATGGTTAGTTAGTAAGTTTTTTTATTGTTTCTCTCTGTTCATTTCCTTAAAAAATACTCAAATCACATTTTATTACATATTTGTATCCATTATTTGAGAAAAAGTGTCCGCTCATTTAATATCAACATAAAAAAATGATATTAAGATCTTAGTTACAATAGAATTGCACTGTCACAAAACTATAAAAATTCCCATCAATTATAGATTTGTTTTTCTGCGCTTCACCCCAAGGTTGAGATCTATTTTCTTTCCATTTTTTGAACACTAAGGTCTAGAGTCCGTGTCTATGTCAGGGTTCTGCATGTCAAGCTGTGCTTGCGCAATATCACTGAGGGCACCTTGAATCTTCTCTAAAAGAACATCTCCCTGTCTGACAATCTGTAAAAAAATCAAATTATGTATTTTATCAATTAAAACCCTGGTTTTTCCACTTTAGGGTTTATTTTTCTAGACATGTTTCGAAGATTTTACGCCTTTATAAAGCATAAAAACAATATAAACATTTCCATAAACAATATAAGCAGGGTTATTATGAAGCCCTGAGGAAGCTTGAGCACAAGCAAAACTAGTCGGCAATTAAAATAACCGCATAGTGGTGAAAAACAAAGTGCAGTGTTTTTATTTTATTTTAAATAGTCCATTGTTTTGGCCGAAATACTATGATATTTTAACATTTTATAACTGTTAATTCAAAAACTTTGTTTTATATCACAAATTGTATTAATTTAACTTTACGATAGCTGTTTCATCAACCAATGTTGACATCATCAGGTGTTACAAAAATATATATCAAATGTCAAATTTTCATATTTTTATGAAAATATATATTTTATTTTAAATACAAATAATATAAACATTTCCATACCTCTTCTAATTTCTCAGCAGCCTCTTTGTTTTCAGACTCTAAGATCCTGAGACTTTGGACTTGCAATTCGGTGGAGCTTTCTTCGCTGGGGAGTGAATCTATCAAGATATCTATGTCCTTCGCGCAGCGTGATATCAGGGAAGCGAATAATAAAGCATAGTCCTCCTGACCCTGTTGTTGGCTCGGTGTCTGCGATCCGCTCCTATCAAAACCGGGAAATTTGCTTGGCGTCGAAAACTGTTGCAGAATTCCGATACTGTTGCAGAAGTGTTCGGCTTGCTATAAGAATTAAGAGAGAAATATTTAATACAATTCTACATTTTAATAGAAAAGAAAAATCCTTTTTTTCTGGTAGCCGCTGACTGATATGTCGAAACAAAAAAAATATGGAACCTGGTTAATAGTGTCCTGAAGTTGAGTTAGTCGATCTGCCATTTTCGTTTACTACAATTGTGTTATAAAATAATGAAACTCAGAAAGTAAGCTCTTCGCGGCAACCCGAAAAACGTCAAAACTTATTGAACCTACGTCAAACTCCTAACTAACGTGAAGATAGCCAGTAGACTGCAATAAATGGGTACCAACATTTGACTTTATTTCTCAATTGAAAAGGTGGGTAACACTTTATGCTTTGGTGTGTAACAATAAATAAATGCTTCACGGTTAAAGCGCGAAATTTTAAATATTTTTATATCGTGTATTGAAAAAAAAATAAAGATATTTTTTTTTAGGTTCTAAAAGCATGTACAATTATTGTCTAAAATCCTTATGTAACGTGTTAAATTTCGGTACGGGTTGTTGACCAACAATTTTATCACAGTGGATAAAAAATATTGTGAAGTTGAGAACAATATAAATTAAATTAATTTGATTGTGGTTAAATTCACATAATATAAGCTAAATATTATTAAAACAAATTATTTAATGCTGTCTACGATACGTGAATGAATTTTATTTTATTATTATACTGACTGAAGATAATATTCAGATAACACGTATGTATTTTATTTTTTTTACGAGATGAATGAAAAAAAATACGTTTTTATAATAATGTTTGAAGTAAAATTATTCATGCAATACTGAACTACGAGAATCAATAGTTCCCAAATATATGATACCCATGAAAATCTTCTCATGGACCTCAAGTTAAATACCATAATTTTACACAAGAGAATGGTGTAAAATGACATCTATGGTTTAAATTTAATATCTTTTTCGCAGTGGGACATACTCTGCTGGAAGGTATGTACCTATAAAATGTCGTGAAACGCCACCTCGCATGACAACAAGACTTTCAGTGGTCCTCTTAATCCTGTAAGTCCCTGACCTTACCGATAGGGTCATAGCAGGCAGGCGTATGGCGTGTCTTCGGTGTCATAAAACTGAGATCCACCAACTAAGGAAAGGTAGCCCCTGCATAAAATGTTTAGAGAAGGCAATGGAAAACCACTCTACTAATTTTCCAGGAAATCATGGTAGCAAGAAAGCATTTACTGCAGCTAGTGTTGAGGGGACCTGACACAGCACTAAGAAGATAATCAACTCTCTAATTAACTTATACCGCAATTAAACACAATGAAAGGTACTTGTGCTAGTGGAAGCTTCGCTTAAAACAAATAATTACACTGAATACAATAAGCTAATATCTGTATTTAGTGTAAAAAATTTCTATGTTTATTCATTTTTTCTCTTATATAATAGTTTCTTACCATACGTGGATCGTGTCCTGTAGGCTCGTCATTTACTAACACACTAATACCAACAATCAATGTGAATGTATGATGAAATTATTATATTATATTCTGGGACATGTTGTCAGTCTGGTAGACCGACTAGAGTAGTTTACTGCAATGGAGTCTACGCCAACATCCCCAAACAGCAAACTAATAAACTCCAGTCTGCATTCAACGCAGCAGCAAGACTGATAAGAGGTGTGCCAAAGAGTTGTCACATAACACAGCATCTTGAGGAGCTCCACTGGCTGAAATGTCCAGAAAGGATACAATACAAACTCTGCTGGACGATCTTCAAAGCGTTGCATGGTATTGCACCAGCTTATACATCTGAACTCTGCATCAAGGAGAACCTAAATGCCAGACAGTCTACATTGCGATCAGCTAAGTCTTCTGCGATCGGTAGATTGACTGTGTCAAAACGACCTAGTAAAAACTTCGGCGACCGAGCCTTCGCGGTAGCCGGCCCTTCAGCCTGGAACAATCTTCCAGCAGACCTTAAGTGCATTGAGAATCAGTCAGAGTTTAGATTGAGACTCAAAACGCACCTTTTCAAATTATCCTTTCCTGATAAGAAGGGTTGATCGACTGCGTTGGGTGCAGCCCTCACTCTTAATATGTTTATTTTTAACTAGTTCATAAAACGGAGCATTTTCTACAGCGCCCTTGTGATGAGTAATTCATAAAAATGGCGCTCTATAAATTATCCAATTTATTATATTAGACCAAAGATGGACCAGATGGGCAATGGAATGAAGAAGTCAAGAGAGACCCCTCACACAATGGCCTGATGACATTAGAAAATTTGCTCGTGACTGCAAGCAGAGGGCATAAGATAGGAAGATGTGGAGAAGTATGGGGGAGGCCTATGGTCAGCAGCGGATGACATCAGCTGATAAGTAAAAAAAAAAAGTAAAATGTTTTATCTATGGTTTTCTTATATGGCCACACCGGAGTGCCTGGGTAGGAGTCAAGACACAGTTAGCTTGTGATCACGCCCTGTGGCGCGGAGCGTATAGTGTGGCCGGGCCCATACGTTGGTTCGCCGGGTGTTCATTTTGGACACATGAAAATCACTTTCTAGAAGTTTTATTATATTTTAGTATAGTGATATGTTTTGTTATGCTAGTAAAATTAACTATTATGTATGGAACTGGCAAAAGAAGGATGAAAGTAGAATAAATACAGTAGAAATGAAACCTCAAAGACAAATGTGTGGTAAAGATAAATCATATATTTTATAATAGTATAAATAACATTAAATACACTTAAAAATAAAATATCTACACTATTCCTTGACACGTTGGAAGGATTCATATTTTTCATTGTGCATTTAGAGATTCATTTGTGGGTCTTTGATACTCTATTAACCATTTAGTTTCCAACAAGCATAGACGCTTGCAAAGCACCAAATACATGCATAGACGCTTTCAAAGCACCATAAATAATTTTTATGTAAATAGAGATTTGAAAAACCAAATTTTCTAGATACAATTTGTGAATGCAAATAAAATATTTTTTGCTCCCCTCGTTATTAGGGTGTTGTTAGAAATGGTTGATTTCATTTATAACAACTAAGATCTGTAAAAATTAGACATTTCACTCATCGTGTTACGACTAGATTACTACAATCGACTTTATGCCAACATCCCAAAGCAGCAAATTAATAAACTCCAGTCTGCATTTAAAGCAGCAGCAAAGCCGATTAATTAGGCGGAATAATTCTCATATAACAAAACACCTTAGAGAACTCCACTGGCTTAAATGTTCAGAAACGAGTGTTATATGGAGTGGCACCAGCACATCAGAACTCTGCATCACCAAGAGCTTGAATGCAAAACAGTCTACATTGTGATCAGCAATTTCTTACGCGACGAAGAGTTTGTCTGAGACGAAACTTTTGCGGTAGCCGCCGCATCAGCCTGGACCAATCTCTTCTCAGATCTCAAATGTATTGAAAGTCTGCCAGAGATTAGATCGAGTTTTAAAATGCATCTTTTCAAATTATCCCATTTTAATCAACTGCATCAGGTGTGAAGATTAATTTGTGAAAATGGCCCATTATAGATTATCCAATTTATTATCATTATTAGTAAAAACTCTATAGCTACATTTTAAGAGATTTGCTTAAGATTCCGATCATTGAGAAGATGAATCCCTTCAATACAGAAGAGTTTTGAAGTGCTTCTGTACGGAAATTTGTATAATATAATAAGAAGTAATGGTTCGTTGTTCTGTTGTAGCCATAGGGAACATTTAATTAAATTTGGTTCTCAGATTTCTTGAATTTTCATACTATGTAAGTTTGGTGCATTGTAATGGCATTTTTTTTACAGCAGCTAAAAGTTTTAAATAATATGGACACATAAGAAGATATTTTCTTCTTCTGCTTTCTTTTAGACTGTGTCCTGTTATTTCTCGGAGCCTGTTCCTGGAATGTAGATGTTATCTTCTCAACATCTTTTGGGTGGTCTTCCTGGAAGTTAACTGCACATTGGTACTTTATTTCCCACTTTGCTTATCACTCTTTCAGAACACGCTCACTCTCATGAAGTCTTCTTAATCTTTCCCACAGCACAACAACACATCTTCGATGTATCAATTGTGTATTTTCTTTTGCTGTTGTATTGCTATGTGTGTACGGCCAGACATCAAGGGAGAGTAGTGTAGCTTAAATGTGGTCTGGGTCCCACATGGTTGCAAATATTATTTTTTTATTGTTGCAAATATTATTATTATTTTTTTTAACGTAAGTCCCACATGCACGGGGGACGTGCCTAGGGAATTCATAAGTGAAGCTGACGAAAGGCGCCGCTACGCCTATAACAGCTTCGGGTAAGCGGAGGGAGCCCTCTATGGCTCGGCCATATATTAAAAGCACAACATCTTCGACATCGCAATCGCTTCCTTATATCAGAATTTCTCATTGTCTCAGAGTGTCATATCTGCAATGGATCGGAGAGCCCTCATTCAAGATTTTTTATTTTATTTAGAATTGATGTCAAAAAAATATATTGTCTCTAAAACATGTAAAATACCATACATAATATCAAATAAACACTTTTTATAATGTGCGCAATTTTTACTAATTGTAGATTGTGCGATCACTCCACTTGGTGGCAATATATTTGTATCTCACTCACACTTTTCAGCATTGTTTTATCATTGATTCAATTTATAATATAATACATTAATAAAAGTTGATTAATTTAAAACTAATGCACTTAACCAATCTCATTGGTTCTTAAATATATTAAATTACAATTAGGAATCATCTTTTTATGCAATATGTATAATTGTTAGAAATAAAATTATGTAATAATTCAGTATTTTCGAAACACGTCCTAGAATGTTGAAGACACTTATATGCAGCAGCCTGTGCATTCTTTTATAAACATAACAGATAATTAAATACATGCGAAGCCCTATTTGACTATACAAATCTAACATATTTGCGTATACATAGGAAAATTAAGGAAATGAGAATCTAATTTATTCAAAGTTGTACTTATAGAGCATGAGTCGGCAACCAGCGGCCCACAAGAGGCGTCTTGGTTCGGCCGACGATATCATACGATAAATTTTTCAATTCTGAATTATCGATAAAACAAACACTGATCGGATTCATATTTAGACGCAATACTTCTTCTTCTTTTTGTCCTGTCACACTTCCATGGTGCATAGGGCCCCAAGGAACCTTTTCCACCCGACTCTATCGCATGCCTGATGCCTAACATCATCCCAAGTGAGGCCTGCCGCCTTAACCTCGTCCTGCAGGGTTCTTATCCAGGTGGCTCTAGGTCTCCCTCGTTTTCTCTTTCCCCCCATAGGGGACCAGTCTAGTGCACTCTGAGCGATGCAGGCTGGATTCCGTCTCAGAGTGTGACCGATCCACTGCCATTTGTGTCTAGCGACTTGTTCTCTAATTGGCTTTTCGCCTGCCATAGTCCAGAGAATGGCATTTGACACTGTTTGGGGCCAGTACATTTTGAATATTGAGCGCAAGACGCAATACTACGCGTCTTAAAAATGCAAGGTAATATAAAAACACTTGCAAGTCAAATGCCACCACAAAAATCTCATTGATTTTATTAACGTCGTAAAAATATACAATAAGAATTTTATTTTTGAAACTAAAATATTTTTACACAAAATATTGTAGGAGTGGGAGATACCTATTGGTGGCGATGAGGTTCGCAACCCATCACACTGCCAACTGAACCATTCTCAAAGGTTTTCTAGTCATTTGCAACGCAACGAATTAAATCGCTTTAACTCGCGCGAAAATTCAAAATGTTGTTTTATTCGTAGACGGCTCAAACGCGCAAAAAACATCGTTTTATTATAGATTTTGTAAGGCAAGCCCGGCTTTTTGGCTTGTATGGAAGTACCGCCACTGTTCACAATGTGCTCAAAGTATTGCAGTTTCCTGCGCTTATGGTCTTGAAATTTCTTTTTCTTTTTTCATTCGCCGTGGCACATTCTCGTTTGCGACTCTTTCTGTCCATGATATTTTAGATATTCCATAATATATCCACATTTCAAAGGCATGCAGCTTTTTATTGATAGCTTTTGTCAAGATCCAGGTATCACGTATTCTTTCTCTCATTTGCAATTCAATGGGTAGGTATAATAATCAGTGGCGGTACTCCCATAGAAGCCCAGAAGCCCGGCTTGCGTAAGAAATTTTGAATCAAAACCTTCTTCTGACTTACAGGGGTTCAGCTCTTGTGGGTATTCCTCTTACGTCTGACGGGAACATTGTTCAAAGATGATTTGGTGGGTTGTTGGTTTATGCGGGGGCATGATTACTTAGATTTGGGGGTTTTGATTCAAAATTTCTTACGCAAGCCGGGCTTCTGGGCTTCTATGGGAGTACCGCCACTGACGGTCACACTGCCTTTGATATGGTGTTAAATGCACGTGACAATAAAATGGCGATAGATTAGCTACCTATAAAGGTCACGAGAATCAATATAATAGCTATACCCTTTACATGGATTTGGCTCGCACTGTAATAATGTAAAGAGCGATTCAACAAAATACGATATAATAAAAATAAAAACTAACTAACAATTACGCCGGAGGAGTAGGCAGAGAGGATGGACCGCTATACCGTTCTGTCCTGACATACCTCTCTAGATTCCTCCACAATCATACATCAATTTTTCCGCCTTCGAATGCGGCCGCCTTTCAGTATTTGATTAATTTGGTCATGCCATGCTTTCCTTGGACTTCCCCGACTTCTCTTTCCACTCACACTGCTTGTATACAACATTTTAACCATTATTGTTATTATAATTATTATTATTTTGTTGAAAAAACTCCTTACATCATTACAGCGCGAGCCAAATCGATGTAAAGGGTGAAAAAAAATAATATGAAAGGAAATATACATAGAAACTTATGAATTAGAAAAGCCAGTTATTTACTTGCTTCTGCCACTTATTTGCCAGTTATTTCTTCTCTCGTCCGTTTGTTCTACATGTGTAAGCCATCTCAGGGATCCTTTTTATAATTTTACTTATGATGCAATTATATGCCTTACATTTCATATATCATTTCCCGAACATTCTTCTCAGTGATATTATCCATGTATAATGGAAAAAAATGAAAAATCTTAACCCAATATATATTATACTAGTGGCAACCCATGAAATATTCACGGAAGTAAAGATTTTCTATCCTTTGAAAACTTGGTTCACTGTACAGTCGTAATCAGGAAAACCTTGTGATTTCTTTATGTAAATCATATTTTTCACACGTTAAAATTTAATGCCAAGTTGTTCTCCTTTTGTTTTCTACACTACTGTCATACAATAATAATCAGTAAATTGTTAAATTAAAAAAGAAAGTATTACGTATCACAATTGTATTTTTATTTTTCGAGACAGCTGACTCGTCAACCTATGTTGACATCATCAGGTGTAACAATAATTTATCAAATGTCAAATTTTCGTGATTTTTCGAACCTTTATGTGTATTTGTCCCATGCCAATTTGAATAATTTTTTTGATATAGTTTTGAAGTTCTTTCTGAAGTTGAGTTAGGCATCTAATTATTTTAATTATAAAGAATTAATAAAAATACAATTGTGTTACATAAAAACAAGTTTTTTAATTTAACAGTTTATAATGTAAAAGTATCGTAGTGTTTCGGCCAAAACAATGGAATAATAATGAGAACAAAATCCAAAGAAGTATTCCTCTTTCGCTGTCTTGTATTCTTCAAAATATTCTCATATTCTTTCTTGATGACATTCGAGTTTTTGCATATTAATATTATGATTTATGTAAATATTTAAGATATTAAAAGCAATGTGTATTAGCTACACTGCACCGGTAGGGAAGGTTAAACAGCTATCAATATATAAATGTCCATTAAAAGTAACTTTGTCCAAATATTTGGAGCGAATGTTAGGGAGGTGTGAGGGTGACGCCTGCAGGGTGCGGCGGTCACTTGGGCGCGTCCCGTTGGCCCCGCTCGGGGGCCGCTAGCCCTCACAAGTCGCTGTGTAGACTGCTCGAGGACATGTCCTGGCAGATTCGCGGCTCGGACACCTCGTCCGCAAAGGCCAAGATGATGTCGAGGAGCAAGTCTTTCGTCAGTTTCTTCAGCTGCGGAAGCCTGGCCACCTGTTATTAAAAAAAAAAAAAGGTTTTCAATATGTATAAAAATAAACGATTTTATTAATTTTATCATTCATTTTGAATGTATTGAATGAATTGTACCCAATTGTACAATTTTTGGTTTGTAAAATGTTCAAAACAATCTTTCGATACAACCTCAAAATTCATAATATATTAACTTCAAAATTTGTAGCACAGAAAGCACAAAATTCATAATAATAATTCCTAATGCAATAATATTGTTTAAAATGTTTATTTTTATTAATTGTTTCGAAAAATTCGCGATATTTTTACCAAAATTGTCTGACATTTGACAGCTGTCAGATCGATGGACCCAGAGTTATAAACGTAACATTGCGGCTTGGTAACATAGATTCGAGACGGCATTGTGCACATCCCTACTCACAACCCAAGTTTTAATCCAGAGATTTAAATTTTAAAATCATCCCATCGACAATACAATATATACCATATATATATAACATATGTATACAACATACATATAAATAAATCTGTTTTTGATATTTGACATGTCTACATATTCAAACAATTAGAAGAATACGTACATTAGCGAAGTTATGCACAATCATACTCAGTGCATAGTTCTTTATGTCTATTGCCTGCATTTTGTCAGCCGCTTGCAGTATGGGCAGAACATTTTCATATGTCACATTGTTCTCTAAGTTTTGTTTACAAAATGCTTGGAGACGGTTGTTTGTGAAACCTGGAAATAAAATACAAATTAAATTGAGAGAAGTAACTCAAGTGGGTCAGTTTTTATCCTTGTTTTCAGATCTGTAAATCTTTCAATAAATATGTATATTAAATAATGTTTGTATACATAAAGAACATTTAAAAAATTATCAGCCAATTGATACATTCATTCTATCATATTTTTTCTTAGACTTTGTTAGCTATACTTCTTCTTCTCTCTGGCTCTACAGTCCTGGGTGGATCACAGCCGCCTCCAAAATGTTTCTCCAGCCAACCCTATCCTGAGCCCTGGACATCCACTCTTCAGGTCTGACTCTCAACAAATGCAGGTCCTTCAGAACACCGTCAGCCAACGATGCCGTGGTCTTCCCATGTTGTGTCTTCCCTCAGGTCTTATAAATGTCAACTGTGCGGGTGTTGACAGCTTCTCCTTTCGCACAAGATGTCCACCCCACCTAAGCCATAGGAGTTTTATAAATTTGACGATGTCCGGTTGGTTACATGAGTTGTTGGCGTAGCCATATATTGTTAGCTATTACAGTTAACATTGTAAATATCAGTCAGTGCAATAATTCTTACCGAAGAAGAAAGGGGCTTGAAATAAATAAAGCGAATCTTCCGGTGGCATCTTGGTTTCTCCGTAGTAAATGTATCGCAACAGGGAATCGATAGATTCTCGCGATGGGCAAATGTCACCAATTTGAAACTGTAAAATAGAAAATTCAATATGTATTGGTAGCTGCAATATTAGGGACAATAAAATCAAATAAATTTGAATAGTATGTGTTTACGAGCTGCATTTAATAAAATGAGAACCTTCTTTTGCAACGATAATCTTAACCTGAAACTCTGACAAAGAATGATTATATGGTCTGTTCTATTATAGGACTATGAAACTTGGACTCTGAAAGTGAATGTAATGAACCGGTTGGAGGCGTTTGAGATGTGGATATACCACAGAATGCTCCGTATACCGTGGACCGATAGGGTCAGTAATGCAGACATACTACAAAGAGTCAGAGCCAATAGAGAGCTGTTGCCATTTAACCAAAAATGTGCCTCATCGGTGAACAAAATTTTGCGTTGAAAATGAGGATCAAGCTGAATATTGTTTTCGGCCCATTCACGGAACCTACGACGCGCATAATGGTCACGCGGTTTCAACTCATGCACAAGCTGGATCTTGTAAGCTTTTAAGCCAAGATCTTTCCGCAGAATCTTCCACAAAGTGGATGGGCACAGCTCCAATTGGTGTGCACGATGGCGAATCGACTTATTTGGATTCTCCTCAACACTACGCTCCACAGCAGCAATAACTTCTTCACTGTTTGTCGTCCTTGTGAAAACGTATTAGCCACTAGAGTGTACGTGGTGCGTAAACGATCCATGGTCTTCCGAATAACTTGCTCGGATGGACGATTATGTTGACCGTAAAATGGACGTAGTTCACAATAAGTTTGGCAAACCGAACCATGATTTTCACAATAAATTTTCACAGTTCTGACGTCAGTCCATTCATGGTGAAATAGCAAAACGTATTTTGACTACAAATCAACTGTCAAATTGACAGTTTGCAGAAACAATGTTGCCAGTTTAAAAACCAAACCTCTTAAAAAAACAACCTGTATTTAAAAAAAAAAAATTCCATATTATACCTTGACAGTGTTGTCGGAGGGCATGAATGAGCGGAACATGGCCTCGAAGTAGGCGCAGCGAGCGGCCAGCACGGCCTTGTGAGCGGGCACGGGCGTCCCCCCCACCACCAGGCTCAGGTCGCACAGCTCACGACCCCCACTTTGCAAGAACACCGCCATGTCCTGCTCCAGAGTCGTGCCTGAGGAGATAAATCACTATATATTGTCCACCAATCCAGGTTATTTTTATTAAATGTGACTATATCTGACTGTATTATGTTCAATGGCATAGTTAGGGACTTGGTTTCTTATCTTCGCCTGAACTGGCGGTCTGTATCTGTTTGTTCTCAGATACAGCAAATTATCTGTCAGCAAATATCTTGTTTCTCAGATACAGCAAACATCATCTGTCGGTGAATATCTCTTTTCTCAAATATAGTAAACATCATCTGTCGGCAAATATCTCGTTCTCTTTACCCTGCTGGACAGTCTTCAAAGTGCTACACGGAATGGCTCCAAATTATATGTCCAAACTCTGTATAACGGACAGCCTAAATACAAGGAAATCCACACTTCGCTCAGCGAACTCCTCGGCAGTAGGAAGATTAGTTAAACCAAAGCTTTGCCCTAGTAAAAATTTCAGGGATCGAGCGTTTGCGGTAGCCAGTCCATCAGCTTGGAACAATCTTCCTTCACACTTCAGATGCAAAAATGATCTGGCAGATTTCAGATCTAAGCTGAAAACCCATATTTTTCATATTTCATACCCAATTTAAAACTTGCATTATTTGTTTTATTATACTTTCTAACCGATCCCGAATATCAATCAGATGCAACTTTCACTTAGATTTAAAACACGTCTTAATGCGCCCTTGAGGTGATTACATCACAAAAATGGCGCTTTAAGTTAGCATTTATTATTATTATTTTCAGATGCAGCAATCATCATCTGTCGGCGAATATCTTGGTAAGTGAACTCCTCCTTGCTTACTAATACTTGACACACGTGGCATTTACCAATTCCACCAGTCCCTTATAACGAACATCAAACTGATGGATTGGGCACGTATGCCGAGCCGGAGAGACCAGAGCTATCCAGCCCTGTACACGTCAATACCGACCGGAGTAAGGCTTCTAGGAAGGTCTAGACAGCACCTAATGGATAATATTCTGAATGATCTGGCTAGGTTGGGCGAATTGTACTGCTGGGAGTAAAAGGCACAAGATCAAGGAGCTTACAATAAAGTTATCAAGGCGACTAAAACTCTTCAAGAGTTGTATGGCCATAGGAAGTAAAGTAAGTATAGGGTTAAGCATTTAGGGATCAAAATTGGTGCTACCTTCACTGACTTCATCAGCCGGATCAGGGGCGCAGCGCGGAGCGGGCTGCTGTTGGCGCCTGATCACCTCCACCATCAGGGACTGCTCCAGGGTCTCAAACTCCGACGACATGACTATCTGGTTGTAGTTGGACTCTTTCACGATGAACCTGTACTCATCAAACCAAATCAGTCAGCAGGGCGACCGCAACTACGGTGGAAGGATAACCTGAACAGACATGTCGGAATATCCTGGATGCAGTCTGCACAAGACAGAGTGACGTGGAAGCAAATGGAGGAGGCCTTTGTCCAGGAGTGGATGGGAATAGGCTGAAGAAGAAGTGTTCGAACATCTTTTTATTCTCCCCATAGTCATATCATAAATGTTCCACATTTAGAAATAAAATTTTAAAATAACTACATAGTAATTAATATCTGAGATAATCACCAGCAAGGATCATTACTTTTTAAAGGATTAATTGTATCTCAATAGAGACGAAGATATAAATTGTTTTTGGAAACAGAATATCATTGGTCGAGGCGTTTACAGGACTTATGACCTGTCATTGGTTGGGTTAAGCGATCGTTTTATGTTAACAACATTCCCCATTCCGCCCTTCTTACAAAGATTTTCTGCTTAATGCTTACATATAATCTTAATAGATGGCGCTAGTGTAGATTGACCTAAAAATGTGAAGTGTTTTTCAACATACATACATACATCTTTCAAAAATTTGTTAGACGTGGTGGTCGTAAGAAGGGCGGAATGGGTAATGTTGTTAACATAAAGCGATTGCTTAACCCAACCGGTCATAAGTCCTGTAAACGCCTCGACCAACCATATTCTGTTTCCAAAAACAATTTACATCTTCGTCTCTATTGAGATACAATTAATACTTAAAAATGATTAACCTGCAATAGGTAAAATCCAGTATTTGTCTACAAGTATTTGTATACATTCAAAAACAAAAAGGATCATTACATTTTGAAACCAGCAAAGGAAAAAAAATGGTATAATTCCGCACCTGAGGCAGTATTCCTTGACAGCGAGCAGGTGGCGAGAGTGTGCGGCGGCCAGGGCGTGCAGCACGGTGTCAGTGCTGATGCCGGCCTTGAGGTAGCGCGCGCACAGGCGCTGCAGCCGCGGGATCAGCAGCCGCACGCCCGCCCCGTACACCTCCATCACCAGCTCCACCATCCACTGGCAGAACGGCTCCGACACTGTCAAATACATCACAACCTCATCAGGAGAAGGAAATAGTATTACATAGCCTGGACTTTAAGACTAACATTAAAGATAATCAATGATATTAGAATTTGTTTTACAATGTTCAATATGAGCAGAAAATAGCTCATTATTATGAAGAAGGAATCTGGTCGTATCCAAGCTGGAACCCATGTCCCCTGGATCAGGAGCCAAGCGTTCTATCCCCTAGACCAGTGTTCCGCAAACCTTTTGTTTTCAAGGTACACCTATCAAATCAAGAACTTTTAGAGGTACACCAAAGAAAAAATCAATGTTTATTTAATATTTATTTATTACTAAAATTAATATACCTAATATGAAAAGATGTTTAGTGAGTAATGTGATCCTGTTTAACTGAGCACAGACAATCAAAATTTGGAGCAATCGTTGATAAAGCTGCTCTCATCTCTTCATTGATCGTCCCCAAGCGTTCTCTTTTTTTCGATTTAATAGCAGTGAGAGTTGAAAATCCAAATTCGCATAAATGGGTTGTGGCAAATGGTAATAGAATTGCAACAGCACGCTTTGAAAGCAGTGGATACTAATTTTTTATATGCAGGCAAAAATGTGCTAGCTCTATTTCGGAAATTTTTAGTTTTAATGTCCGATCAGTTTTTAACTCCATGAATTCTTCTTGCTCGTTCTTTTCCGCGGCACACCAACTGATGACCACGGTACACCAGTGTGCCGCGGCACACGCTTTGCGGAACACTGCCCTAGACCACCACCTGAACCTGGACTTACTAGGCTTTTTAAATTCTCACTTCTTATAATAATAATATATATTTTATATATATTTTTACATTTCCGGTAGTGAGTTTTTTTGAACTCTGTTTCTTAAACAACGAAGTAAAATTCCATATTAAATTATTAATATATATGAAATTGTCTCTATTTTGTGTGAATGACATATTTCGTCTGTATTAGGCATTATCGGAACCCAGCCTGCATCGCTCAGGGCGCACTAGACTGGTCCCCTATGAAAAGAGGAATCGAGGCAGACCTAGAGCCACCTGGAGAAAGACCTGCAGGACGAGGTCAAACAGCAGGCCTCACTTAGGATGATGTTGAACGGAATTAGAAATAGAAGAAGACCGAGAAAAAAACACGACACAATCAAATATTAAATGCCGGCCAAGTGAAGAGTCCCGGAAATCAGCGTGCATGCATCCCACCATGTATGAATATTGAGAATACGAGGGAATTACCAGGTGTATGCATAAGTTTTTGCCGGTTTTTGTGTGGTAAAGAAAACACGTAATTTTCAAGGGAAACTTATTTTTTGTTTATTCAAAATATTGGCTATCGGCTTCTACACACTTCGCCCATCTTTCAGGTAAGTTATGAATACCATGCCAGAAAAACTGTTTGTCTTTTGCGGGAAACTATTCGTTGAGCCATTTTCCAACTTCCTCGTAATTGATGAAGTGCTGCTCTGTGAGCGAGTGCCCCATTGATGCGAAGAGGAGATAGTCAGATGGCGCCAGGTCGGGGGAATACGGCGGATGCGGAAGGATGTCCCATCCAAGAGATGGCGCCATCTTTTAGTGAAACCGGAAAAGACTTATTCATACACCTGGTATGTCTGGAAAGAAGAGCGTGGTGGTCCAGTCTTTCTGCCTACACCATCGGTGAGACGGTGTGATGATTAGTCAGTTATATTTTTGTGTGAATTCATAATGATAAATATTCAATATAAAACCTTTCTCTGTAGGGTCTATTCTGTCGGTGTAGATATAATTCAGGACCATCTGAAAAGCCTCCGGTTCGGTTTCCGGCAGCTTAACTTTCAGCATCTTCTCGCTGCTCTGCGGGTTTCCCGCCTCTGCCTCTTTCTCACGCAGCTCCAGTGCGGACCTAAACAGAATTGTGAAAGTGATATTTTAAGATACTCAATTTATTTGGCTTCAAGCACTGAGCATTTATGGTTTCTTAAACAATGATGTAAAACTCCCTATTAAATAGTCAATACTAGTGAAAATGTCATTTTTCTAGAAGTTTTATTACAATTTGTGGGAATGACTGTTTCGCCTTTCTAAGGTATTATTAATATTATTATTATATCACGTTTGATAATGCCTTACAAAGGTGAAGCATGTCATTCCCATAAATTATATTAAAACATCTAGAAAACAGACATTTTCATTTATATTAATCACTTTATTTATGATTTATTGTTTCTTGATAATTAAATAATATTTTCTTTCATTTACTGTTTCTTATTTTTCAATTATTTTTCTAGAAACTTTATTACATTTTATGAGAATGACATGTTTCGCCTTCCTAAGATTTTAATACGCCTTGATAATACAATCAGAAGACAAATACTCTTAATATTGTATATATTATATTTTACCTGTACTCAATAGATGCCTTAAACACTAATATTGATTGTAATGTCTGTTGAGATAATTAACTCATTTGATTGATTTATTGATTGGTAATGTTTGATAATGCTTTAGCAAAATGTCACAGACATTTTCATTTGTATTAATCTCTGATCATTTCTGCATCGAGATAAATACAAAAAAGATTATTTATTGCAACAAACTTGATCTTGGTCTTGAGGAAGCTGGATCGGGCGGCAACCATGGCGAGGTGGCAGGACACAGGGGCCTCCTCGCTGCCCACCAGGAATTCCACATCGCAAAACTGCCGAGAAGACAGCAGGCGCCCAAAGTCTTCGTGCAAGGTGCACTTCGGATAAGATGAGAACTGTAAACGAAAAAATAAATAGAATTAGAAACATTTCAAACATATTTACACATGCATATTATGTTGGCAGAAGTAGGCTGCAAGCAGGATCAATGCCTTAGAAATTATATCACCAAGAAGAATATGCAGAAAAACAATGTGTGATAGAATACCTAACAAAGAAGTAAGGAAGGTATGTAAGGCGGATAATGCGTACTAAATAAAATTAAGAAAGGGTCACTTAGATGGTTTGGACATATGGAAAGAATGAACGAGGAAAAAATGACTAAAAAGATGTATACTAGTTTTTATTTTATTTTTACAAAGTACATTATTTTTTTAATGTATACTTATACTTGTATACGAATACTGGATTTCACCCATTGCGGGTTGTCAATTCATGATTTAATTGTATCTCAATAGAGACGAAGATGCAAATTTGGGTGAAATCCAGTATTCGTATACAAGTTTAAGTATACATTCAAAAAATATTGTAATACATATCTGGTTTAAGTTTGGCATATAGATAGGAGTGACATCTCCAGGCGGCTTCTAACAATGTGCTAATAGGCGGGTAGCCTTTCACATTGTGTTAAAAAATATGTTCTGCTTAATGCTTAATAAACATAAATCTCCATAGATGGCGTTAGTATGTAGATTATATAGGTTAATCTTAAAAGATTAACATATATAATCAAAAAAATCTTCATAGATGGCGCATTGAAACTGACATGTGAATTTTGCCGTTGTACTTTAACATATATACAACTTCCAAAAATTTGTCAGACATGGTCATAAGAAAGGTGGAAGGGGGAATGTTGAAACAGAACAGACCACACATAACACCTTAACATCCTGTCTTAAGTTGACATTGTCATTGCAAAAGAGTGACTTCATCTTTTTGATAAGAAAATAAATATCATTGATATTAGAATAATTGAATTTACCTGGAATCTGAACATTTCTCTGCTCCTCACATTGTTGTCCACGGTCCCTCCGAAGATGTACATGGCATCTCCAACTACCGCTCCTGCGTGGAACAGTCTTCCCGAAGGTACTTGAGAATCTGAAGACGGATGAATCACAGCCCTGCAAATACATATACAACGCATTGATTCGGAGCAGGACTCAAAAGTGTTTCTTTGATATGGAGTCTACACGAGTTGAAATATTCCATTATGCTGGAGAGGGTTCAGAAAAAAATTCTGAGGTATCTCTACATGAGTGAATATGGTTTTTATCCATGGCTCTATCCCACTGCATTTATTTTTAGAAAACTTGGGACCAACTCTCTGCAGCTTCGAAGAGATGGGCATCTCATAACACATTTTTTTAGATTAAACAAGGGATATTTCGAAAACTCGGCTGTACTGGAGGATGTTGGTCTTTTTGTCCCTGATAGATATCTCCAACAGTGACAGCTTAGATTGTTTTACCTACCGACCGCTATAACCAACTTGCCTCTGGTGACACCGGTGGGAAAAACAATTAGTCTGCTGATCGGTGTCTTTCATATTAGTCAAAGTATGTTCAGAAGGCAAATACTCTTGACTTTAGAGAGTATCTTGTATTCCTAATGTCGAACCATCTCTCATGCGTTCCTGGTATTATATTGTATATATTATATTTTATCTGTACTCTATAGAGGCCTTATAACTTACTTTAATATTGTTTATAATGTCTGTTGATATAATAAACTGATTTGATACATTTAACATTAATACATTAACAGTACAAATGTGGTATTATATATTATAAATAGTTACAATAGGTATTATATATATATATATAATAAATAGTTACAAGCGAGAGAAATATGTCAGGAAAGAAAAGTGTGGCGTGGCAGTCCATTCTTTTGTTTTCTACACAACTGTCATACAAAAATAATGAGAACAAACTTCAAAATAATAAACGTTCTTGGGCCTTTGAAATGAAAATGAAACGTTCCCGATTAAATTTAGATAGAATAATCTAGAAGCGTTTTACCATGTTTGAGTGTCCAGATCATACGAATACAGGTCATTGGGGAGAGTGTTATCAGCTGAGCCTCCAAAGACGTAGAGATGGCGTCCATGCGGGAACATGGTGTGTCCGTAGCGCCGGGCCGGGGCGGGCGGTGCCCCTCGCAGGATGTGCTCTGTGGAGATGCGTGTCCACCTGGTAAGAAATTGATATCACATCATAATTAATAACATAAGCAAAGAATATTAATAAAAATTGCATTTTTAATTAATTAACAGCAGGCACAATAAAAAAAATACACATATTCAAACAAATTTTATTTTTATTTATTTAAACACGTTAAAGGGTTAGGTAGGTTTGAGAATTAAAAAAAATACTTTTTTGTATTTATCTTATTAAGTTAGGCATAATAGGCATAAAAGTCAAACTAGTCAAATGTGTATCTTTGATATGTATTATTGTTTGAAGGAATCTCATTTGATATATTAGAAAAAAAATATTAAAAACATGCATTTTTTGAGCCTTCGAAACCCACCTAACCCCTTAAAGACTGCAAGTAAATGTATGAGATATACACCTAGGACCGCACATCAATATATGTACAAAATAATCTAATTTTCTTTTTATTTGTGAATCAATTTTTATGAATCTTTCAGTATTTGTATAACAAGATTTATTCATTGTAGTTTTGAAAGTAAACTCTTTTTTATTGTGTTTTTGAACGCATGATTACTAACACCAACACAATCGCCTTGGAACTCGGACTCCTCGGCGAATAATTCCATATTATTGTTTCTTGAACAATGATGTAAAACTCCGTGTTAAATAATTAATACTAATGAAAATATCTGATTTCTAGAAGATTTATTATATTTTATGTGAATGACACGTTTCGCTATGATAATGCCTTAGACAGGCAAAACATTTCATTCAGTAAATTTTCTAGAAGGCCAAACTTACCTAGGCAAAAACAAAAGGTGCGAAAAGAGACCAAGAAAAATATAGGCAGACGCATGGAGGAGGAAGGGACAGGAACCAGTGGAGGACTGCTGTGGAGGAGGCCAAATCCCACATCAAGATGTAACGCCAAGAAAAAGAAAAACTATTAAAATTACTTACATCCTTTGGGCAAAGTTAAACTGGAATAGCGTGTTTGTGATCTTGGCTCCGCTCTGTCCGCTGAACACAAACATGTGGCCGCGAGCCACGGCCGCCGGGAAGTTGCAGCATGTCGGAGGGCATTGCCCCCGCTGTTCTACCTCCTCCCACACACGGCTCTCCCCCTGTGGATTCAGTACAACTGTTAGACATACCCAAATATTAAACAAACCATAAATTGTAAGAAGAAATTAGATTGTAAACAGGAGACATGACAGAGAGGCCAACGCCAGAGTGATAGCCAACATAGGGGGGAACTGACATGGCACTTTGAGAGAAGAAGAAAATAATCTAATGATTTTACTGAAACATCTCGATGGAAGTTCATTATAAATAATACTTCAATAAAACAATGTCAGGTAGCAGTACCAATCTGACATGGATTGGACTTATTCAAAGAAGTCTCAAAAGAGAGAGGATCCCACCAGACGCCATCCACGACGGACAATCCTGGAGGCGCCATACAAGAAGAGCCGACCCCAAGTAAATGGGACAATGCTAAGAAGTAGAAGAATGTGTGGGAAGCATAGGAAAAGACATTGGTATACACATGTGAGAAGAATGGACCCATCTAGATACATAAGCGTCAGTTTTAAGAGTGTGGCCAATTTCAGAGAAGTTGGAAGAGAATAGTCTGAGATAGTACAACCACATCGTGGAATACTCAGCGGACAACGTAATACGGAGGGTGATAGAGACAGAACGGCGACTCAGAGGATGTGGTAGGCCCAAGTTGATGTAGATGGGATTATCAACAAAGGTCTCGAAAGAAACTGAGTCCCACCAGAAGCCACCTAGACAGTCCTGGAGGTGCCATACAAGTATAGCTCTAAAGTTATTATATTGTTCAAAGGAGGTTCAGAGAAATTGGTGTAAGTGCATGACCCAACATAATCATGTTGAAGAATCTAAAGAAGTATGCCAGGAAAGAACAGTATGGCGGTCCACCCTTGCCTACCCTTTCGGAGAAATGGTCTGATGATTAGTTAGTTTTGTATTTGATCACTGATAAAACCCCTTTTACCGTGAGATTGATGGTCCACATATCATTGAGGCGAGCGTTCCCATCGTATCCGGCATATATCCATAACTTATTGTCATACACAGCTGCGCCGTGGGCCGATCTGGCTCCAGGAGTCCTGTGAAATAAAACAAAAAGCCAAACTTGTCAATACGACGGGTATGATCAATTGAAACCAATACAGAACTCGGCATAAGAGGTTATACTTAGAAATGTCTAAAATTTTCTAGAATCTATCTTCAAGGGATTTCGGAATCTCAACTTTATCCTTTCCCTTAATGGGCTAAAAAAATCCAGAGTTAAGATGCTGTGAAATTATGCGACATTTCAAAATAATGCATTTAACCCATTGCACCACTAATAAAGATAACATAATTTGTTCATACAACACACTATTTAATTTTGACTCATTTTTTTATTACAATAACATTAAGACTAAATTACACACAAAATAAAAATGGTAAAACATAAAAGAATATATATTTTTTTGTTTGTAAGCTAGATCATTATGGCTCATCCCCAGGTAGTTTTGGAAGATTGGGATAAGCTTTAAAGCATTCTGGCATGTGGAAAGCCGACAAACATTTCTCACATTCCCATCGAGATTCACAATCATTAGAATCAAGTCACTAGAATCACTAGAATATTCATCAACTTCATTCTCACTGCCACTTTCCAAAAGGATTCGCTGTATTTCATCCTCATTTGATGAAATATTACAAGCGCGACAAGTTTGTTTACGAGTGCGTTACTGTATCAGGGACTAATGTTTATTGGACAATGGAGTTGCCATGAAGTCTGTTATTTAACCTTTCCCTTACGGTGCTAAAATAAAAACGTGCGTTCCTGTTTTGGGTAGTCAGTACCCAATCAAAAATTAGCGATTTTAAATCGGAAAAATAAGAACATTCATAGCTAATCCCTTTAATAATTATAATTGAAGTCAAAAATTATAATAATTGAATATGATAATAGTTTTATATTGTGAGTCAAATTAAGTTTGTGAAATTGTTCTTACTTTCCGGTGAATTTCCACTCCACCCATTGTCCATGCAGGAATCGGTACTCAAACAGGTCGTTCTTGTTGGTCAGGTTAGAGTTGGCCAGTATGTCGCCTGTGTAGCCCCCAAACACAAACATGGACGAGCCATACACCTAAAACAAAGAGAAGACATATTGTCTATGATAATAATAATAATAATTAGGCAAATCTGGGGTATAATAATAATAATTAGGCATAGAAAGCAAGCCAGACCTAGAGACACCTGAAGAAGAACCCTACAGGACGAGGTTAAGGACTCACTTGGAAAGGTGTTAGCCATCAGGCGTACGATAAAGTCAGGTGGAGAATGCTTGAAGCCCTAAGGGCGAAGTGGAGGTGTGACAGGACAAGAAGAAAAAGAAGGCTAATTTGTATAAGTTAGAGAGGGCTCAGAAAAGATTTCTGAGATATCTCTACATGAGGGAGTTTGGTAGCTATCCCTGGCTTTATCCCACTGCATTCCTCTTGGGCATGCTGGGGACCAATAGTTTACAGATAAGGAGGGATGGGTGCACACTTATCCATTTCTTCAGACTTATCAGGGAATTCTTTGAGAATTCCGTCATATTGTTATCTTCGACAGCATCAGCACAGACTATTCTACTGTGGGGAGATCAATCAAACTACTGAACATGATCGCTACGGAGATCGACGTCTTTCATATTTGTGAAAGTATGTTCAGAAGACAATACTCTTGACTTTGGAGAGTAAAATGTATTCCTAATGTCGATCCATCTCTCATGCGTTCCTGGTATTATATATTTTTTTTATGTTTTACCTGTTCTCAAAAGATGCCTTAAACTATAATTGTTGTTTGTAATATCTTTTGAGAAAATAAAAAAATTGATTTGATTTGATAACCCACCTCAAGGGAACAATGACAATGCCATTTAGTAAGGGGAGCTACATTTAACACCAGCAATCAGATATTGGTTGTTTATATTTTTAAAATTATTTTAAAAGGTGGGCATTTAAGTTAGATTTAAAATAAAGAGGATACTTAGAGACACATATAGTAAAAAATGAAAGTATAAAAATTAAGAAAGAAAGAAGTATAATTAGTTTAAGATTTTAATTGACATGTTTTAGGTGTAAACAAAATCATATACAAGTACAGTGTGAATTAATAAGAAGAAAGATGAATATACTCACAACAGCGGAATGGTGATACCTCGGGGCTGGAGGAGTTCCGATGGAGAAGGCTCTTCCCCAGGACTTCTCCTTAACATCAAATCTTAGCAGGTCATTCAGCATGGACTTGCTGTTGTCTCCCCCGAAGACATAGATGGAGTCCTTGTATGCCACCACTGTGTGCTTACTGCGCCTGTGTTACATAATATTACATTAACCCTTAAAGGCCAGCGAGAATTTGAACCATCGGAACGCTCTTGTAAACAATTAAATTACTCTTCACACAAAATACATAAAAATATCAAGTAAATTGTATTTTGTAGTCAAATGTTTTACCTTTTTTATCTTATAAATATAAGTTTATTGTTTCGTTTTGAGTTTAAGAAAACAAATAAAAAATATATTACATTGAAAATGTTATTTATAAATAAAACCAAATCATTGCGTCGTTGATAACTAATAATGATATAAGAGTCCCCCTAAGTAAACACACACTCAAAATCAAAGATTCCGACACGGTACGAGAAACCAAAACTTCGTAGCTCGGTTGTTATGCAACTGTGTGTGTGTGATGATAGGCCGCGAGCCGTGATCCGTATGGGACACGCAATATAAAACAATTAAATTAAATTAAATCTTTATACAAAAGGGATGAAAGTTTAACACTAAATCACAGAGAATACATGAGTGTATATAATACACATTTTTACTTTAAATCAGTCGTAGTAAATTTACAGGATATTACACGTTAAACACGGAGAATATATGCGGACTGCTATTGTAGCCAGCCAGACTATAAGTGTTAAATTGAAATTTCATAATTATAGAGAGATTATAGTTTATGGGAGAATCGTCTAAGCAGTGTTTCTTAGCCGTATTGAAAGAATCGCCCCCTTTAAAACAGTAATATCCCAAGCTAAGAAGTAAGTCAAGATTGAACAGTGTAGCGGACGATTCGTTCTGCCTACCACTTCGGAAAAATGGTGTGATAGTTAGTTAGTTAGAAAATAAAGTCTTACCTTGCACCAACAAATTCATCACATTCCAGCATACGCTTCCATCGGTGAACAGTTTCAAATGGCCCAAACTCAAGAGTGAGAGCATTGTCGACCTCTGTGTAAGAGCGGGGAGATGTTTCCGCCATGATCACAATATCTAAATAATAAAACAAAACAATATTCAGACACGCGAAATCAATATTGCAAGTATAAATTATTGTAACATAAAATGCTGAGTATTCTTAACAAGACATATAAATAAACACCTACGTTATTTCAAAACGCAAAATACTGATTCTTCAATTTTTAAATGTAATAACAATGTATTCATACAAAGCACCACTTACTTACTTTATACACAAAGGAGAATTACATGGAAACTATAAAATAAAGAATTACAATCTCTCAAATAGGCCAAACACAACAAATTGTGTTTATTTAATCAACAAAATATGACAGTTTGTAATTTTAACAAGCGGTCGATAGAATCAAATTCTTCCCACTATTGAAAATTCGCCCACTGATTTTGACGTTTATATTTTTTAATTTATTTTTATAGCTGTTTGCTACACCACGATTTTCAAATTAAAAAAAATGTTTCAGGGAGAGATCATTGATATTCACTTTTTTCATCTTCAAACTGTTGAATTATTCACATATAAAGGAATAGCCACAAGAGCTGAACCTCTGTTAGCCACAAGATCCAAGTCCAAATTATATATATAATAATTATCTTATGTTTATCTTTAACTAATATCATAATATTTACTATTATAATATCATTATAAAATATATTTACAATAAAAAGTTTAATGATTTAGTATTAAATTGATTAAAAAGTTACTTTACTAGCAAGTCTATTGTATAAAATCACCGGAGCTCTTCAAATTATTTAAATATTTTTATTTCACATTATAATAATACATAATATAATGTCCCTTGCCCTTAAGTCTGTCTTCTAGCTATATAGTCCTGTTTTAAATTGCCAAACTTTGTCATACTCCGGACAAGGTTATTCTGCCATCACAGCTGGACCCCGTCCTTTTCGTCTCTCCGGCCCCTGGCACGTAGCGACGACTCTTCTCCACTCCGCCCTATCGGTTGCCAACTGCTCTCAGTCCGTTTGTCTGCCTACACTCTTTACTGCAGTATGCTGGTTGTCCTTATATCTCTTGCGCTGTCCTCCGTGCTTTCTTTTCCCTTCCATCGGTTCACTATATAATATGTTTTTAGGAAACCTGTTGTCGTTTATGCGTAGCACATGACCAGACCAGCGCAAAAGAGCGCGAGTGAGCAGTGTCTCCATCTTGGAACAGTTGGATCTCCTTAGCCCCTCGACATTGGAGACTTTTTGGAACCACCGTATCCTGTGTAGTTGGCGAAGACAACGCAGCAGAAGTTTTTCTATAACTAACCTATGTCTCGCATCCGCAGGTGAGGGTTGGAATGATTGCAGCCTTGTGTACCTTGGTACCTATTGTGAGGTCGTGACTGTCAAAGACTCTCTTTCGTAATTTCCAGAAAGCACGAGAGACTGCATTCAGCCTATTCTTCATCTCGTTATGCATATTTGATTTGTCATTCACAACCCTACCCAAATAATTAAAATTTGTAACCTGCTCGATACTCTGACTATCATTAGTAAAATTGAACGGTACGAGACCTGGAGGCATAGAGAGAATTTTCGTTTTCGACTCGTTGAGCTTTAACCCCAACGCCGTGTATGCCCAAGAATATGTATTCAGAATCTCTTGTAGCTCCTCGCCAGAGTGTGAAATCAGAGCGCAGTCATCGGCGTATTGCAGGTCAGTTATGTGCCTACTTCTAGAACAAAGCTATCCAGTTCATATTGTATTTTGTTTAGTGTCTGTTTTAGATATGAGCGCAGCTTTTGATACTGTAGATCATGATATAATACTTAGGAAGTTGAAACATGAGTTCGGTATCGGAGGAACAGCTCTTGGATGGATGAGATCCTACCTCTCGGAGAGACGTCAATTTGTAGGTCTAAGTGATTCTAAATCTTCTGAAAACGAAATGAAGTGTGGGGTCCCCCAAGGATCAGTTCTTGGGCCATTGCTCTTCCTTTTGTACATAAATAATATTGATAAAGTCATCCAGGCAAAGGGATTTGAATCATTTGGTTATGCAGATGACCGTTTAATCTATAAATTGTGCGATTTCGACGAGAAAGACAAAACAAGGGCTGATACTGTGCGATGTATTGACCGAGTTTCAGAATGGATGGCCGAGAATAAACTTAAAATAAATCCCACAAAAACAGAACTCATGTGGGTGGCCTCTCCTCGGCGACAACATCTTCTAGATTCTGACCCTTTGAAAATAGGAGGGATAGAAATATCTCCTTCAAAGAGTTTAAAGTTTCTAGGTGTTCATTTAGATGGCAATCTGTCTTACAATACGCACATATCAGGGCTTGTTAAGTCTGGTTTCTTCCAACTGAGACAGCTAAAGCACATACGGAGATGTTTACCTGTTGGTGAAGCTAGGACCCTCGTAAATTCTTTTGTAGTGTCACGGTTAGATTATTGCAACGGAATGTACGCTGGATTGCCAAATAATCAATTAAGCAGAATACAAAGCGTATTTAATGCTGCTGCCCGATTGATTATGGGGCAACAAAAATACTGTCATATCACGCCGCTCCTGAAGGACCTTCATTGGCTTAAAATCCGAGAGCGAGTAAAATATAAATTGTGTTTGACAGTGTTTAAGGCTCGACACCAGAGAGCGCCAGCGTATATATCGGACCTCTGCGTGACACCCATGCCAACGGAAAGGCAACGTTCACTCCGATCAGTAGAAACAAGTGCAAACAACATAGCGATTCCAGTCAGAGCCAATAAAGTATGTTTCTACGATCGTGCTTTCAGCGTTGGGGGTCCGTTGGCGTGGAATAGCGTCCATGTTAGTATTAAGTATGAGGATAGTGACGTTAAATTTAAGAAACATCTGAAGACTGCACTGTTCGGTCAGTCATTTCCTAGTGCGCCCTTGGAGTAATTGATTTTACAAAACGGAGCACTTAAAATACAAATCATAATAATAATAATAATAATAATTAGGAGAACTAGAATATTGAATGTCGGCCATGTGAGGAGTCAGAGAAATCGACGCGCGTGCATGACACGATGTATGAATGTTGAGGAAGCGAGAGAAATATGTCAGGAAAGAAAGGTGTGGCAGTCCATTATTTCTGCCTACCCCTTCGGGGAGACGGCGTGATGGTTAGTTAGTTAGTTAGTTAGTTAGTTAGTTAGAGAACTAATATTAATCTAACGTATTACGTTTCATTTGTAAAATACGGGGCGTTTTACGCAAAAAAACTAACTGCCCCCCTCATTAACTATGACTAACATAATAAAAATGTCACCAAGGTACGATTTTATCCGGAACATTTTTTCATAAAAACCATGTTGTGTGATCATCCCCAATAATAATATTTACTTACGTGAGTACTTATTTTTTAAATTAAAAGTTCTTACCTAACGAGGAAAACAAACATATAGTGGTAACATTGATTCGAAAAACCGGAAGTTAGCAGCAGGATTTACGTCACAGTCAGGTTTTCTCAGCTACAGATCGAACTATTCTTGTGTTGGCGGGCGCGGCCATCTTGGTAAAATCGTGAGCTGGCGATTTAGTGCAGTTGGTGATAAATCGTAAAACATCTAAAATGTCGGAAAGGGAGGATAATGTTTATAAAGCAAAGCTGGCTGAACAAGCCGAGCGTTACGATGGTGAGTACATATTTGTCGTTTTTCACTATTATTTACTGAGATATGTATCGCTTAATTTTGCCGACAGTTGAAGGGCGATTTGACGCTGCCCAATACCGATGACAATGCTTTATCCTATGAAATACGTTTACATTTGATGTTTAATGTACCGTTTGTGTGTCTATAATTTCCCAAATGTAATTAAATCGTATTACAAGTAGTTTTCATCCGTTTTATTTATCGTTTACTCTTAGGTTGGGTCGTCGATCGATGCGTCATCGCCCGGTTTGCGACGATTTCTGAGATTCCTATAGTTACCATTTAAAATTGTGAAATAATGTTTTTGTTAGGTGTTAAATGAAAGTGTTTCGTTTCACCGATAATCTGGAATGTATTTAATTACATCATTATAGTTTTATATTCATGTTAGCGGCCTTCATCTTGTCATCTGTCAATTCGAGCATCTAATGTTAGGCGTGCACTTGAAGGAAACACTAAGCGGGTGACCCCACCTTTTAAAACATGAAATTCTGGCGCAAAAATGCTTCCAAGCATTTCGAAACAATTAATTTATTTAATTTCATGATTTTGGTTTGTGTCTGCCTCGTTTTACTTCTGTTCTAAATGAATGCTAGACTCTTCATAATCCGCATTCAATTGAGGAAAAATCCATTTTTATTTCGATAATGTTTAATCTATTTCTTTTTTCGCATTTCCTTTCATCCAATCAGTATTATTATATTTTTTTTATCGTATCTTTACGATATTTCTCTACTATATATTTTTTCAGTTAATAATTTATTATAAAAAATAATAATAATAATCATGGATATCTCTGTTTTTTTTTTTAACCTGAATTTAATAATTATTTAATTCAAGTTATTTTTTTCCGTAATAATTATTGTTTTTTTTTTGTGATTCACAGAGAGAAAAATCTAGAAAGAACTTATAGCTACTGTATTGATTTTTAATTTATTTTTATAAAATCAAAAGCAAAATGTTATCATTATTATATACGCAATTATTTTTTTAATAAGGTATCAATAATCTGGAATTCCATATATTTATTAAAGCTTTTTTTTAATACTTGTAAATTAATTTATAATATAAATTATTAGAAAATGTTTGAAGGTTGGTGTTCCATCATCACGAGAGGACCAGACCAACTGAATCTTCTAATCATAAGCTCCCTAAAGGGCATATCAGGATAAATAAATTATTTTTGAAATGTCTGTTCCATTTTCAAACTAAGCATCTGTTTTTATTTATATGATCTTTTATTTGAGTAAAATAAATACTTTTTTTTTATCCATTACTATAGGGGGTTGAACTTCCATAAGGAAGCTAACTAACCGTCTCCCCGAAGTGGTAGGCAGATAGAATTTACCATCTCTTTGTCGTCTGCACCTGGGTTGAGAGTTGAGACATTTATAGGAAATTTCAATATGTCCTTGTCTATACATCTGTTTTTTTATTTTATTGTTTCTGTAACTAAAAAAAATCAAGTATCAATGGTATTCAAATCTGTATAACAATTATCAATGTGAGCAGAAATTGAAGATCATTATGATGAAGGAACTGGGCTGTGTTCAGAATTGAACCCAAGTCCCCTGGATGAATAGCCAATCGTTCTGTCTCCTAGACATAAACTAACTAACTAATTAACCATCACGCCGTTTCTCTGGAAGAGTGGACAGAGGATGGATCGCCACATTGTTCTATCCTGACAAATATCACGTCTCTTCTACATTCACACATCGTGACACGGACGCTCGTCGATTGTTCCTACTTCGAACATGGCCGTCATTTAGTAATTAATTAATTTGGTCATGTCATGACTTCCCTGGCCTTCCTCGACTTCTTTTTCCATTCACACTACTTGTATATATCTTTTTCAACCATTCTTCCTTCATCCATTCGTTCCATATGTCCAAACCATCTAAGTGACCCTTTCTTAATTATATTTATCACCCATTCATCCGCCTTACATTACTTTCCTACTTCATCATTAGATGTTCCATCATACATGGTTTTTCCCACATTCTTATTAGTGACTTCATTTCTACGGCTTTAATCTTAATTTCATCATTCTGCCAACTCCAAGCTTCATTTCCATACATAAGGGTCGCCAATAGAACTCCATTGTGCACTCCCATCTTTGCTTCAATCGATATTTTGTACTTTTTTTTGACTGAGTGTACTTTTTATTTATTTTCCAACTCCAACTCTTCCGATATCTTTCTCCATTTTTCCATCTCTTGTAAACATGCTACCCAGATAAATAAATTCGGTAACTTGCTCTAATTTCTCACAGTAACCACAAATATAATAAATAATAGTTTTAGATAACATTTTATGTAATATTTAATATGGAATTTTATATTTCAGTTCCACAAACAAGATACTTTTACTTTACATATATCTTGAGCTATTTCTCTTCTTATTTATTTACTTTTTGTAAAAGGTTAACTTCTTACACTAATCCACCATTTCATATGCCTCCCTAGAACGGTTACTATTAAAACCATGTAGTTGGTAAATAAGCAATAAATAAAATTTTGCCCTAAAACCTTTCCAACAATTTTCCTATCAGAAGTACAGGAGTAGTCCCAAGTTTATTGGTGTTTCTTGAAAATTCCTATATTTTAGTTACCTGAATATATGCAGGTAGAGCTGTTTTGCTTTAAACTGCATTATTCTTTCTCAGGTACACAGTTTGCAGAATAATTACTTTTTTGTATTTTTCTTGGAACTTTTATTTATCTAACAATGACAAATGAATTCTTAGAACGTGTGCGAATGGTAAGCACAAGCCTATTTTGCAACGTTGTTTTAGGTGGTCGTGAGTCATTTTGCTGTCGGTTACGAGTGCATCACGCCAGTTTTCGTCCCCTTATTTAAACTTAACTAACTAACCGTCACGCCCTTCACCGAAAGGGTAGGCAGAATGAATGAACCGACACACTGTTCTTTCCAGACTTTTCTCGAACCCTTAACTTCCATACATAATGGTCGTATAAGAAACATCATTGTACACTGCCATCTTACCTTTTTGGTATAGGCTTTTTTGCGTTTAATTTAAACATTTTATTATAAATAAACTATCAACTAACCAATTCTCACGTTGTTTCGTCTGAGGGGGTAGACAATGAGGATGGACCGCCACACTTCTCTATTCTGACACCTCTTAACCCTTCATAGGTCATAAGCTAAAACGGATAGTTTTGAGACCGGAAATATTGAGGTCTATATTTCTATAATTTTTCAAGTTATAAACACCCTAATAGGGTTTAATCATTCTCAGATAACATACAGAGATCCTGAATATAACCAACCGCCCTGAAGTTCGCACATATTGAGTAGATGACAAATAATGCGTCCCGGTCAGATAACTCGGATAACTGACAGGGGCGCATTATTCGTCATCTACTCAATATGTGCGAACTTCAGGGCGGTTGGTTAGAATCAAGACCTCTGTATGTTAACAGAGAATGATTAAACCCCATTAGGGTGGTAATAATTTGAAAAATTATAGAAATATAGACCTCAATGTTGCCGGTTTCAAAACTATCCGTTTTTAGCTTATGATATATAAAGGGTTAAGCTTCGTCTATATTCATACATCGTAACGTGCACGCTCGTCCATTTTTCCTACTTTGAATGAGTAAGGAGTCGAAGTAGACAGAGGAAAACATGGCATGACCAAATGAATCAAATATTAAAAGTTGGTCATGTCAGAAGCCGGAGGAATCGACGTGCGTGTATGACTCGATGTATGAATGTGGAGGAAGCTAGAGAGGTGTGCCAGGATAGAGTAGTGTGGCGGTCCATTCTCTCTGCCTACCCCTGCGGGGAAACGGCGTGATGGTTTTGTTTGTTGTTGTTGCCATGTTTTCCTTGGTCTCTTCGATTGTATAGTCCCGTCGATACTCAAATGATTAAACTCAGTTTCACATTGCTAGAATTGGCTTGGATAATATCAAATTACTTTCAAATTCTGTATAGTGATCTTATGCGTTGGCACTTAACTATAATATAGTGAGTGTACGCTAGTCCGCACATTTGTTTGTGTCCGCATTCTGGACCCACCTCAACAGCGGCGGAGTCTACCGGGAAGATTAGTGGCGGTGACTAGCCTAGCCTAGCCTATCTCGATAGCTGAAATCTCCCAGATTACCGCGCGCTAGCTGAGCCGAGCATCATTTGTTATCCCGTCGCTTCGTCATTCCCCTTATCCGAAGGAACGATCGTCATCTTTTTCGTTTTCACGTGTTTATTATGCGGACGCAGCTGTGGAGTGCGTAACAAAGAAGGCGCATCTTCGTAAAAAAAGAAATCCACTTAGAAATATTTGCTTAAAACACGAAATACTTGTTTTTTAAATTATAATGGTTTTGGAGTGTTTTTAAAAAGGCATATTATTTGAGAATATTCTTATTCTTCCTCAGCCTATTCCCGTTCACTCCTGGACAAAGGCCTCCTCCATTTGCTTCCGTGTCATTCTGTCCTGTGCAGACTGCATCCAGGTTATTCCGACGTGTTTGTTTAGATCATCCTTCCACCGTAGTTGCGGTCGCCGTATTACTGTTAAAATTTAAAACAATAATATCGCAATTTCTTTTTATTCGCTGAAAATGTCGCGACAGCTGTTTCGCCAATCGATTTAGGCACCATCAGGTGTTGCAATAAACTGTTTATGCCAACATCGGTGGCGAAACAGCTGTCGCGACACTCGGCGAATAAAAATAAATTGTGATTTTATAAGTGTTTTAAATTTTAGCAGTAATAATGTTGTAGTATCATAGTGTTTCGGCCAAAACAATGGACTATTGAGAATATTATCTTAGAATCTAATCATCTGTTTTTTTTATGCATAGACATTGTTAATACGAATGAAAACGTCTGTTTTCTAGAAGTTTGATTATATTTTATGTGAATGACGAGTTTCGCCTTGCTAAACCATTATCAAATGTGTCGTGCAATGGAACGTGTAATAACATGGCTGATCGTTAGTGTCAGATGTAGTCCCATGTCGAAGTGAGTTGCTCACCAAAACAGCGGTCTATATATTAACCTAATTATCATTATGGGTTCGGCCCGAATCTAACATTGAACATTAATACTTGCCAATGAAATATGAGTTTGCCTTTTGAACTACGCTTCTTTTTTCTCACTGCTGAGGATCGTGGTCCGTGGAGCTGCCCATGGCTAAAACAAAACCCCTCCAATCCTATGTTCTTCACAGCCCGAACCGCCTAGTATGAGTCTCCTCCAGTCATTCTGATAACATCATCGCGCGGGAGATCTGCCTCTACTTCTTTTGCCTGGAACACTTCGTGTGAAATGCGAGTATATCGTTCCCGAGACTGTCTCATTGTGCAGTTTGATTGCTCTTCGAGTTAGAAGTCAAAGATGCGCATAAAATAAATTAACGACCTTCGTGGCAGAGTGCTGAGCGCTGTGACTGCCACACCGAAGGTCATGGGTTCGATTCCCGGCGATGGAAGTTTGATTGTCGATAGATTAGCTACCTATCACATGTCATGAGAATTAATATGGTAGCTATACCCTTTACATCGATTTGGCTCGCGCTGTAATGATGTAAAAAAACAATCAAAAGAATTGTGTGTTTTCATGATCACCGAAGAATTGATGAATTATTTAGATTATGTATCTTAGAAGTTTTTCCGTAAACTTTGTATATACATTGGAAGTAAAAAAATCACCGATATTTGTATTTTAATGGCAGTCCGTTCCAAGCTTCTCCAATATGCCGCAACGAGCGCGCTCTATTGGACGTCATTGAAGAACCATTCCGCTCGTCTAGAAATACATATAAACTGAAATTCGACTATAAAATTCACTCCTCGGCCGAGAGCCGCTGACGTCAGGGCGGGGCCCCCCAGCACCAGCGGGCCCCGGACATTAAAATAGCATTACATTATAACGCGATACGTCAACTGTCACGGGGCCCACCCTCCGGGATGATATCTGCCAGTTGAGAAATTGAAAAATAATACTCTCTCTCTCCTTCATTATGACAAGTGCCGTAGGGTGCTGGTACGGGCCATGCTTTACAGGGTGGTTGGTACTTGATGCCAAATATTAAATAGCGTTAAAAAATGTTTATATTACTAATTATAGTTATTTATATTTTGTTATCGCGTTTTATTCTAATATGTGCAAATAGGCAGGACTAGACGAGGAATAGATAGATGGGTACCCAGAGACTTAATCTGGAGACTGAAAAGGAAAAAAAGGCACCGGTCGACTCCAGAAAAAAAAGAGTCGACGATATAATTCCAGTTGGAGGAAGAAGTTCGCACAAGACAGAAAAAAAAATTGGAAGAAGATGCATTATGGTAGTCATTTCTAGTGCTAATTAAACTATTTACAATTAGTTATGCTTACTGTATCAAGCCCATAATAGTAGCAGTTATTTAAAAAAAAAAATTACATGTTGTCCACCCTTGAAATGTAAAATTATGACGATCTTGCGATGGCATATGATAATATTCTAGCAAGGCGGAAAATTACAACTCCTCTAATATATCAACCACTCCAATACCGTAAGGCTACTGGTGGCCGCTACGTAGGCGCACCACCAATACCGTAAGGTCACTGTATTAAAAATGATTCCAGTAGGAATTTTAACCTTTTTTGAGTTTCACATCTATTCAAACGTTTCCATCAATAAAAAATACGTAATTATAATTAAATAAATATTTAATCTCAAAAGAAACATACGAAGTTTGTTCAGGGCGCTAAATGTTAGATCAGATTGACCAGATCTATTCTCCCATTCTGTGTTTATCTGTTTGAATCTAATATTGTTTTATTGTAATTACACACAAATATGAATTGCTTTAATGATAATATCGGGAAATGGAAATGTGTTGTATGTATGCAACGCTATTTATTCGATTGCTCCGTCTGTGAATATATCCCTCGTTATAGTAAGCAAGTAGCCGCGGTGGTCACACGCGCGCCGTGATTATCGCCCCCGGCTCTTGAACTATTGAACTTGTCGCGCCGCCTTGCCCCCGGCTGATTCACCCGTCACGTGTCGTCCGGCCTCACTGCAGCCTTGCCTTACCTTACCTTACCTTACCGCACCGCTGCCGTCCTGTCGGCCTGCCCAAACCCGGTAGCGTCAACTCCTAATATGGTAGCGGCAGGTGCCAGACTCGAATCAAAAAAACCTCTTCGGACACTCAACCGGTACGTTAAAGAGGACCAGGCGTGAATATGAACATTTTTAAAATCAATTCATTATTATTTACTTGAAAATATTAAAAATTAAACAAGGATCACTAAGCAGTTTTGAAAACGCGTAGCGAATAGATGAGAGAAGAATGGTTTACAAGCAGTGTGAATAGAAAAAAAGCCGAGAACGACCGAACATGACAACCAAATTAATCAATTGATGTTTGCACTAAAAGCATGATACAAAAAACTAACTAACTAACCATCACGCCGTCTCCCCGAAAGGGTAAGCAGAAATAATGGACTGTCTCATTTTAACCGATGCGGCACTCCATCCTTCTCTTTTCGCCCCGCAGGAGACGCGGTGTGATGGGTTGCGAACCTCATCGCCACCAATAGGCATCTCCCAAGCACACCCCGATCATCCAACATCCACAAAATATATCTAAAACAAATCATATAAAATACAATGATATAAAATAAAATAACAAAATAATAATATTTTAAAACATTATGTTCAATTTAGATGGTGCGCTTGTTCTATATGACATGTATTTATATTGTACTTATATTTACTTCAACCATTCAATTACTGAAAGGCGGCCACACTCGAAGTAGGAAAAATCGAAGAGCTTGCGTCTTACGATGTATGATTTTATACAGGAATCTCGAGAGGTATGTTAGGACAGAGTACTTCTGACCAATGTTTGTTAATTACTTCTTTAAAACATTATTTATGCCGTATTGTCTCCTTGAATAAATATTTTAAATGTACGGATTCATGATGCTCGTATATATTTTTTAATCCTGCTTCGATAGCGCATGCGCCGGTCGATGTGTTACCAGACTTAAAAAAATACTTTCTGTGGTTCTTATTTAATTGTCTCCTGGGGGTACATTTTATTGTTTTTTCTATAAAAGTTTAAAGGCGATACGGATCAGGTGATTAGAGGCATGCGGTGTGGCAGTTACGCAGAGATGAAAAGATTGAAGACAGAGTGAGACTTGTAGACGATCAATCCCCAGAGTTGTAACTATGAAGAAATTTTAAATATATTGTGTTAGATTCTAGTGTGTTATTCCATCTCTCTCTATGCTAGCCACCCCTACTCGCCGCCAGCAGTTTGCGCAGCACAAGAGTACTCTAATTCCACTGGTCCATGCATTTCAAATGATCGATATTCGCCGAGTACTGGCCCGTGCGCGTCGCCTTGGCAACGTTCCCTTTTAATCTAATTTTGATATTACGGTTTATAGTCTCGATTTTTTATGCCGCTCTAGTTTGACATGCGCCATTATTTTTCAATCTGATTTACATTACTATTCGCTATTTTTTATTACCATTATTCCGTGGAGTTTTTATTTTGGCCATCTCAACGGCCCGAATGGAATAAATTGGCTTAAAAGTAGGCTTCGGTTCGATTAAGCGGAATCCGCTATACGTCTTGTTTGGATTCTCCGTCTGAATACACTTGCACATTAATTACTGCTGTGTTCCGAGGTCCGTTAATTCGGAATAATAAATTAGGCGGCCCGACCCGTCGACAGCCGTTTCGGATTACTCCATTTAAGTGCGTAGCTAAATAACAGCGCATTACTGACGCTTAACTCCTCTTATTCCGTTCTGCCAATATTGTGACGCGGCGTACAGGTACTGGTGTGATGCCACCCACATTCCCCCCGTCCAGTGAATGTGACAATACGAACATGCGGTGGGCATTTGGCGTTATTTATTTGGACATACTAAACAACTTCCAGCCTCCTTCCTTACAGCCCATGTCTTAGTCTACCAAGACATTTCTTAGTTTAGGTCGTATGACCTGTTTGTGACGGCGAGCTGCCCTAAGATGATGACGTCCAACTATTCCTCCATCTCTTCGACGTCCTTCCTGGTAGTCTCCTGCTGATAGAGTTTACATCTTTGACAATTTTCATGTTAATAATTATGAAGAATTTATTTCTTTTTCTAGCTTGTCTATCCTAGTTTGTTGTAAAATACAACAAAAAAACATATGAGGTCTTTTCAAAAAGTATCGCGAATTTTGTGTTTTTTCAAAAATTATTTATTTGTTCATGAATATCTATTTTGTCCCCTTCAAAGTAATCCCCACCAGATATTATACACTTGTGCCAACGTTTTTTCCAATCCTCGAAGCACTTCAAAAAAATTTTTTTTTTATCTTGTTCAGCTCATTCTTCGATGCCGCCTTTATCTCCTCAATCGTAGCGTTACGTCGTCCTTTCATGGGCCTCTTCAGTTTCGGGAACAAGAAAAGTCACAGGGTGCCAGATCTGGGGAATACGGTGGCTGCGGCATTATAGGTGTGTTGTTTTTGGCCAAAAATTCGCGCAGAAGCAACGATGCGAAATTGACCAATTTTGTTACGAATTTCCCGGCGACCCGTCCCATGCCCAAATCATTGGTCAAAATCGAAATACCTCGTATTTATTTTTTTTAGCAGAAGCACTATTATTATAGGTATCGCAATTAATTATGTTTTGTATAAGATTGTCACGACAGTTGTGTCGTCAACCTATGTTAACATCATCGGATGTTTCAAACAACTCTTGAGTTTTTTGTAATGCCGGATGATGCCAAAATATGTTGATGGAACAGCTGTCGCAATAATCTTATTATAAATTGTGATACGTATAATAACAATGTTTCGAAATTAAAATATTTAATCAATATATTATATATCGTTCCTTGAACAATGGTGAGAGTCGATAACTAACAAGACAAAAAGTATTCTCGTATTGATGGAAATGAGAACCCTGCGCTCCATCCCATGCAGAAAATTCTTAGAGATCGGATCAGTATGAGGCGATAAGGTATATATGGTTTTGAAGACATGTGAGGTAGCAAAGAAATGGAAGGCGCTTCCAGATTTAGTTTTTATTAACTGTTTTCAAAACAACAGATGCGTTCATATTTTGTGATAACAATAATATTCTAACTTCTAATGTGATGTAATCACCTCCAAGGAACCATTGAGACGTGTTTTAAATCTAATCGGATCTGATATGTATATAATGTATATATTGGTTTAATTGGTTGAAAATCAAGTTATATATGGTATTGCAAAGCGATGTTTGGTATTATTTACAAGCTTGGATTTGACTTATATTGTTGCGTTAGCATATTATGCGTCGTAAGTTGTTGAAATACCCATCCAAACACGCCAAGTAATGAAAAGTTAATATTGTGGATTGCTGGCATCTTTTCTCCACATCCACGATTTCCTCATACGAATGTTATCAGATTATCTGATTCACGCGGTAAACTGGCGTGGTGACGCGCGCCTTATCAGTCAACAGTTCTGTGTAGCGCCTACCTACTCATTTCCGTCACACCACACTCGGCTACAGAGGAATGTCTACATTACCACGGTTTTATAATCAACACAACATGTCGCCCCACATAATATGTACCTCATACGTATTTGCACGAAAAGTTTTGATTTTAGTTTCGAACTGCTAACTGAATTCTTCGTATAGTGCAAACCTTTAAAGTCAACACGTTTACGCGATAGCGTTGATATTTATAAAAAAAAAATCTGTTAAATGTTACGTAAAATAAGATAACACCTTTGAATGAAGCAACGTTCATTCAGTACGCTTCAATATTTGTATATCTTTTCTAGCGATGGAATTTTCTTTATATTTTATAAATATTTTTGATGCATTAAAGCTTTATTATTTTCACTAACTAACCATCACGCCGTTTCCCTGGAGGGGTAGGCAGACAGGATGGATCGCCACGTTGTTCTATCCTGACGTAACTCTCGCGCCTCCTCTACATTCACAAGTTCTACATGTAAACTGTATATTAAATATTCACTCTAGGCCAGGATTGACTGGCTTTCCATCAATTCAGCATTGAATAACGTGCTTAAAACATAAGACCTAATTTAAACATGCCCAGATATAAACCAAAAATGATATTTTTAACCCTCAGAACGCTAAGCAAACGTAAGTCACACCGGAGTACCAGAGTAGGAGTGATGAACACCTAGCGAACCAACGTATGGCGTACTGGACCGGCCACAATATACGCTTCGCACCACAGTGCGTAAACACAAGTCACCTGTGTCTTGACTCCTACTCTACTGCTCTGGTACTCTGGTACTCTGGCACTCCGGTGTGGCCGTACCCTTACTTTCTGTCATCGCTACGCGGTACAAAATGTACCTTTTCTTACACCTAAATTATTAAAACAATAATTGATTATCACAGTATACTCCTCGAAATATCGAAGAATCAGTTAACACACACTCGAGATTCTGATGCTCACGACTTAGTCTGTCCAATCAGTCGCCGCGAGCAAAGATTTAACAATGTTCTCGTCAGATGTAAAAAGAATATATCATTCTTAAATTTTAAATGATGGACATGAAAATAGCCAGTTGGATTCCTGTTAATCGGAAATTGGCAGTTATTTTAGTGGAATATTCATCAATTTGTCTCCTGTACTTGTATTATTCATCTTGTTACCACTTAGGAGGCACTATCTCTTCCTATCTGCCGAACCCGAATGCCAATACACGATGTTATTTCCATGGAGATGCGTCCATGAAATCCCCTCGCCTAGGATCGGATCCCGGCCATATCGCCGAGGAGAACCGCTCGCACGTCACCCGAAAATTGTATTACATTAATATTCAGATGTTTCAATTTGCAGCTCAGCATCCGCGAATCTCGTACTGGGGTAGGGCGCCCCTTAATTCAATTCTCTTCTTCGTTCCGGCGTCTTTACGCGATAGATAGTTCCTTTATTAAAACATGATTTCCGTATAATATGTTACTCCTCCGAGTCTTGAAATATGCTTTATTCTATTAGTGTGACGCGCGAGAATTTTTAACTTGCAAATAATGTGACATGGCTCTTAGCCATGTTTTACATCGAATGTATATTTTCTTAGTTGTAAGCTATATTTTCGCGAGTAATTTTTCTTTCTTTCTATTGTGGTATATAGTAGATTACCGCAATTTACGTTAAGTAAACCCATCTTACGGAAGAATATTCTTTTAAGTTTTTCTAGATGGAAATTTAACACCAAAACGGCTAGTCAATTAACTAGTATTTATAAAAATAAAATAAAATATCGGTAAATATTGAGTTTCTCTTTTTGTATAAATGTATAATACATGGCTACAGTACAATTTCGTAATCTTAAAATATAAATACATCTTAAAAGAAAAAAACTCTTTCTTTAAAACCCCAATGATTTAAATATATATATATATATATATATATATATATATATATATATATATATATATATATATATATATATATATATATATATATCGACCCCTATAGTTTTGAATATTGGGCGGTACATATATGTAAAATTTAATATTGACGAAAACCTCCCATTTCAAGATGTTTTATGGGAGTGACGTATTTCGTCTTGCTAGGGTGTTATCAAAAGACATTTGATAGTGCCCTAGCATTTTAGACAATAAATGTTACTTCCATTAAATGTTAAAAAAAACTCGGCTGTCTTTCGTCCACTGCTGTTCGTAGGCCTCCTAAAGCACGCCGCTGTTCCGTGGCCATTTCCACTCTCATGCAATTAAAATTGAGTTTACATATTTTAATATGGAGTTTAACATCACTATTCAAGAAACAATAAGTATGCAATGTGTGTATTTAATTTTGTTTAGAAATAAGTACCGCTGTAGAATGTGCCGCGATAAAGTTATGGCGGTTAAGCGCGTGTCCATTAGGTCGCAACCCTCGGCGGCGGCGCTGATAAGGGCCGGCGGATCCGTCGTGGTGTTTGCCCACAGCCAGCGGAACGTGCCGGCCGACGCAAACATTTCTCACCTCCAGCTCCGCCCGTGGGGACGGCTTGCGGTATAAATTGTTAACGGCCCACGCGGGGAAAATCGTACCATTTTGTTAAACGCTTCCCAGCCGCCACCCGCTACGGGAACATTCGTTACGTGAAATTCTCGCTAACGTCCCAAATATGATCATTTTTTATTTATCAATTATTTTTTTTTATCTGGCTCGTTTAAATCATTTTACCGCAATTCTTCCGCCCCTCGCGTACTGGGCTTCCTCTCCGCAGTTTCCTACGTGGTCCATCTCGGTCTCTGCAATCTCGGCATCTTCGGCAATACTTAATGGTTTATCAACACATCGATATTTCATCGTTTTTCGTAAAACAATGAAGAAATTATATCTGCGTTTATCGTACCTAAAAGATGACATATAAATGCTCAAATTTAAATAATTACTGTGTGATAAATGGTGCATCTCGCTCGTGCGAACAAGCAAGACAGAAAGAGATTACGTACACCCGGTAAGGAATGTGCCTCCGCATGTGGTGTTATTATAACTATTACACCTGGTGCCCTTGGAAACGACATTTAGTCGGCATAAACCTTCCTCCACAATGGCAAGAGAAATAATAGAAATGTCATTTTTAACCTTGATACGAAGAAGAAGAAGGCAGACGATGGTGCGCTATCTCACGCACGGACAATTAAGTTTTTGTTTCTTCTCTTGGACTTGGATCTTCTGGCATACAGAGGTTCAGCTCTAGTGGCTATTCCTCTTACGTCTGTAGGAAACATTGTTGGAATGTGATTTGGTAGTTGTTTTATGATGGGGCTAAATGTATGGCCCGGAGTGTCTCTCTGAAAGAGGGCGAGGGGGGATTTAGGGTTTATGATAAAGTCTTACATTACTGTCGAGGAATGGAAGTCCAGTTAGGGTTGGGATTGTATTTATAAAAAAAGTCTTCCCGAGGGGAACGACATATCAGTCGGCAAATCATAATAATAAAAATAACATCATTCTGTGAATTGTTTTGCATAATGATTTTTTAATATCGGTATTCGTTTTTAATTTGGATCTTCGTGTTGCGGGATATATAAACGCTTGAGAATGTTTTATCCACATATACTTTATCCCTTATCTAGTTCTGGCATTTGGCTACGTAATGCCGAGGTCTAGTCATAATACATGCGATCGTAAAGAAACTCGGAGATTACACACAGACCGTGCTTTAACGCGGAGCGAGGGCCGGCCGTGGCGGGTGGGTCGATCGGTCACAATATGTGGCATTAGTCTCGATGCTTTATGAACTTTAATGACGATCTTCGCGCTCTAACGACACTCTGTATGCAGGATTGAGACATTGTGGCGCTGTTATCCGCCGAGATTAGTTGTTGAAATTACGATGGATCATTACTCGAGTAATGAATTCTTAACTATTGTATTATTTATTGTACGCATTGTACATGTGTTCGTTTTATGTATCGCTTTAGAATATAATTTATATTTTTATGAACCCACGTAATGTGCAATGTTTCCAAGATTATATTCTTATCCCGATTATTAAAGTATAATATATTTCTAGCACGTCGAGATAAATAAATTCCAATGTTGCAAATACAAAGTTTAATTTTTTTTATCGTTTCTTGAGGTTGCCCCAATAACGGAAAAATTAAGAGAATCTCGACTCCGGTGGTATGGTCATGTGATGCGAAGAGACAGTGAACACATTGTCCAAAAAGCCCTCAGCATTCCCACAAAACCAAGAGAAGAGGACACCGAATGGCAACATGGTACATGCCCCAGTACAAATTTCGGGGATCGAGCGTTCGCGGTAGCCGGTCCATCAGCTTGGAACAATCTCCCTTCACACCTTAGATGCATAAATGATCCGACAGATTTCAGATCTAAATTGAAAACCCATCTTTTTCATATTTCATACCCAATTTAAACATTTATACTTTGTTCTACTATACTTTTGAACCGATCGTTTTTTAAGCGGTCACATTTAGATTTTTAAGATTTAAAACACGTCTTAATGCGCCCTTGAGGTGATTACATCACAAAAACGGCGCTTTAAAAGTTAGCATATTATTATGGTGGGCCAACATGCAAAAGGAGTTCCAATGCGAGAACCTGGCAGTGGAGATGAGTCAAAATAGAAAAGTTTGGCGTTTTCGTACGAGGAGGGCCGACACCAGATGATGGGAAATGGCAAAGGGAAAGGAGAGTTTCTTGAACAATTATATGAAACTCCATATTCAATGATTAATTTTAATAAGATCGTATATTTTGCAAGAGTTTTGTTATATTTTACGAGAGTGACGATTGATTTTATTATAGAACTTCTTTTAATAGATTTGATGATCTGTGACACAGAAATCATGTCTCGTCGGATGATGAGGTTCAGCTGTCCCTCCATCTCTTAGGCGGTCTTCCAGGTGGGCGGTGTCCGGAGGATATTTCGTAAACATCTGCATATGCAAGTCTGTCACTATCCATTCGGGTTACATGGTCCCTCCAGTATCCTCTTCTGGATCTACTCCACTGGACGATATCCTCTATTTCGCAAGTTTTTCCGGTAATTGATCTTAGGACCTTCATCTCCGATGTTCTTAGTAGACCCTTGGTTATTATAGAACAACATCAATAATTTAAATCAATCTTTTTTTAATTGATTATACAATCCCAAATGTGAGCAAAAATTATAATACATTATTATGGAGTAACAGAGTCTAGTCAACGATTGAATCCGAGTCCCCTGGATCAAGAGCCAAGCGCTCGGCCCCCTATACACCTTCTTCTTTTCGTGTCCTGTCAGGTCTCCTTAACATTGACTATCACCCTTGAGTTCATAGTGATGACCTGGGGAAAAATATCCAGAGTGGTATCCCCTTGCCTTCTCTGGAGGATTTTCTGTCGGGGTTACCGTCCCTTAGCTGGATGTATCCAGTTTTATGGCGCTGGAAGCGCGCCATTCGTCCTCTATCTGCTGCGGCACTAAGTAATATGTGCCACATTGCCCGGGGTCTTTAAAAGACCTCTCGTGGACGCTAGAGCGTTGGACTTGATAGTAGTGTTGTTGTAAATGCAACATGGCGCCTTACGACATTTTGTAGAGGCATACTTTCCAGCAAAAAATTACCCCATCGTAGCCCTACTACCCTTTTGAACCCCTATACCTACCAGGATTCAATTCATAAATAGGGATTTCCACAGTATTAAAAAATATCGTAGGTTAAACAAAAAATATTAAATATACGGCTTACGAATGATCTTTTGGTAGCACAATAAGCTTGTTGAACTTGCGTATAAGATTCTACACTTCTCACGTGAATCAATCAACTTTTACCATAAGTTAGTTTTCCTCGCATTCACAGGAGATCCCTGTCTGAGATGTCTCTAGAAATAAAATAAAAAATGTTTATAGATTGTTCTCAGCCGGGGCTGCGTGTGAATAATCCGGATTGCCTCACGTACGGCTGCGGCCGCACAATGGACCCGCCTGCCGCCAGCCGCCAGCTCACCTTACCTGGATCACGTGACGGCCTGGTCGCGTGACTTATCTGCTTTCCCTTGTCACGGCTTTTATACCCTTTAACTTGCGAATTATTAATGCCTGTTTAAAACGTTAGGTTTTTTTTATTCAGTTTTCATTGCTTGTGCTGCCTTTCATAAAATTACCTCGTACAAATCGAATAAAGTGTTCTGAAAAGATTATGTACGATTGTATTTTATGTTTGGCTATTATAGAAATGCGTAATCAGAAAAACATTTCGTATATTTTAACCTCCAGTAAGATTTTAACGTCATTTGTTCAGTTGGTACGACGACGTGTAACTAACCGATAAATGATTCAATTGTGTGGTGTCATCAAAACCTGTCGTTGGTAGTCCAATGCTTGCAATGATCTTGGCATATTATGAGATACAATCACCACGCCCCAAGCATGGGGCCATAGTTAATCTGACTCCGGTATCTTACGGTTGGAACGGTACGCACGGAAAAGTTGCAGTAAATTATTGATGTGCTGCAGAATTCATTTCACCATAATTACTTCAACATTATTCAAAGTTTTTTTTTTTAATTTTAATTTTTTTGCGATTGGCATGGTTTGCTTTTGTTGGAGTATTATCAAATTGCTTGGCAAATATTTGTTACGGGAGTTTTCATCAATCTTATAAATGGAGCTTTACATGTGTTGTCGCCTTGACATAAAGTCATGCAGGTTTTATAATATTTCCCGCTATGCAGCCGAGTTTTGGACAAGCATAGATTACCGTTTCGGCGAATCGGTAGTTAAGCAGTTGATGTAATATTTTCCGAGTTTAATAATTAATGATCGACAGCTTGCTCGCGGAGGAAACGCAATTAATAAATTCTTCGGTCGCTTCCTGCGGCGATTGATTTGCATTTCACTCTTCTAGACTACCACCCCGCCTCCCCACCACACCACTCCCTTCCCACACTAATTGTTGCCATGGGACCCGAGGGTTCGCGGTGCTCGCTTTAACTATCGTCAAATATCTGGTCTACGACCGTACAGGAAAGAACGTTTAATTAATATTCAAATGTGAAGGAAAAAAAACGCAACGGTTTATAATAACCAAAAAAAAAATGTTTTTAAATGTATATTTTATTATTTAAAGATTAATCACTTGTAAATCAATGGGATATTATTTAAACAAGTTGATAGTAAAATTGTTGTAATTTAAAAAAAAAACTAAAATAGTGTAGTAAATATATTTTATATGGCGACGTTGAGGGATTCACTTCAAATGCTGGCGCAATCTTCGTTATCTTAAATACGCCGAAGAATGTTTCGGATATTAAATAACGTATTGTTATTAAAATCGATTGAACATGCTTTTAAACTACTAAAGAGTAAAATGTTCTAATTGCTTAAATTAATATTTAAAATCTAAGGTCCCTGCGTCCTCGGAAGGAAAATATCTCTGCTTCGAAATGTTTAAAACAGTCAATTGGCTTGTGGAGCTATTCTCTTGCATTGCAAGAACCTTACATTTATTGTTAGTTCGATAATTAGAAACTTCTCATAATTATTACGAATAAAATCGTATTTTACCATATTTTATGGAAATGACATGTTTCGCCTTGTTAAGGCACTTGACTACATTTAATAATGCTAAGACAAGTGGTATAATATGGAGTTTTACATTGTTGTTCAAGTAACAATAAATACGAGTTTATATATCTCATTGCTTTTTGTGTTTACAACATAATAAGCACACTAAACCTATATTATTTGAATAACATATGCCATGGCAAATATTTCTACACAACTTGACCAAACCATGTAGTTAGTATATTTGTTATTGATATATTTAAACATTCATTGTTGTATGATTGTACTTGTATGCGTGGATGTATTGTGAGGCACACAATAATACATATTTTGGTCTCGACCACTGTATTTTTAAGAGTAATGCTTGTTAACAAATTGATTCTATTGTCACCCGTTCCCTCGAATGAATAATTATTCTCCTAAACGCCGCCGATCGAGGCTACGCTCATTACCTTGGCTCGGCCCGAAGAATTACAGCCGAGATAAACTGGGCAAACAAAAAATACGTTTTTATGTCATACACGAAAGACCCGCTTTGATTATATTAGTCCGTATTGGGGCCATTACACGACATCTTACACTTCACAAGAACCGAATCATAAAGCGATAATCCTTCACTGCTGAGAAGTTACGTTCAAAGTAAAGGGTATTAATTCACTTCAGCTAATATCATAAACTAGCTTTTCAAATTGAAATCTGCAAGCTGATTTCGTAAGGATGGCCCTAAATAAGGCCTCATCTCTTCTATTTCTCTGGTTTGTCCGACTTTGTCTCGATTCCAGGAGCAAGAAGTTTTATGGTTATAAGCGTGTGTAGGCATCTTTTTTGCCCCCTATTCAAAATAAATTGCATTAATGTTCTAGACGCTATAAGTAAGCAAAAAATAATCATGAATTAAAACAGAATTTTGCAATTATGAGTCAATTTTCTCGAAATGTTTCGAAGGTTTTACCCCTTTATTGAAACATGTCGGTAATAATAAACTCCGATATGCGTTATTATTTATTTCTACAGTGTTAAACACTTTAGATTATAAAAAAAATAAAAAAATGCTACGATCTATATCACCTTCGTGGCAGAGTGGCAACAGCTATACCGCATAAAAGAGCCTGAATTCGATTCCCTACGATGACAGTGTGATTGTCACACTGTATTTGTCCTGTTGTAGACTGGCACGTGACAATAAAATGGCGATAGATTAGCTACCTATCACATTTCATGAGAATCAATATAAACCTACATCGATTTGGCTCCCGCTTTAATGATGTAAAGAGTTATTCAACAACTAAAAATTACGTTAGTCAATACAGCCGCCTAGTACTTGTTTTAAGCGATCGTAGGTTCTCTCAACACATGTGCAAATAATCTCGCGTTGATGTTACCTCGTCCCCTCGTAGCAACCGAGATAGAAATGCACGGTCCGGTTGCGTAACAGACAGCGGGCGGGCAGAGAGGATCGATAGCCATTATGTTGTCCTCGCCGCCCTCCCCTGGGGGAGTCTCATCTGCTGCTTCCGTCCTGCACGATTCTCATCATAATTAATACCTCCGCCCGCCGTTGCGCCCGCGATAAGCTCGGCTACCTATTTATTTCCTTTATTTGGGCTCTGTGTAATTGCAGCCGCAGAACCGTTACCTATTTTATCGTCATTTAACGAGGAATTTTATTTACTTTTATTCTATTAAGAAATTTCAATTACCAACATTAATATTTTATTTAATAAAATTTTTTAAAGATCGAGATAAAATATACTATAAAGATCATGGCTATATTCCCGAGTCCTCCCTTTTTACGACCGCGTAAGACAAAAATTTTGAAAGATGTATATATGTTACTATGTTGAGAAACACTTCACATTTTTTAGTTCAATCTACACTAGCGCCATCTATTAAGATTAGATGTAGGCATTAAGCAGAAAATCTTTATTAATGCAATATAAGAAGGGCGCAATGGGAAATGTTGTATTACATAAAGCGATCGCTTAACCCAATCATGGCTATATTTTTATTTCACAAATATATTCTTATATTTCTTCTATAGCAGAATTTATTAAGGATATAAAAATATGGCTTTAATCTTAGAGAGCCACCGAAACCGGTTGGATATAAAATAACAAGTGAAAAGTGTTTCATTATTTCTACCTACCTCTTTGGGGAGATGTCGTGGTTAGTTAGTTATAATAGTTAGCTAATGTTCAATTTATTGTTCAGAATATGCATTCGCTGAAAATCGTGCAGACGGATATAGTTTTACCCACGTTAGATTTCATTTCCCATTTTACACGTAAATTAAAAGATCGTTGTACACTCTCATTGTTTAATAATTGTATTTTATCGCTTTATTTCACCGAGAGGAAGATAGCCATTGTTTTTTTTCCTTTCTATTGTTTCTGAAAATATAATGATGTAGTTATTTTTAATACTTTGGGAGCGACGTCTCGTCTCATTCGGGAGATATGTACGTAATTGTGAAATGGCTGTATCTCTGAGCTACTTATTTATTATTCCACATTAATGATCTGTAATCTGGCCTTCATATTTGTATCTTTAATGATCATAATACGTAAATATAATGAAATACTCCGTGAAGGACGGATCAATTCTCTCCTCCTCCTGGCTCCCGAATCTACGTAACACCATTAATAAGTCAATTAATGGCATCTGGCAATTATTTCCTTAAAAGCGAAATGATATTTCTTTTTCTAACGTAGATATCAGATAATGCATTTTATCAATTTGAAACAGAAGCTACATACTTTATAATTGTGAAATGGATACGTCTGAGTGAAACCTTTCCCCCGGTTCGGCTCAATAGATACGTCCTTAGCTCGTGATGGATGCGCCCGGGCGGGGGCGGGCGCGCCCGGCTGCAGCGACCCCCGGCAGCGCCCCCCTCTGCCCACGCGCCACCCCATGTCCCGCCCCCGAGTGACGCACGCCGTTCACGGCACCTAGATCGCTCTCCCACACAATATTCACTCATTTTATATTTTAAATATCACGTTAATCTCATATTGAAAGTTTTTTTTCCTTGGGTGATATGACGCCCGAAGTTATTCACTTTTGTGTGGGTGCATCATCCCAAGTTTTATATCAACGTATTACAGTAAAAAAAAGTAATAATATTAAATTATTATTCTTCCTATGTTATTCTAACAAAATAAAATGTAGTGTATTTTCGTATAAAGCACTTTCTTTGCTGTTAGACATTTTAATTATTACATGTATAAAATAAAATTGCACTTTGGGTAATTACCGCAGAATTGTAATAACAACATCTAGTTTCGTTTGTATTCATGCCTCATCAGGACAATATAAAAAAAAAACTAAATAAAAATACAGATTTACATGAATATACAAAGATGGTGTTTAATCAGATATTTTATGAAGCTTTGACACAAGAGAACATAGTTCATAACTACAATTCCGTGGATTATATCTTCTTCTTCTTATCGATGCCGTGTCAGGTCCCCCCAACGTTGAAGATCACTGCAGCAAAAATCTCTGTCCTGCGCCACTTGGAACAGGTTCTGAACTCTTGTAATTCCTGTCCACTCTTATATGTTGCGCAGCCAGAACAGCTGCCTTCTACCAACTCCCTACCCATTAATATCAGTCGAAGGAGGTGGTATTTTTCTCCCCATTACACATGACCCAACTATGAGACCTTTCTAATTTTCACACTCTACAACAGCTCTCTATTGGCTCTGGCTCTCTGTAGTACGTCTGCACTACTGACCCTATCGGTCCACGGTATACGGCGCATTCTGCGGTATATCCAAATCTCAAACGCTTCAAACCGGCTCATTACATTCACTTTCAGAGTCCAGGTTTCGCAGCCTTATAGTGGAACATACCATATATAACATTTAATCATTCTTTGTCGGAGTTTCAAGTTAAGATTACCGTTGCAAAAGAAGGTACTCATTTTATTAAATGCAGCTCGTACAACTTTAATTCTGTCTTTTATTTCAATGTCCGGGTGGATTATATACAAAGTAATATTTTATATATGTAATAATAAATACGTGAGTCTAAATATCGATTGAATCATATTATAAAAAAGTGTTTGCCACTTAAATATTTCTACTTTTGCACGAATGGTAATTCCATCACAGTTTTGTAATTGTGTGATACCGTACACAATCAAATGGCGACCACTAGCCGACATGCGATTGATACTATTGAATTCATTACTAACTTTCCGAACCTAAGCGAGATTTAAATTAATTAACCCATACAATGTTAACCAAAGATATGTGTATTTTTATTCTCAAAACTAATGATCAAAGTTGTTTAAAATAGGACTCACAAATGTTAATTAAAATTTATGTATTAAATAACTTTTTGGGCTGGTAGAATTCACGTGACAATAAAAATACCTAACTATCGATAGATGCATGTCATTATAGTTGGGTTCAAATAACCTAGTATGCAAATAAAAATGTGTAAAGCAGCGGGAAACCACCACATTAAAATGCCCAAGTGGCATTCCAAGAACCAGCAAAAATGATATGCTAAACTGCAAATCAATCCCTGGCATTGAAACTTTAAAAAAATATCGGTTATTCGAACAAGCAAGAGAGAAAAATATCGCACACCGGGCAAACTATTCCCCCTGTATCAGTCAAGGGTTTTAATAAAAATCGACAAGTGTTGCTAACGGAATTGCGTTATTATATGGGACATGCATGTATCGTTGACTGTATATGTCGGATAAATAGTGGTAGCTAGCTAGCCTACACGCGACGCGTTTCCCACTGGCCGACGTCAAGCGCTGGCGCCATCCCGGCTGACGGGTGACCCGGTCACTCGACCTTGACGGTGTGACACCGCCTCTTCCTGATAACCCAATATCTCATTCTCAAGTGCCTTAATACGACATCCTCCACTTGGTTATATTCTCTAATCACGTTTACTACACAAATAAACGTTCAAAATCGAGTTTGACCATGACACAGACCCTGAATTACCGCAAAACCTGATAATTTTATATTCCCATTTAATATCTAGGTAGTTTTTTTTATTAATACTTTAGTAACCCGTTCTAGATTTATGTTATACTTGCTTTATTGTCAAACCAAGTTGTTAAAAATATATTATAAAGTTAATTAACAGCTATCAGGTTTGTTACATATTGAATAATGTGGGAATTGTAATTTTCTATTTTACGGGATTGGATTGTTTTTCTTTTGCTAGGGCATTATAATATGAATTTTTTGATAATGCCTTAGCATGGCGAAACATATAATTCCCATTAACCCTTAACGTACCGTGTTCAAAACAAAACGCTTGCTCCCATGTGGTAAGTTCAGTTTACCGCTAACTTTATCTAAATATCAAGCATATGACTAGATGAATCAAAATTTAATTTATGTCATCTTGTAGGGAATTTCATTAGGAATAGATCGATATATCTATAACATACATGGATTATTTGAAAAACATATCATTATTAATTTTTTTCTGGAACCATGCGATTTCTGATATGGAATGCGTCATAGCATACGAGTAACTGGACACGCAAGTATAGACAAGCGCCGCGCGGCGGCCGGCGCGGCTAGACTTTACGAGATTTTACGTATGATAAAGGCACCTAGGCAAAATGTATACTACGTTCAAGACAACGAGTACGTATTAATATTTGTCCCTTTTGGTAAAGTGTTAATATTTTCACAGTTCTGATATTATTAAGTTGCGTCCTGCGTTTCCGTCTACAGTCGGTATTATTACGTACATATTAAAAAAGACAAAGATATAATTTATAATACGTTCAAAACAGCGAGTAAGTATTTGTCACTTTTGATAAAGTTGTAAATATTAGCAAAACAAATTCTACCTTAACACGAATGAAGGTGAGGGCAGTCTTAGAAAATATTTTTTTTTGGGATGAAGGAAGTAATTTTTTGCTTTTTTTTTTATTACGAAATATTGAGAACACTTCAATGGAGGATTACAATTTTTTTTATAATATTAGGGTCCATAGGTTTTAAGAAAATCAACTTTAAATTGGCAGTGGAAACTCAATTTACCACATGGCAACGCGACGGTTAATATAATAAAGGTTCTAGAAAATGGACGATTATATACGTATTAATTATTCGTTGTGGAGTTTTACATCATTGTACAAGAAAATAAAGGTGTTTGTGACTCGTTTCACTATATGTTTGAGTGACAAATTTGTATGAATAATGATTGGTATCGGTAATTACAATACGTGTAGTTAGGAATAGTATCGCAGTCGGGGTCGCCAGGCCTGGCCAAGAGCGCCTGCACACGGGTCGGGGCCGCGCGGTAGCCGTGGAATCGATCGCCACCTGTTACGTGTGCGCGTCGCTTTATTTACTCCCGATATCCGGCTGCGCCGGAATGTTGCGGATCTTAGTTTCCTCCTCGCCGGGCCGTGTTTACTCACCTGGGCCGCCACCCGCCCGCTGCCCGCCGTCCATTAGAGCGACACACTCGCCTAAAAATCGGGTCATTTAAAAATAAATTTACGGCACATTATTGTCACTTCGCCGGCATCAGGGGGGGCCTTTGTCCGTCACCGGGCCACAGCGGGCTTGCTGTGTTTATTAGTTGTGGCTATACAGGCGATGTCGTCCACTGCTGGACACAAGCCTTTGCCTTCTGCATCCGGTCACCCGCAATTTTTCTCATGTTATCAGACCATCATGTGGGTAACATGTTCATTACTTCACTATTATTATATATATTATAGAATAATTTTAAACATTGTTTTATCTTCTTACTCTTAGTGTAGGCCTAGTGGCCTGTTTCTTAAGAGGAATTGGCCTCCTGCGAAGTCGACTCCCGGCTCTCGATCCATCTTTTTCGTCGCCTACCATGGTGCTGGCCGTGTAACACAATGAAGGGGAGTCTGGATGGATCCATTATTCTTACGTCTGCACACCAGTATCTTCTCCTTTGCCTTCCCTACCTAACAACATCCTCGACCTCGCATATCTCCCTTATCCGTATAGGGTAAGGTAAAGTAATTTGGCAGTATTTCTGAAACACAATCGTACTGAATAACCTATCGCTATGTAAGCTTCGGAAACTCCCCAATAGATGACAAAATATCTATAATTAGACGAATAAACTTCAAAACACAGTTATCACACGCGCCCCCGCTGGTACAAAACATTGATGTGCGAGTCTTACCCTATTCCTTATCCTCTCTTTATTATTATTTTATCCACTTTATTAAATATTTTTACATAATAAAAATATTATACACTACTTGTTTCAAATCGGGTTTACATATATAATAAGTTATGTTTACACCTGACATAGGATACCCTCAGAAAACTTCCATCTCTAATGTATTTAATGTTTTTTTTCTTCTTTATGTGTGTTCTAATTGAAGGTATTGTTTATTGCAAAGATGCTAAGTAGTTTAAATATAAAACATATAAAAAGATTATTAAAAACACTTTATTAGCTCGGGTGGCATTTTAAGGGTAAATTTTTAATTTCACAGTTATTGTCCTTTGCCAATTTTTTACATTCTTTGCACTTTCGTAATGATCGGCTCTCAATTGTACTTTTTTTTTGTCTTCTCTGTATTTATAAAGGAATTTGATTTATGTATATTCTGTTTTTAAATTTAAATAGAATTCCACTGTTTACCATCTGTATAACACTATTCTGTTGACTGTACGACTAGGGTCTCCCAGAATGTAATATTGGGTGATTACGGAGGCGCTGATGCCCCGCGACATCTCGCAGACAGCCGAATGAAGAAGGCCCCGGCCCGCCTCGCCGGCAGCTCCCCGGCCTGAATATTTTATCCACATGATTGAATCAATATCTATCTCCTTACCACGACCTCCGTCGTGTATTCTCCTAATTCAGCCGCACCTCGCTGTGGCCGTATCCCCAGCCAGCCTTGACATTTCATCCCTCGCACGGAGTTAATTTGCCTCTACTGTACACCACAGTACGGCGTGGGGAGGTCATAATATTCGCGGAAAACACGTGAAAATAATATCAAAATGATTCATAAAAATATCCCTTTCGTCACGATCGTTCATTCTGGCAATTCGTCATTACAAAATATGTTTGTGTCATTTTTTCCGTTTTCTTGAACCATGTTGTGACCCTCTATTATTTATTATCAATTTAACATGTTATATTTCAAAATATACGTTAATGTTTTTTTTGCATTCGTTTCTCTTTCTCTCAGGTGAGAAGATCCCTGAGATGGTTTGGACATATGGAACGAATGGATGAGAGTAGAATGGTTAAAAAGTTGTACACAAGTCAGCGTGAGTGGAAAAAGAAGCCGAGGACGACCAAGGAAAACATGGCATAACCGAATTAATCAATTACTAAAAGGCGGTCACATTCGAAGTCGGAATAATCGACGTGCGTGCATGGTACGATGTATGAATGTAGAGGAAGCCCGAGAGGTATGCCAGAACAGAGCATTGTGGCGATCCATCCTCTCTGCCCACCCCTCCAGGGAAATGGCGTGATGGTTAGTTAGTTAATTTTTCTCTTTCTCTCATTATTGAGAAAGTTTCTTGAGAGGAGGATCAGGATGATTGCTCTTAAATTTGAAAAAAATCTTATCACCAAAAAGACACTGTTGATAATGTCCTAGCAAAGCGGAATATGTTTTACATAAATTATAAAAAATAGTCTTAAAAATGACGTTTTTATCTGCATAGTTTTGTTTTAAATTCAATTAAACGCTTGAATAACTTTTTGGCAACTGTACTTTCACAACACTTTTTTGCACTTTTTCACAAACATGTTTCACCGATTTAAGATTCATACTCTGAAGAAGGGAAGTTTATGTCCCGAAACATGTTTGTGAAAAGTGCAAAAAAAGTGTTGTGAAAATACAATGTTTCCAAAAAGTTATTCAAATGTGAATCCTCAATACAAAGTGATAACGTATATAGAATAAATAAATTAGACGCCGCTCGCATAATGTATCCAATATATCATAAGCTAAGTTTTCAAATCGCCATGCTTTTTATTTCATTTTCCCTTAGCATCTTCTTTCACTGTAAATACAAATAGTATTTCGATCATATGCAATATTTTAGTCTTTTTTTTTTGTATTTACAACTGCAAAAAATATATATTTGTTACCCTGCCCATGGGCATATCGGCCTTCCTCGCACCTTTCGTATTCTGAAACCGCGGTCTTCAGTCCCCATCGACCGGACTTGTTCTGATAACTTTGTGGGTCAGTCCGATAAAAAGGGAAGTAAGATGCTATCGGCGGACCGACGGCGACTTGAATTATTATTTTCGCAGTGAGCTTAACACTTTTTATTTCGTGTAGCGTACATTCATTTGTTTTTTCCCTGTGAAATGTGAACTAGACGCACAAGAAATATTCGACCCAGAAAAACATTTTTTTGCGGACCATAATTCTCTTGCTCTATTGTGTAAACGTACTTATTTTTTGTTCATCATATTTACAAAGCATCTTCTTAAAAAAAAAAATGCTCATCCCCCAACCTGTCATGCCTTTCTGATTATAAATATATTTTATTGTTACGATATTTCTGCCTAGTCGTTGGATATTTTATCGTAAGACAGTATCAAAAATTTTCATCCAATAATGATAAAAAAAATATATTATTTTTATTTTCTGGTTCAAATAATACCAGCGAGCTGTTGAAATCGGCCGCAACTAGAAAAATCACCTAGAATAAAATTAATTATTTATTAAAGGTAAAAAAAGTTGCGTTATTTGCAATGAACTTCTAATATGAAATTTCACATAACTAACCATCACGCCGTCTCTGAACATTCTCCGCCTTTCTTTCCCGACATACTTCTCTCGATTTCTCAACATTCACGTGTTCTACATTTAATACGTTGATAAATACCATAATACATTTCAAATACCAATATTAATGTGCTTTCAGAACACCATTCTTCATTCAATTGATTTCTGACATTAATTGGCATGTATCTAGGAAACTATTCCCTTTTAATTACTTAAAAGTTACTAATCACGTTAATTCTACGTATTCGAAGCGTCCTAGTAGTTATTTATTCATATAATTAAAAAAGTTCGGTTTTCAATCGTCCTTCTTTTAATAGATCTGACGATCTGTGACACAGCAATCATATCTCGTCGGATGATAAGATCCAGCTGTCCCTTCATCTCTTAGGCGGTCTTCCAGGTGGGTGGTGTCCGTAGGGGATTTCATAAGCGGCTGTATATACAAGTCTATCACCATCCATTCGGGCTACATGGTCCCTCCAGTATCTTATTCTGGATATACTCCACTTTTCAATTTTCCGATTTTTTATATTATTTATTCATTATAGAGTAACTACAGTGATTGTTAATACATATACAAGTGAACAAACATAAAGTTAAATAAAGACAACGTTACCTACCGCTTACCCAAAGCTGTTATAGGACGCAGCGGTGCCTTTTCGCCAGCTTCGCTCATACAATCCCTAGACCCGCACCCCCATCCACGCGGGACTTACGTTAACTGGGGAATGCACCATTCCAGAAAAAAAAGTAAATGGCAAAAGGGTATCCAGGCCAAAACTATTATATAATTTACACAAATACTCCCACTCCCGAAATGAAATGGGGTTCATCGACCCACAAATCGAAGCGGTGTATTATGCGTACATTTTTCTCGTAGCCATTGCGGCGGTGGATACGTTTTGAGCCAAAATTTACGGGAATCTCTCGAAAAATTTTGGCAGACTGTCAAAATTGCCGTCGGAACTGCCGCCGTGATACCGGAAGAAAACAGCCACCGGGGCGCTTGTATTGTCATCCGTAATGGCGGATCCCGAGTCGAGTTGGAGATAACCGAAAATAGCCCCGCTTCACAATCTCCACTTGAATGCGATGTTTATTGTGGCGGCGGTTATCGTCACGCGCTGGTCGGGCGTGACTGAGAACGCTTAAAACATTTTTTTCAATTAATTCCTAATTATGTAAATAACCATACGTTTATGTATGCTTTATAACTTTTTTATTTCAAATACACTCGTATATTGAAATATTTATACACCCTTAATCACCGTTTAGTTCTCGTTTATGACTGTATTAAAAAAGTAACATTTTATAGTCGTGCATGATTCATAGCGCAAATGAAATTAGAATATGGTGATTATTTTTATTCTCCTCACACTTTAACATCTGTTCCCACGCATTCTACACAAATGTTATTTTCAGTTTTACTCGTAAGTGTTGTTTTGATTGTCTTAGCAAGGTGAAACGTGTCATCTCCATAAAATATAATAAAACATCTAGACAACGTTTTCATTCCTATTAATTTTAATTGTTGTATTTAAGATTAATTTAAATATTTTAGAGATTTTAAATAACGAAATTTTTTTGTGGTGTGTGCCTTGCCATTATCAAATGTTAACAGCCAACAAGACGAAACATGTCATTTTCATAATATACCTGTACTTCTTCTTCTCCGGCGCTACAACCCTTGGTGGGTCTTGGCCTCCTCGGTCTACCGATGCTTCGTCGCCCTGCTGGATTGTCATACAACACTGTTTTCCGGGGGCTTCAGATCTCCCATGCGGTGCAAGTGCCCTAGCCAGCGCAGTCTGTTAATCTTTATAAACTTGACCACGCTGACGTCCTGGTATAGATCGTAAAGCTCTGTGTTGTATCTCCTTCTCCACGTCTGAATATCCTTAATGGGTCCGAAGATTCTGCCGAGGATCTTCCTTTCGAAGCAGTTTATTTTGTTTTCTTCCCGTTTAGTAAGCGTCCAAGTCTCCGAGGCATATGTTAGGACTGGTCTAATCAGTGTTTTATATATTGTGGTCTTTGTCTTTCTAGACAGTAAACGCGACAATACACGTATACCTGTACATTACATTATAATTACGAAACTGATGTTTTCATCAAAATTCAATAATAATAATAATGGAATTTTATACCATTGTCATTTTATACTATTTAAGAAAAATAGTAGATTTTATTTGTATCTTTCATTTATTTGTCGTGGGAATATTATTTAGATTTGAAACCATCCATATTATTTTCTCTTGTGGACTAATAGAAACAAGGTCCCCTTGGCTAGAATCGCTGTACCAACCGCTTCCCCCCGGTAACAGAACGCGATAGTATTTCCCTTTAGTGGTTTTCCTCTCCGAATCGAAGTTCCACGGGAATTGTTGGCTGTGCACTCGCGCCGCCTTATTCCGCATAATATTATTTGCGGCCTGACAAGATGGCGCCACAAAATATTCGCCAATCGGTTGGATCTCGTTTCTATTATTTCAATTGAAAAATGAAAATTTATTATATATAATGGGAATGACATGCTTCTTACTAATGCATTATTAAATATCATTTGATAATGCCTTAACAAGGCGAAACATGGCATTCCCATAAATAATAATAAAATTTCTAAAAAAAATAGACTTTTTCGAGGGAAATGCCTATTGGTGGCGATGAGGTTCGCAACCAGTGGCGGTACTCCCATAGAAGCCCGGCTTGCGTAAGAAATTTGAAATCAAAACCCAAAAATCTAAGTTATCATGCCCCCGCATAAACCAACAACCCACCAAATCACCTTTCAACAATTTTTTCGGGGATTAAGTTAAATTGGAATGCTTCAGTTGTGCTAATCATGGCCCGCGTCATCAGAATATGAGCTGCGCCATTGTAGCGGCCGTCGGAAGTGTGTCAAATTAAAATTCGAAGGCTGGACACCTCGCGCTGCGCCGCCTAGCGCGAGAGCCGGCAACAATCCAAATTTATGCACCACATCTATATCAACCAGTTAACTTTTACATTCTTAGCGAGATCGTGTTCTATCAGAGAAGATATGCGGGGAAAAACTCCAAATGCGGTGTATCGATACAAAAACGATTTTCTTTATCCAGATATGCAGAACATCTTTTTCATTTAACAAGATTTTTAGAACTTTTAAATTTGCAAAAATAATTCGAAGCTACTGCGGCTCCATCTGCCGATGCTCCGACAGGAGCGAAACCGGTTAATTGTTATAGTGAAATGGTGTAAAAACAAATCAAAAGTGTAATAATGCCACATCACAAATTAAGTGCTTCACACGAATATTTTAATGTTGACATATCCGAAAAATCATGTTTTTTACATTTTTAATTTAAAAAAGGTGCAATTTATAATATGAAATTATATTATAGTATTTAAGAACATGAAGTTATAGTTAGACTTTTAAAAAATATATATTTTTGCTGTCGAAAGTGTTCGAATGCTTAAGATATATCTAGATGTAAAAAATACGATAATTCATATATATTTCACCAATCGTGGGACGATCAAATCAATAAAATATTGAGTTTCGGCCATGCGTGAATGACACGATGTATGAATGTCGAAAAGTTTGTCAGGACAGAACAATGTGGTGGTGCATTATTTCTGCCTACTGATAGGGGAAGACAGCGTGATGGTTAGTTAGTTAGTTCAACAATTTCACACAATTTTTTTTGAAGCCAAATGCGATATGTAGTATTTTCGTTCAACTGCAATACTTGTGTTCTTTCGATTATGCAGTAGTTTAAAGTATATATTTTTTTTATAAACAATTAATAAATGGCTTTAGTGCTTCATTCGATTAACGAATTCCGCTTCACGTACAGCCCTCCATCATCCATTCTCCATTTCCTAATACTGTCGACGGCGTGGAGATAGCTCTTATCGTTTTGACGAAATAATTTCCGATACCAATCTGGAGTGTAATCCATTCATAACGGGTTAGGCTCCAGATTAATTTGTACGCAAATTAATCTTATCAATAGGCATTGGGCTCATCCACCTTCCCCTGGGTCTCTCTTCCCGTGCTATATCTAGATGCAGTTCAATTTGTTTTGCGACTCACGACAATGTACCAATTTACCGAGTTGTGTGCTGGCAGCTAATCTCAATGCGATGTGTTTAATAAATTTGTGGATCCTAAAAAGAAGAAAAAATAAAAAATGTTATTTAACTACTTAAAACTGGTCTGGTGTAGAATTCATGTGACAATAAAATGGCGGTATATTAGGTGCCCATCACATGTCATGAGAATCAATATAATAGCTATACCCCTTTTCGTCGATTTGGCTCTCGCTCTAATAATGTAAAGGGCTATTCAACAACTGAGCTATTCACGAAAACGGCGCTATACAAATTAGCCTAATTATTATTATCAACAACAAAGACGCACGATTTAAAAATGTTTCAGTATGGTGTGAGCAAGTAACATTTTCCGTCTTGCTAGGATATTATACTAAATATATATAAAGTAAAAGAGCTTATATAGATCTTAAAACATTCTAAATATTGTAAAAGTTTAATAAAAACACCCATATTGCTTTTTAGCCTAGAAACATACCTGTAGGTTTTAAAAAAAAAAAGAAAATGCCGATTCCTGTTGAAATCAAATCATCAAGACACACAAAAAAAAATAATCATAATATTTTTTTGTTCATAGTCCACTGTGTTGTTAATGATTTGATGGTACCCCTTTTAGGTGAAATATAATTATTTTTTTCTCCATATTTTTATGTACCTCTTTACTGTTTCAATTGAAAAAAAATACATTTGTTGATAACTATTAACCGTTTTGACGGAGTAAACTTGTAAACTTGACCGAAATTTATTGACCGTTCAATGAATTCACGAATAGAATTCGCGATTATCATTTCACGGTCCATCAGCTATGGATAAGCTTTGTGTACTTCGCCTTTGTGCTGCTCGGCGAGTGGTATTTGAGATTTAGCCACGTCATACCCGAGAGCCGGCTTTAATTATCTCCGAAGGGGGCTCATTGACTCGAGGCGCTCGTCAGCAGCCGCATCCTCGCGCGGGGGCTTCTCTCTTCCTCGGGCGGGAGAGACAATGGGGGCCACTTGACGGCGCGGCGGATCGCCACTTGAACAGGTGGTGCGAGCATTTTTAGGGGCCAATAATGATGTTATACAATACAATACAAGCCATTCTCGATCGATAGATTGGTAATGTATACCTACCAGAGTTTCACTTCGGCCGTTAAAAATATGTTGTAGTTATTTTTAAGGCGTTCCTTTTACCTCTTGGTTTGTTCTTTTATTGGCAATGAAACAAGGACTTGTTACCACTTATAGACATATTAGATAAACATTTTTTAAATGAATCATAACACTCGTGTACTTTGTTTTCACACCATTTTATTTTGTTTTATCGAACCGATTATTGGTTTTGATAAATCAAAATAAAGTGGCGTAAAAACAAAATACAAAATGATATAAATTATTTCAAATAATGCCACACCATAAATTAAGTGCTTAATACGAAAGTAGCGACATTTTGTCTTCTTCCTTACACTGTATTGAATCCTCAGCATACATGGCACGACAGCATACAGCGTGTCGTCCACCGTTTTCCTCGAATCTCTTGGATTATGGCCCTTTTTATTCTCGACGCTTACATCCCGGTCTGGGATTTGGCCTCCTACACAAAGATTCTCCGCTGGCTCCCATCTATGGCAATCACTCCATTCTCCAGGTCTTCACAGTTTTCTCCAGTCCTCCGCGCAATCCGAAATGCATCAGCAAGTCCAGACACCAATAAAGTTTGTAAAACTTCTTCCTTATTGTAGACTTATGTGGTCTGTTCTCCAGAGTGTTGCTCCTCCTGTGAGGTAGACTCCCAGCTGTCCTTTCATCTTATAGGAGGTCCTCCACGAGGACGAGTCCCATGAGGCTGATTATGATATTCAATATAGGGAAGTGTGGCGGTGTCCATTCTTTGAACATAATCCAGTCGCTTCTTCGCTGTCTGCTCCATCTTATAATATCGTCAACCTCACATATCTCTCTAATTCTGGTGCTCCTCACGCGATCTCTCAGTGTCTCTTGCCTGCTATCGTTCTCAGTGTCTTCATCTCGGAAGTCCTCAAAACTTGTTTGGTCATTACTGTGTCTGCCCCTGCTTCGACGCCGTATGTCAATACTAATAATACAAGTAAAACTTGTTGAAAATAATAATTCATCAATATTGTATAGTTTTCGTATTTTTTTTTTAATATTCAGATTGATTCACACCAGTATATCCGTCGCAATTATCTTATCAAACCAGATTATTTCAGGTTTTAAAATTATATCTTTAAAACATTCCATAATATTTCGAAATTATTTTTGTTATTTCAGGCATAATTGTTTGTAGGCAGCAGTTTACTTTAGGCGTTCATATTATTTACTGTATGAGTTTAATTTCACTCAATCCGGTAGCAAAACGGCCATCCAGCGGGTCCTTGCGGATTTGCATAACAAGGGTTAACGTTATTTCAACCCCCGAGATTACTGCGGGCGCACAAAAAACCACCTTTCACCGACACAAACCAACCTCGGGCTCATGGAGCGTTCCCCTTTCTCCTCGGTGCTTTTTCATCTTATACCGAAGAAAAAAATCAGGGTGATTTAACGATGCAATATAGAAAAAATATATATTTGTCAATTTCTTTATATTTTCTAACAAGTGTTTGTCAAACTGCATTTCTTAAAGTTTTTAAAGTAACTAGCTAACCATCACGACGTCGTAGGCAGAAATTATACTTCTCTCGTTTCCTCTTCATTCATACATCGTGTCATGCACGCACGTCAATTTCCCCCGACTACTCACGTGGCCGATATTAAATATTTTATTCACTTGATCGTGCAGTGTTTTCCTCGATCTTCCTCTAATTCTCGTACCGAATTCATCGTTCACATTAACTTTTTACTATACTTTCCATATGTACGAGCCATCTTAATAACCTTTTCATTATTTCGCATTGTATTAACTTATTTTTACATTTGACACTATTATAAAATATAGATTTACCACACATTCGTCTAAGAGATTTCATTTATACTGCATTTGTTCTACTTTCGTCCCCATTTCCATGCTTCACTTCCATACACCAGGCTCGGCACAAGAACAACATTGTAAAAATCGAAATACTTGTATATAAAAAAAGTCCATTATACTTGTTAACATGATTTTCGTCATATACATTTTAGTACTAGTACTACTGGATTTTATTGACTTTGTCGTAAAAAACTACGTTTCTCTATAAAATATCGCGTTTGAAGGTGTTTTATTTTCCAGATTTATGGTGTTGAGCAGCGCAGTGTTTGTACTTAGAATTTCAGTGGGTGCTTACAAAAGTCCACGTGCCGCCTTTAGTAGATAAGTTCCTTGTATTATTTATGGCAATGTGTTTTGAGATTTGTACCGCGGAGGATCTTTGTATTCGTAATAAGAACGTGTCCACGTTGCCGCGTTGCTTATATTTCACGCTATATTGGCGACATGATCATCAATTTTGTCTCTGAAAGAATTCGTAGCCGCCATTGCGGTTAGATTCTGCTTCTTTTGTAATATACACATTTTTATATATTATTTTTACAATCCGTGTATGGAAGCAAACCTTTTTGGCAAAATAATGATAAATGTAGATATTTTTGAGAAGAATACCAAACGGCCAAATAAGGAAGAAATAAATGGATTACTTAGATGGTTTTTACGTATGTACCTTGGGGGTAGGTAGGTTGACAATTTTCGTGGCTGAGTATTTAGCGCATTGACTGCCACCCCGAAGGTTCCGGGTTCGATTCCCGGCGAGGGCAGTGTGATTGTCACACTGTCTTTGGTCTAGTGTAGAATTCACGTGACAATAAAATTGTGATATTAGCTACCTATCACATCTCACGAGAATCACTATGATAGCTATAATACCCACTATTTGGCTCACGCAGTCATGATGTAAAGAGCGATTCAACAAAATAATAATAATGATATGGGACGAATATGTTAGATGTGAGACGAATGGTTAAAAACTTGTAAAATGGATAATGGAAAAGGAAGCCTATCAAATCAGTTTATTTTCTCAAAAGATATTACAAACAATTTTTATAGTTTAAGACATCTATTGAGAACAGGTAAAATATAATAAATATATAATACCAGGAACGCATGAGAGATGGTTTGACTTTAGGAGGACAATATACTCTCCAAAGTCAAGAGTGTCGTCTGAACGTACTTTCACGAATATGAAAGACATCGATCTCCGAAGCGATCATGTTCAGTAGTTTGATTGCTCTCCTCACCGGCATCACCTAGGAAAACCTGACATGATCAATTTAATTAATTACTAGGTGGCTACATTCGAATTCGTATAAATCGACAAAGCATGCGTGTTTCGACGTATGAATGTAGAGAAAGCTCGATTTGTATAAATAATGATAGAGCAGTGTGGCGGTCCATCCTCTGTGCCTACGGCGTGATGGTTAGTTAATATTTTTACAATACGTCTACACACACAATATCATTTGTATCGCAACTGTCATGCTATTCTATTGAACAACCTGGTTAAATGTGATTCATCTATTTGGTGAGTGATTCATTTTAGAATCTGCAGCTTCACGCTCTGCCGATTCTTATTATGTATTTTTTTTTCAAATTGCCATTATATCTAATACAGTTTTTTACACGATGTATAATGCACACGTTAATCAGCCCAGTCTGCGGGCGCCCGCGATACTAAACCAGTCGTAAACTCCAACCGTAAAACACCGCGATATCATAGTACACATGGTCCCCTTGAAGCCTTCGGTATCCCGAGCGAACGATACAATGTAAGACTTCAGACATCAATGTTTGATGAACCGCGAAGATGGAAGAAAGACGCTCGCCTGTATCATATCGTGCATACGAGGGCACTACTTGCAAAGCCAGTAACCTCCAAAAAAATCCAACTTCGAATTGTAGATTATTAATATTAAGTATTTTTGTATATTGTGTGCAAATGTTAGGATCATAACTTACTTAATTTCAAGTAAAATAAGACTTGAAATTTGATGTATCTTGCAAAATCGTTGTCTCGACCAACAGCAGTCCCCGATTCAAACAATTATTGTTGGGTTAAAATACTTTTTTTTAAATAGTAAAAACTCTGTAAATAATAAAAACTTTTTTTTCAATAATAAATAAATGTTCGTCAGAATTTGTGGAGATTGCCAGTAACATTATTTTCTCTGATGTTATAATCAATGTAGGTAAATTCCAAAATTATGTGTTGCAAACCCGGTAACCTCCTAATGTATTTATCAAAGTCAGCAAAATCCAAAATATAATTCAATTTATCTCGGTTTTACTCTTGTTTTTAATATACTTTTTTTGGTGATCCTCGTTTTCTCCATTAATTTAACACGTAAGAGCCATAAACATGTTATATGTGATATCCAGAACAAAAATAACACATTTATTCATTTTTCTCAAAATAAAAATTTGTGGAGACTACTGACTTTGCAAGTAGTGCCCTCATATATAGATGTATCGAGTATTATCGAAACAATGGCGGTTGCATAAAATAATATTCGAGACGAATCCAATATTGAATGTGTTATATTATATTTTGCCGATGGTATAGTTAAAACAGATGTTCGTGATTTAATGAAAAGATATTAATCGCTATTCCTTGCAAATTTCAAATGATTATTCATTACCTTGTAATGCGTATTACGGCTATTCGAATCGGCTCCAAATTATGTTCTTCTACCGGTTCAATTCGGTTATAATTTATTACTAAAGCTTCGCTGTAACGAAGATTGCTTTCTGATTAATCATAAAGTTTCCCGCAATGTACCATTCTAATAATTCCGACGTGCAAACACTCGTCGATAAAGGAACAAAATTATATATTTTTTTCCTCCCGCTGGATTCCTTCTCTTCTTCGATCTGACGTCCAATAACTCATTGTTTTTTCGGCATTGCGAAGTGCGTACCGCTAGCCGGGAGTATTAATTCGACGGCGGGTCTCCCGGGGAGGGGGGGCGCTGGTGGGGGCGCGCGCGGGGCGGGCGGGACGTTCCCGTATTGATCGGTCTCGGCCGCCCCTCCAGGACCAGACTGTTCCAGCATTCCCCCCACCCTCGCCCTCCGCCAGCGATGCCCGATTAAACGTGTAATCACACGCGAAGATATATCAACTGCCCGCCAATTATTATTATTCATACTTAAATAAATAAGACCACTTCAATTAGACCTTTTCATATTGAATTGCCAATAATGCGATAGTTTCCTCATTTATGGCGATGAGGTTCGCAACCCATCACACCGCGTCTCCCGCGGGCGAAAAGAGAAGGATGGAGTGCCGCATCGGTTTAAGTGTGACAGTCCATTCCTTCTGCCAACCCTTTCGGGGAGACGGCGTGATGGTTAGTTAGTTTCCTCATTTATGTGTCTCAGTATGTATATGAAAACGACCTAAACGGAATTAGAAGTAGATGAAGATCGAGAAAAACGTGACACGATGAAATCAATTAAATTCAAGACGACCTTCGTGGCTGAGTGAAGCTATGACTACCACACCGTAGGTCCGGAGTTCGATTGCCGGCGATGGCAGTGTAATTTTCACACCATCTGGTGTAGAATTCACGTGACAATAAAATGGCGATTAGCTACCTATCACGTGTCATGAGAATCAATATAATCACCGCGGTTGGGCACAATAATTGAGTTTATAAGACCCGCTGTATACATACAAAATACATTTTAAAAGTCAGCCACGTGAGGAGTCTGAAAAATCGACGTGCATGCATGCATGACACGATGTAAGAATGTAGAGGAAATGCGATAAGCATATCAGGAAAGAACAATGTGTGGGTCTATTATTTCTGTCTATCCCTTCGAAGAGACGGCGCGATGGTTAGTTAGTTAATTAAACAAGTACATAAATATTTTACTTGAACTTTTCCAATTGAAGTATCGTCTCACGCCTATATCTCTTTACGAATGGGAGAGTCTGACTGTTCGCCCTTTTGGCGCGCTACCCGTCTAGTAATTTTAATCAAAAAATAAGATTCCAAATTGCTGTCACGTTTTCAATGTTCCACCGCGAACTTCGTTATCTCGAGCCTGCTACCGACTGTGATGCTTACAGATGTATTGATTTATCGGTAAAATTATATCAAAACTTCAAAACCGTCTGCACGATTCTAATCTATTGTCTTTTGTAAAAAAATAATTACTTCTTTATAAGTTGAAACACGAATCAAGTCTAGTTGTCTAGCAATAATATTGGATCTTCTTGTTGCTAGGCACGCCAAGAGCTACAGTGGCGAGGGGTGAGGTTTTATTAAATTTAAACCCATTGTGTTTTGTATGAATTTTTCAACCATTAATTCACGGTTATTGCATCGGAATGTGTAAATCATTATACAATTTCCGCATTCATCTATCATAGTGTGAAGGTGCGTGAGTGTATAAAATATCAGGCTTTTCTCGTTAACTATAAATATTAACCCTTCATTTCGTTGTAGCAAATTTGTTGCAAATCGAAAAATCTACTGATTTTTATATAAAATATTTAAATTTCCTACGTTTACTCGTTATACGCTACACACTACATTCCCATCTACATATATAAACGTTTTCTTGACATTTGGTTCACTTTTAGGTTTGAGTTTAAAAAAAAGTTATTTTCAAATTAATTAAAAATAATTACTATGCTAGCCGAGTTTTTATATAATTGTCAATTATTTATTGTGTGTAATAAAAAAATATATATTGAGATCTATCAAATTTGTAGGTACATAAATTTCAATCCTTAAGATTGGTTTACAGTCAAATGTAACATTTATGCTGGTTATTGGAATGCCACTTAGGCCTTCAATGTGTTAGTTTACTGTCGCTTTTATATATTTTTGAACCACATTACTGTATAATAAAATGTGTAGCCATTGATTCTATCGTCATTTTTGTTGTCACGTAAGTTTTACCAGGTCGAGAAAGAAGGCTTGATTTTGTACACAATATAATATACTCTTTAAATTATTTTTTCCCGTGTTAAATTTTGCAACAGATAACTAAAAAGATGTTGAAATATTTTTTTTCAAGAAATGAAGGGTTTAATATCGCACACTTAATAGAACACTGGCTAAACTAAAAAAAGCAAGTTTTGCTCTATCTGACATGAGTCGGTGTTTTAACAAAAAGAGTCGAAAAACACGTACGAAAGGATAGCGTTAACATTGTGAACGATTATCGTACGTACGAATGGATAGCGTTAACATTGTGAAAAATAGATGGATAGCATTAACACAAGCCTCTGTCTAATGTTAACTCAATTATGACCTAAACCATAATCGGTCAGTTTACTATTAAGCGTGCGATATATTTGAAGTATCGTTTACACTCGTGTCTTGTGTTTTATTTTCATCGGTAGCAGCCATTGCTCGCAATCCACGAATCTCCCCTGCCGCCTAGACCGTAGACGAGACCTTCGCGCCGCTGCACGCAGCCGCAATGCCCGCCTAATGACGTTGCACTTCCCGCCGCCAGCGCCTCTCCTCCCCCCTCGGCGTGTTGCGCCCGTCGCGACCACGCCACGGCGCGCGGCGTGTACCGAGTACCCCGTACGCTCCCGCGTGCCGGCCGGCCCCATCAGAAAATCAATACGTCTGCCACTCGTGCCATACCTGCCATACTATACCATACTCTAGCTCCCGGCCACTCCAGCCGGGCTCTCCCCAGACCTTCATTACCGTATCGCGTTTCTACAATGATGATAATCTCAATCTTTGAATATTTTTAGGCGGTCGCCGACCTAAAATACTAATTTAGTTCTCGTACGATTCAAACGTCGACCTTAAATAACTCTTCAGCATAATTGATTGCTTTAGATATCATTAGCCAAATTGTCAACCCTTTTAAAAACTATTTTTCATATTCATTTTCTTGCTAACGCAAGTATATTTATATTTTCATATGAAGCACTTACTTTATGGTTAGACATTTTAAACTTATAGATATCAATAATAAAACACCTAACCACGGTATGGTTGTTATAATTGATGACAGCAAGTTTCGCTTGGATCCAAGTTTCATCAGGGCAGTATAATAACTGTTATTATAATGCCCTGATGAAGCTTGGGTCCAAACGACGCTAGTTTGCTATAATAATAATAACTATACCATAATGTACTGCATACTTGATGCAACTGACGAAAAAATTTGATTCTTGGATCCAACTGTTTCATTGTTTTAGATAGACCATTTTTACATTATGTTGTATTTTTTAGCACCTACCCCGTTCGATTAATCATACATTTTAACTGGTAACACTTACTTTTGCTCGTCATACTGACATTCAAGAAAAGTATACGAATTTTAATGTACTGCATAATATTGATTTTTTCTAACGATTTTTTTATGAATTAAAACACTTTTTTCCCACTTTTGAGTTTATTTTTCTCGACATGTTTCGAAGGCTTACATCTTCATCATCGGAAGAACGATATAAACTAACCAAAATGATTACAAACCGAGTGCAAGAACCTAGACACATATATAACATGTGTTAGTTAACTTGGCTAGTACTAGGGAGATAACAATAGACATATCAATGGGTTAATTTTTTAGATGGAAGTATTGAGTTAAGGGTGTTTTATTGCTCTAAGGCTATTGATTAAGTAAGGGGACAGTCTATATATAAAACAAAAGCATCAGCGCACACGATATTTAGTTTCATTACACTGTATCTCTAGTTTCGAATTTAAAATACTTTTTATTTTTCCGCTGGCTCGCTAGCTGTAATTTTAATATCATTCCCCCGTACTTTTTATGCACACAAGATAAAATTGGAGTAAAAATAAATGCGGACCCACCGCTGCTGTTTGGCCAGCGATTATCCGAAGACAGTATCTGCTCCTCCTACTTGGTAACAGCGGTCCGTGCTCTCAACCTTATTTATGTGAGATTACAAAATACCAATATTTGGCAGAGGCTCTAATATCCGGCTGATCGGGGTCTCGCCGGTGTTTTCGGATACACCGATTCTTATCGCAGCATCTCGACAAACAACAAATCGAAATACTTCTACATTATTTACTCTGCTATACGTAATGGATATTTGAAACTTTATTTGGCGTTTTATTTATGATATTACAAATATTCGTAACAATAATTCGTAATAATAATGTGACAATCACACTGCCACCCAATCTACTCTTCGTGTCCATTTATTAAAATATATATATCAATGTCTTAAATAGTAAATTTGTCAACGTTTTGCTAACGGTTATGCCAGTGGTTAGAGCGATCTCTACCTCATTGAGTTGACATAGTTGGATCATAGTCTCAGGGATGCACTATCAGTTTTATGATTTATAATTATTTTTTTCTGTTTTTCCTTTTACAAACTAAATAATGAAAGGGTCGTTTAGTACACATGGAAAAAAATAATCATGAAAGTATTTGTAAACGGAATAAGAAATAGAGGTTGCCCAAGGGATACGTGGCACGATCAAATCAATCAAACATTAAATGTTGGGCACGTGAGGAGTGAGATAAATCGGCGTGCGTGCATGACACGATGTATGTAAGCAAATGAATCGATAGAAGTATGTTAGAATATTGTCTATTCTGGATATAGACGGCGTGATGGTTAGTTTCAGATTAAAAATCATATTGGCACAGTGAATATGGGTGAGACGAGGATGTTCCCAATGGAGATGGTCATCTGAACAAGTGGAATCTTCCTGCAACGGCGACTGTATTGGGTGAGGTCAGCACCCCCCACCGGCCCGTATCCACCGCCACAAGATTTACAGCGCGCCCATTTATCTTGGAAAGTAACAAATTTGTTCTCGCAACTTGTAACCGACCAACCGGCCCGCCGCACTTCCGATCCTCCCACAGAAACTCCGAGAAAGATTGCAAATTTAATTATCCGGCCGATAAATCACCCCAATTGTTATACTTATTATGTCACGTATTTGTCCCCAGGGGATTTTAGCTCACAGACTCACATTTTAATTCAATCATTTTAATTTTTGTACTACCCCCGACGTGAGCTGAAATAATAACTGAATGTTGCCTGGGACGTGCTCGGAGGCGACGCGTTCTGCCTCCTAGACTTCACAATATTAATAAAAAAAATCGTAATGGTATTGTCTATTTAATATATGTAAAATTCTAATATTTATTTAGATATTCATTGAACTGTCTTAATTAAGTTTAAATGAGAATCAATTAATAATTCACTTACTCGTTTTTGATGTAAAAAAAATCTATGGAAGTGAAGCTTTGAGCCGTGAGAAAAAGATTAATGCCATTAGATAACTTAGAAGACGACGTATGATAAAATTCTGAGTGAAGAAATAAGGTAAGACAGATGAATACTCCCCAGTTATAAGAAGAAAATTGTATAAAGCAATACGAATAGAAAAATCGCAATGATTGAAACGAAACATTTTGGCGGCCCATCCTTTCTCCCTACTTTCTTGGAATAACGGCGTGATGGTTAGATATATTGATATAACTTACTGGATTAGTTTCGTCTTTTTATGTAACTCGTGATATTAATAGAATTAATACAATAAGTCTTGTACATAATCACAACGATGATGTCCTAAGGCGAAACTAGTCCAGAAAATGTTCAAATTAAATTGTGATTTTTTAAAGTTGATTTCAGTATATTTTAATTACATTTGCCTACGTCCTTATCACCAATCTTACTCGTGATATTATCTCATAGAAACGTAAGATAAAAAATGTTTTGTAATGGCACGGCTCTTGGATGTTTTTAGATGTTCCCATTTTCCTCCGTCAATGTCTCAGTCAGCATTTTTCACAATACAATCGGTCCCGTCCGGTCTTTCAAATGGAAATATTATTATCGCCTTCAATGTCTTCAAATTTTCCGCTTTTCGTCCGAAGGTTCTAATCAGCGCGCCCGGCGACGGGGAACCTACTTACTAGGAGCGCGCAGTAAGCCATCGCGTTATAGCTAACATTAGGAAAATCCTTCGTTTCTTATATAAAAATTCGCTAGCGCAAATTGTTTGAGCTTTACGTTTTTCATACTTTTAGTCGATTGCGCTATGCCGCGATCGTAAATCGACATCCAACGGATTGGATCCAACGAGGTCACTATTTTTCGCACAGTAACTATATGGCTAGGGCGTAGCCAGGGAAATGTTTTTTTTTGGGTTTCCGACAATGCCGATTTAGTTGAAATAAGCAAATAAATAACTTATGCCTTCCAATGTGATCACTCAATTTCTCAAGGTCCTGCTCAAGGTCCATTCTCACTGCGTATCATCCGGGGAAATGGCGTGATGGTTTGTGATTGTTAAAAGTATTTTTTTAATGACTTGTAAAGAAAAACTCATCAATGAAATTTATAGTGTTATGGAACTGAGTAAAACATTGTCTAATTTCAGTTTATTGCACAATGAAATACATCTATATTAAATATTCATGAAAATATCCGTTTTCTAGAAGTTTCATTTCATGTGAGTGATGCATTTCATCTTGCCAAGGCATTGTTAGGTGTTCTCAATACGCTGACAAATACAGTAGAGTCTCGGTTATCCGACCTTCCGAGTTATCCGACCTACCGGGGCAATGCCCCTTTCCTTTACCCGACTGCACGCATTATATTCGCGCGCCAGGCGACAGTCCTTAGTGCTTACGAAGCTCTTTCACATGTTTTATTACTTTGCCGTAAGTGCATTTTGATGTTTTAGTTCGTTACATTCAGTTATGTTAAAAGTTTTCGATGTGCAAATAAAATTAACACATTTTCAATGTCGTTTTTATCATTTTCCGTGTTATCCGACCTTGCCGCGGCCGGTTTAGATCGGATAATCGAGACTCTACTGTAATATTTTACATAAATTATATCAAACGATCATTATCGTCAAGAATCCCTAGATGGGTCAGGAGTTGTCTGCAGAAAACGCTCCATCCGTCCATTTCTAGTGTCGTAATCTTCAGATTAATATCGTATCTATATTTCTGCGATCTACTCTGATAGTTTCATAACTTCTCGCCATCAGTACATCATATTAAATAAAAAATACAACCACACATCAATCAGAAAACACTCATTACCATTTTTGAGTAGAAGTGTACATAGAAGTATGCACTTTACATGTTTCATCTTGGCATCTTCATCTCACCCAGGCTCGCAGTTGCCTGAAGCGACAATCGTCGCTGCGCCTCTGAAGATTCACACAAGCCACACTCGCCTCGGTTAACGGGGTGGTCACGACTCGACCCGTTACTACCGTACACTACTCCCAGCGTAACATAACTCATTGCGTCATTATGTCGGTAGCTCCCCAAACAGGGGGATCTTACGAATCTTTGGGGGAAAATGGTTAGTAACACTGTCCTTCCATTGATCGGGTGACTCATCAGGAAACATAGTGACAAGAAATTGGATTCACGAACGACTAAACTTTATTTGTATAATTGGTTTTACATTCTTAAAAAGTCACTCAATTGTATTGTATAATACATTTCTATACATCCTGTTTCATTATCTTCTTCTTGTAGATTAATGAAACTACCTCCTATAGGAGAAGTCCTATCGGAGGTTGGCTATTTTAATAAATTAAATATAATTAATACTCATATCAATTTTTGATAAACTTCTTTAACACTGAAATTGAATATGTATTTAATAAAATTAACTAACTAACCGACCATCACGCCGTCTCCCCGAAGGAGTAGGCAGTAAAAATGGACTGCCACACTTTTCTTTCCTAACATATTTCTCTCGCTTCCTCAACATTCATACATCGTGTCATGCACGCGCGTCGATTTCTCTGACTCCTCACATGGCCGACATTCAATATTTGACTTATTTCATCGTGCCACGTTTTCCTCGGTATATTTTTATATTTATTTTCTGATTTGTTTTAATTAAAACATTTTTTATTTTATTGACTTGACCTGAGGAATATTATATCTTCGAAACGTGTAGAAAAAAAATATGAATGCTGGTGGAAAAAAAGACGATGTTTTAATTCGTACAATAATCATTGTTGATATTGTATTCCTATATCTCTTCTGTGTATGTGGAGGTGTAGAACGAAATAATGATTATCGTATACACACAATTATGGCAAAAACACGTCGATCAATTATGGCAAGTACACATTGATCAATTAAGGCAAGAACACATCGATCAATTCTGGCAAGAACACGTTGATCAATTATGGAAAAAATATATCAGACCAATTTCTTAAAATCGTCCATTATATGAGAATAGTTCTAGAACAATCGACGTGGTCGTGTGGCTGTATTACCGGAGGCTAAATGTGTTATTACAACTATGATGGAAAGGTGTGTTTATATAATATTTTTCTCCGAGAGATGGAGTTCAGCAGCGGCTAGAGTAACTCGGGTAAAGTCAGCCGGGCGTGACCGGCAGCGGGGTCCGATGCCTGCGCCTCTATACTCGTATATCGATCCGCCAGTGCACGGACGCTGCAAAATATGACTATTATCGCTCGTGGCCGCTGTCCAAGACCAATCACACGCGCTTGCAGTCAACTGTATGCACCTAACTAATTAATTCCAACCGATGAATAAATAAGGTACTCAATAGCTGAGATGCACCGTCCGTAATACCACACCGATTGTATCCTGTGGCATTTCAGTTCGTTATTTTTATATTCATCAAAAAATCTTGTTACCTAAGTAATTAATACGATAGAAAACGTCTCCTTGAACGGCACCGAGTTATATATCCGAACTCTGTATAACGAACAGCCTAAATACAAGGAAATTCACACTTCGCTCGACGAACTCCTCGGCAATAGGAAGATTAGTTAAGCCGAAGCGTTGCCCTAGTACAAATTTCGGGGATCAAGCGTTTGCGGTAGCCGGTCCGTCAGTTTGGAACAATCTCTCTTCATACCTTGGATGCATAAATGATTCGACAGATTTCAGATCTAAGCTGAAAATTCATCTTTTTCATTTTTCATACCCAATTTAAAACTTGCATATTTTGTTCTATTATACTTTCTAACCGAGCGCGAATATCAATGAGATGCAGCGTCCACATTTAGATTTAAAACACGTCTTGCTGATGCGCCCTTGAGGTGATTACATCACAAAAACGGCGCTTTAAAAGTTAGCAAGTTCTATTATATTTTATGTGAAAACCATGTTTCGCCTAGCTAGGCGCAACATGTCATTCCCGTAAAATACAATAAAAACGTTTTCATTCGTATTAATTATTTAATACGGAGTATTACTTCATTGTCGAAGAAACAACACATTGTTACTTATAAGATATATCGTGCGTTGAGCGTATAAATGTCGATTTACAAATAAAATTCTGATCTGGGGTCGGCAAATGGCAGCGAACTGCCAAAACCGGTAGAAGCTAATAAGAAAAGGAATAAAACTTAACATATATTGTATTATTTTATAAAAGAATTTGTATATTTGTAATGAACTTCTATCAACAACATTAATATTTTGTTGATGTGCAACTTTTGTAATGGCATATCAATGTTCAATTTATTCATATGTAATGAATGAAATACAATTTCGTTAATAGCTAGTGTCTCTTGATGTCATTTAGATTCAAGGCGCCAGTTATATAATTTCTAGTGCTTACAGCTCAACGAAATATAAATATCTATATACATAGCGTGAATATTATAAAAACATGGAAATTAATCTAATTGTACGAGTAGCCACTCCACAAGAAAGTAGTAGTATTGTGTAAATTGTTGAAATTCCTCATTATTCATCGCCTCATTTCCGTACTTGCTTTGAAGTTTTGACGAGTGTCTCGCTTCGTCCATCATCGCGCCTAATGGGTGTAAATAGTGCGGACGGAGTGCCGGCCACGTGGGCGGGGCGACTGACAACCGCACAACTGGACCACGACTTCTCCTTACAAACACTTGACCGTGTTTTCCCGGTTTCATTCATTTCTTAATGGATAACGAGCGCTTTCTTAGCATTCATCCATGTTTTCAAAAGGTATCAAAATCGTTACTTTGTTTCGTTTTGCATTTACGAGAGAATTTACAAATTATGGCATCTTTGTACGAGAAGAACCGACCCCGGATAATAGTAAACTGCAAAAGAAAAGAAGAAATTTTATTAAATATCGATAATACGTTATTAAACATTTTAATTTTGAAACACTGTTATTATAAGTATCACAATTCATATATAATATTAGTTGAACCGAAACGTTGTCCTATTAGGCACAAATTTCGGGGATGAAAGCACCTTTGCAATAGCCGACCCATCCATCAACTTGGAACAATCTTCCTTCATACCTTTGGTGCATAAATGATCCGATAGATTTCAGTTCCAAGCTGAAAACCCATCTTTTTTCATATTTCATTCCCAAATTTAAACCCTATATGTATAATTGTTTTATATTATTTTCTAACCGATCGTGAATATCAGCCCCATCATAAAACAACTACCAAATCGCATTCCAACAATGTTTCCTACAGACGTAAGAGGAATAGCCATTAGAGCTGAACCTCTGTAAGCCAGAAGATCCAAGTCCAAGATGCTGCGTTCATATTTAGATTTAAAACACATCTTAACACAGTCTTAATGTGACTGCCAACGGTTGAATTAAAACATATATAGTATAACCTAATATGATTATATAAAATTGGATTTTTACGCGGGAATCCTGAAAAGTTCCGTGGCAGGTCCAAGTGTTAATGCATACTTGGGGTGATTACATCACGAAAACGGCGTTTTAAAATTTAGCATTTTATTAAATGTGTAATATTGCAGTTTGTGCTATATGAAAGTAGTCAGATCTGACGCCACTTCAGGGTTCAATGGCTCATGCGGCCGAGCGTCCCAGCGCTGGCGCTGGTGCCATTGATGTATTGGCGGCCGAATTACTCCCGGCCCGATTTAGACCGTCCTAATCCGGCCGCGGCTATTTCGGCGGGCGGGCTATTCCCGTCTAGGGTCACCCGGTAGCAGTGCGCGCACCGCCTGGAAATGACACCAAAACACGCACAACTCTCACCCCTTCACGGCGCCGGTACAGCCTGTTTGCAATTTGACTCACCCCCAACCAGCATGTATGCCCAGCAAGTAATCAGTTTTTAAACTTTTACATGAAGCACTTAATTTGTGGTGTGGCATTATTGAATATTATTTATAGTAAAACACTTTTGTGCTTTGTTTTTTCATCACTTTATTGTGTTTTATCGAACCAACCGCAAAAATCCCCAATATCGTGATGCACGAGACTCCAGAGAGCCGTCGACTGCCAGGACGACCACCAAAGAAATGGAGAGAAGGCTGGTCGTCTTCGTCACAGGAAGAAAGTTGATATCCTGTATAAACAGATCGCAAGATCTACAATCAGAAGAAGAACCAACCGGTTTCAATCCCACCGGAGCTTCGCCAGCGTTACAAATACAAATACAAACTGAAATTGTCGATAATAATGAAATAAAACAATGTTTTTTGTAATAACTACTCCCACTTTTTTTTTTTTTTCGTCAGCGACCGCTTTCGCTGTCAGCCGTCAGTCTGTTGCTGACGAAATAATGTCAAAAAGTGGAAGTATTTATTAAAAAAACATCGTTTTATTTAATTATTATTGATCATTTCAGTTTGTTTTGTAACTAATTTGAAAGATGAATATATGACCACAAGTTTTCATCTGAAAGAATGTCGGTTTTGGGCGCTTGTGGCGACGGATTTTTAAAAACATTATTTTTAGGTTTAAAATATGAAGGAAAATCACAGTTAAAACAATTGAGTTTCTTAGTTTATTTCAGTGCATAAAATTTCAACCCCCTACATCCGCTATCTTATTGAATTGAGATCCAAAATAGAAACGGAAAGAGGAACACATGTCTTCAACACCTGAAGATTTATGTTTATTTAAACTTATCGATCTAATACCAACACAGAATGATAAACGATCTCGGCCAGACGTATTTATACCGCTCGTTTTATAAAGGGCGCCACTATATATTTTCGAATACACGCCAATAAATTTATAAAATCTCGAATTCCTCATTGACATAACTTGAAAATATTCGTGTTTGTAACGCTTTGAGAACTATGTGATTACCTTAATTATTGTACAACGCAAGACTCGGGTACAATCAAAGCGAAATTGAGGCCACATCGTAAAAATAAGTTGTCATCTAGAGCCATCGACGTAGTGACATTATAAACGAAGAACTGCAGTCTTACAAATTAACACGCTGAGAATATCAGTTTTATAAAACTTTTACAACATATTTCACATATTTTTTATTAACATTTGCTTTACTATACTATCTTCCTTTACTATACTATCTTCCTTTACATATGATACTGGACTCAGGAGTCGGAATACAGTAAATTTTTTGTTTAATATTGGTATAAGACAAAAGCTACAAGATTCATTATTGTAATTAGCTATATAATGGTGTTGTAGTGAATATTTTATTTATTATAGAGTAACATACAGTGATTGTTAATACACAAACGAACAAACTTACAATTAAATAAAGACACAGCGGCTGTTATAGGACGCAGCGGCGCCCCTTCGTCAGCTTCGCTCAAACAATCCCTAGGCCCGCGCTGTGTCCCACCGTCACCAATATCTGTCTGAAATAATTGTATGATATGCCATAAAATCACGTACCATATTTTGCTCTGTTTTGGGAGACTGAGACATGGAAGTGGATTGAAATTAAACTGGATTAAATGTGGCCTTTGCCTTTTTTCTGGAATTGTGCATTCTCCAGCTAAACGTCGAATAATATAAAATCCATTGCATGAATTGTACACACGCTATTCATCGCCGTGTACCGAGTATTAAATGTACCGGCCTGTGTTAGACATAGGCCACCCTTCCTGACTACCACAACTCTATTCGTCACCACTATGCCACTCTTGGTGTCATCAGACCGTCATGCTTGTGGTCTGCCCGTGTTTCTGTGGCCAGTTCTCGTTCGCCACCCCAGGATACATCTGGACTACTGGTTGGAAAACGTATTGGTGGACCAGTTTAATATATATTTTAATTAAATTCTTTCTAATATACTTTTAAAGTGAATAATCTTTTATTTTGCTCGCGCTGTGAGCCTCTAATTTCTTATTCAAATGGTTGTTATCTGCAGGTGATGTCGAATTTCGACATTTCTATTATAGAGTGTAAGGTAAGGTCTTGTACGGAGTTGCTCGGCAAACATCAGCCGCGGTGTTGTAGTGTGGTGTAGTGTACGTGCAGGCGATATCGCTGTTTGCACGGTACGCGTATTGAACTAGACTGTGACTACATAATGCGGAAACATCTGTAGTCGCGCGATAACCGGCCGGCCGGCGCTAGATAAGCCGTGTGTGGCGCGCTTATTTATTTATTTATATGGACAAATCTCGCGTTATAATTTTTATCAGCGGGGCGGCGCACGTGCGGGGCCCGGTGGCTATTTTTACCGCAGCAGGGGGCGAGGAGTGACCCCGTAACCGCCGATGGATTGTGCCCAAATATTTCGACTGTGATTTACGGAGGCCATTGCGCGCGCGCGAATATTATGTACGCGCGTTACTTCGTGTCGCGAAATAATATATATTTTTTATTTCTTTTCAATTGCAATTCCATAAAAGTATACGTATTTATAATTCTTATTCTTCTTCTTTAGCCTTCCTCCCTACACTGCTGGATATCAACCTCTTCTATTTGTCTCCACTCGTCCCTGTCTTGTCCTGTACGCGTCCAGGTCTTCCCAGCTATTTGGGCAATGTCATCAGTCCATCTTTTAGGTGACCTCCCGACACTTCGTCCAAGGAGTAGTCTGGGTGTTCATTGGGTACTGTCCTATCTGGCTATATGCTCAGCTGTATACTCATAATTAAAACTAACATTTGTAGCAATTATTTATATTTTATAAGCTTTAAGGCGCTAGAATTCTATGAAGACAATTTTTTTTTATGAATAAACAGACATGTTCCGAAGGGTTTACTCCTTCATCATCGGAAGATCGACTAAAAAAATCAAATATTATAAACAGAATACAAGATCCTAAGTTTGCAACATGTGCAAATTAAAATTACATGCCAAAGAGTAACCAAAGACAGTATTGATAAGGGTTCCAAAAACTTGTTAAAAATAATCATATTTCATCTTTTTTTTAATACTTAATCTCAACATCCTAAAAGTAATATATTTGGTATAAATCATTTCCTTCGATCAGAGAAAGTATGTGCACCCCGACTACAATGTCCACAATAATAAATTATTGGCGCCCGCCGTAATACCTGATAGTGATTATCTATCTGCAGCCGTATTTATTTGTAATGAGCGATCTCTAGATGAGAGTCGTAAATCAAATGTTTAATCATTAGACATTACTATACGAGTACTACCATACAATATCAGTTTGGTCGTTATTCCTCAGGCCGCTCCCGGCGGCCGGCCCCGACCTTGAACTCGGCGCCCGTAATGGCAATAAATTCATATTTATGGCGCAAGATAATATTCTAATAGGCTGCACCGCATTGGAATCATCCTCCTTTATCTAACGGCCAGTAACCTCAAAAAAACAAATTTGTTTATAGAAATGTCACGTGGTTAAAAATTAACCAGTGGGACCACATAATAAATAGCATTTGTTTAAATAATATTTTTATAAATATTATATTTCAAATGCGCGCGATCCGACTGATCAATAAAAATATAGACCTATCTGTCGATGCTAGTGAGTCTTGCGAAACCGACCGGACAATAAAGAGAAGAATGGAAGTAACGTTAAAATTTGTTCTACTATACTTTTTAACCGATCGCGAAAATCAGGTGCAGCGTTCACATTCGGATTTTTAGATTAGAAACACGTCTAAATGCGCCCTTGAGGTGATTACATCACAAAAACGGCGCTTTAAAAGTTAGCATATTATTATTATTATTAACATATTTTTTTATAACAATTTAAAATAAATTTCCATCAAGAGATTTCAAGTAAATTTATTTGATTATAATATTCATATAATATTCCCCCATTATATGAATTCAATAAACACCGTGTAATTCCATACTGACAATTTTATATATTTTTTCGATTTTTTTTTTTTTTACTTTTGAGTTTATTTTCTCTTGAATGGTTTTACACCTTCATCTTCGGGGGAAAATGATGTAGACTTTTAACAACGACAACATTCATTTAAAAAATCGTATTTTTTTTTTAAACTTTATGATGTATATTTTTTTTGCCAGTCGGCATGTTGCATCCGCGTAATATAGGTCCGGCTCAGTTTCGCCCGCGCCGTATCCACGGGCCAGATGGGTCTCGTAAATAATTACTGGAGACTATTTTTTTTCCATCTGAATATTTTTCGCGGTTAGGAACAAGTTTTTGTATCGCGCGATAGAACAATGGCGGACGGCGTCTTATCACATTTTCGGTCGCCCTGGCCTCGTTTTTTTTATTATCAATGTCAGCAAAACCTCCTACCTAAATTTAGATTACTTTTTTCCTTACCAATTGGAGGTTTTAATCATTATTAAAGGATCGAGTTTTTTTTTCTTCTTTATTTTTATAGTACACATGCACTCTCTTATAGCTTGTATAAATATAAACTTTTTCTCCTTCATATCATTATTTGACCATTAGAATGATAATCAACGAAATACCATTCCCAAAAATGTTAAGATAGGCCAAAAAAAATCATTGCCTAAAATATGATTCATAAATGCCTTATTTTAAATACCACAAATCGTACCCCTTTCAAACTCGTACCAAGAAGCAAGAAATAACAAATCCACGTCCAGAAGACGATTCATGCGCTATTTTTTTCGTGCACAAACAATGAAATTTGTAATTTTTTACAAATGGTAGCATTTCTCATTTGTATTTTGAAAAACATTATAGCAGTCAAAGGGTTAATATATTTTTTTATATCTGATAAATTGAAATTTATTGCTTGTGTTGGGAACGATTCAAATTGGGCTTTAACCCACAGCCACCTTTCAGGAACCAAGTCCAGTGAGGACGATCCCTTTACAACCACCCCAATTATTGTATACAGCTCTATAAAAAAATGTTGATTATTAAATTTAAAAAATTTCCGATTATGTGCGTTTCGCAGGATGTGTCCAGTATTCCCTGTATAATAATGTGTCTTTGTCTTCCCCTTTGCAGAGATGGTGGAGGCGATGAAGAAGGTGGCGTCCCTGGACCTGGAGCTGACGGTGGAGGAGAGGAACCTGCTCTCGGTGGCCTACAAGAACGTCATCGGGGCGCGCAGGGCTTCCTGGAGGATCATCTCCTCCATCGAGCAGAAGGAGGAAAACAAGGTACTACTGCCCATTTAGTTAGCTTGCCAGTACACCATTGCGTGCAGATGTCTATTGAAAGATTTTATTCTACATTTTGTAACCTAAATACTCCACATTCCGTAGCCCAAATATTCTACATTCTGTAACCTAAATATTCTACATTCCGTAACCTAAATATTCTACATTCCGTAACCTAATTAATTCTAATTTTCGTAATCTACATATTCTACATTCCTTAACCAAAGTATGCCAAGTATAGTACTGTATTGATATTTAATATTCTTTCAGATTGTCATCTTTTGTAGGACAGAAATGTCAAATTTGTTTATCTATTTAATATAATTCTATTATATAATTTATGACTTCAATTTTAAGCTGATAGAGAGTTGTATTAACTTGGAATGTGTCAGATTATTTTTGAGATAAATTATGTGAAGGAAAGTGCATATTATGTAATTACATAGTAATTTTTATTCTAACTAATATTATTATTGTGAATCATTTCGGATACATTTTATGGTTATTAACGTTACATTGTTCTGGCGTGAATATCATCAGAGTGTTGAGGTTTTCTATATTCTTGATTCTGTTCCGTAAATGTTTATACTTTTGAATTTTTATTATCTATATTTAGATGCAGTTTATATTTCAATTTGCAATTAATGTTCCTCGGAGATTACAGATATTTTATTAACGAGTATTAATACATTAGTTATTATCCCTATATACAGTTTTAATGTTTTGTATCTTTGGTTTAGCATTTTTTATGTTCGTTATTGACAACAAAAGAAATGTATTTAGTACTGGTTCAGACTGGTTTCGACTATCAATCTTAAAATTTCATTTATCACATTGTACGAGGTATGTAAGCCTTCTTAAAATTGGTTAATTTCTGTTGCAGGGTGCCGAAGACAAACTAGCAATGATCCGAGTTTACCGTAGTCAAGTGGAGAAGGAACTAAGGGACATATGTTCGGATATCCTAAATGTATTGGACAACCACCTCATCCCATGTGCAATTAGCGGAGAATCTAAAGTGTTCTATTACAAAATGAAGGTCAGTATTCATTATGAAAACATAACTATAGGTCGAGTATTGGAAATAATTGATTTTCATTGTTATAACTATTTATAATTAATTTAAATTTATATAAATTAACTTAATTGTATGATATGATTTTCAATAGATTGTTTTAAGTAAAAAATAATATTAATATGATTTTGTATCATTATTGCTGTGAGTATTTATGAATCAATGTGAGACACAAGAGATAAGAATAGAGAAAGATATCAAAAGAAGGGTTGTCGCTGAGAATAAAATAAATAATAATAAAAATATATTCGCTGAAGCAAAGATGACAGTACATAATGGAGTTCTAGTGCCAACCCTTGTGTATGGAAGTGAAGCTTGCAGTTGCTGAATGTAGGAAAAATGCTGTAGAAATGAAATTACTGAAAATAATGTGTGGGAAAACTATGTAAGATAGAATACCAAATGACAAGATAAAGAAGAAATGTAAGGCAGATGAGGCGATTACATCCTAAATAAGAATTAAAAAACATGGAGCAAACGGCTGAGAGAAGAATGTTAAAAACCGGGTGGTGGTCTAGGGGATAGAACGCTTGGCTCCTGATCCAGGGGACATGGGTTCAAGCCTGGACACGACCAGATTCCTTCTTCATAATAATGAGCTATTTTCTGCTATTGAAGATTGTAAAATAAATTCTAATATCATTGATGTAAATCCTTGATATTAGTCTTTTTTTAAATAAAAGGAAAAAAAAATTGCATACAAGCAGTGGATGGAGAAGCAGAGAATGTCTGAGGGAACATTAATCCATTACTAAAAATGGCCCACATTCAAAGTCAGAAAAATCAACAAGCGTGTGTTTTACGATGTAAGCTTGGGAAGTGTGTCAGGACAGAGCAATGTGGTGGTCCATCCTCTCCGATTACCCCTCTGGTAAACGGCGTGATGGTTAGTTATTTAGTTCAATTCATTCAATGTGATTGTTGTTTATATTCCAGGGAGACTACCACCGTTACTTAGCAGAGTTTGCGACGGGTAACGACAGGAAGGAGGCGGCAGAGAACTCGCTGGTGGCCTACAAGGCAGCCAGTGAGACCGCCATGACAGAGCTCCCCCCCACCCACCCCATCCGGCTCGGCCTCGCCCTAAACTTCTCCGTTAGTATACCATACCCCACACTGACCTGATGACAATCACCACTGTTTAGTTTAAATGATACACCGACCAACCCACAATAAATAAAAGGCATGAAACAACACTATATTTTATGTGAGATAACATAGGATAGAAACACTCGCTTGTTTTTCAGTTACAGAAATACAAATATGTTTTAAAACAGTCGGTATAATTTATGTGAAGAATTTTTATATATTACGTTTTCACTGTTATCCAATGGCATAATATATAAATTTGTCCTTTAATGTATATTTTTTCATAAATTAATATCAGTTAAATAAAAACAGCAGATTTTTTTTTCATAAGTATCAGAACTTTCATTCAGCGCCTGTTTTCATTGAAGTTATCTGTAATGAAGGCCCATAAACCTGTAAAGCGCAGTGTCGAAAGTTATGGTCAACCCTCGTCCAGAAGAGAGTGTTTCAAAATTTTTAATGAAATTGAGACCGGTAATGGATTCAGACCTGAAACGTGATGAAGTTGGAATGACCTGTTGCTATCTAAGTATTGGGAGTGTTCCTTTTTATAGTATTGATGGGGTTGAGATAAATTTTCTAAATATTCATATGCAAGTAACTTGGAATGTAATGTTTTAGATTTACAATATTATGCAGTTGTGTATAATATATTTGTAATAAATTCCATTTGATACTCCTTGAATACTTTTTTCATGTACTTTTTTTTTCTATTTCTGATTGGTTCTGTTTGGGAATTATAGAATTTCCTCATTTTTTCTCTTTTGCTTTGAACTCTTTTATAAGTATTACAATATTCAATACTATCCATTTAGAGAACATGTTTTGTGTCCAATGAGTAATCACAGTATTGATCACTATGAATTTTCTTCTTCCGGTGTCAAGTCAGGTCTCCCCGACATTGACTCTCACTTGAGAGTAGGCATGTCTGTTCCGGGCAACTTGAAACATTTCCTAAATTTTTTATACCAGTCCCTATGTTGGCAGTCAGGAGATTCGCTATCTGCCAATACCTTGTCGATCTTTTATTTTTCCCTCAGCGATCAGGTGAAATAGAGAAATTCAACAAAAGGGATGTTTGAAGAAAGACTCAGGTCTTGTCTAAGATTACATTGCACTACTGCTTAATCAAAAGTCCACTGTCCAATATAAATATTGCGTGTGTTGTAATGTTGCAGGTATTTTACTATGAGATCTTAAACAGCCCCGATCGAGCGTGTAGACTGGCCAAGGCGGCCTTCGACGACGCCATCGCAGAGCTGGACACCCTCTCGGAGGAGAGCTACAAGGACTCCACCCTCATCATGCAGCTGCTCCGGGACAACCTCACCCTGTGGACGTCGGACATGCAGGGAGACGGTGAGTACACAGTACATGACGGCGGAGGCAGAGCGGGTGACCCAACCTAGCGCAGTAGAAGCGAGACTAACGGGCGGATCGTGTTGTGTTGCAGGGGAGACGGAGCAGAAGGAGACGCAGGACGCGGAGGACCAGGACGTGTCGTAATGCGGCGGGCGGCAGTAACTTTATACAGCAACACTTAGCTTAAGGCCCAGCCCTCAGTGCCAGTGTAAAGATATGACATCACGGACTTTACCTCTCGGAGGCAACAAACTGTATGCAGAAGCAGGCCGACCAACCGCCGCGTATAATGACCATTATAAATGCAATGTTTCTGTATTGTGGGTGTTGAATTGTCACTCGCGTAAAGGACACGTTCCACTCCACCCGTTTTCATTTGTGAAGGGCAATTTAGTTTGGGATAAGACCTACAGCGCGGATAGTTCAGAAGGGGAGCCGTGTACCTAGTAAATTATCGTTAACTAACCAGACCGCTTACACACTTTTGTACATGTTCCAGTACGCCAGCCAAACTACAGCTTTTATTTCCAAGGACGGATCTTGATAGCTTTTTAAGTGAGAAGCAAAACAACGTTGTATCAATTATTTCAGTATTATGATAGTGTAAACATTTTAATTGTAATGTTTAAATGTTAGGATCGTCTTATTTGTACAGGAGGACACGCCCGGGCCGCCGCCCCATACATGTGTAGGTCTCTAGCATATCAGCTCATCCTTGTCAATCCAAGCATTCCCCCTAGAGTGTGCCACCACTCGAGCTGTTACCCCTTCTGACCTGTCCCGGCGCCACGCCGTCTCACATTCCAGCTGGCCCCTCCGACACTCCGGGACGCCGCCGTACCCGTAGCTTATCCCGTGTCGCTTCTCATCTGTGTGTGTACGTCTGTCTGTGCTGTGTGCATGTTAGGGTGTGTGCGTGCGCGTGAGCGGTTCATTACTATCCGGGACGGCCTCACCCCTTCCTCTCAACTAACTAACTATTCAATACATTATAGAATGATGATTCCCGCTTAAACTTCGATACATCGAATCGTCACAATAATTCGTCTTTGATAGACGATGAACTTATATCTTCCGCAAGAGAAGCGGGAATTCTTACATGTACCCCATTGAATGTTTTTACGGAATGGAATTGTTTTATGAATTGATGGAGGCTGCAGCACAGCAGCCCCCTGGCGCGAGGTCGTCCCCTGCATTTATTGTGAGCGATATTGTTTTTATATTGACAAACATGAGAGATTAGATGTTGGACTACGCCGAGGCCGTGTGGGTGCACATCTCTCTGGTAATTCATTTCAACGTGAACATTTGTTACTTTGCTGTAAGTGGTAGAAATTACACTTATTTTCCTTTACCTCTGTTCTGATTCCGAAATTCATTCGCACTTAAATTAATAAATAAAATACAAACAACGCCCACCTTTCATTTCTCACCCGCACCCATTATATTATGCCATACACATGCCGTTACTGAAATATGTCAAGTTAACCAACTATCCGATAAGTATTTTAACCACATTATGCTGATGGAAATGTCATATGAAATAAAAATAGGTAAGGGTTTTTTTTTTATATAAGTAATGTAATGACTGAGTACTTTAGGCAATTTTTATTTATTTAACTTAAATTTTGCTTTAATAATGTGCCATTTTGTAAAACTCGTTACATAAAGGCACAATAGGAAAAGCCAGCAATGCAATCTGAAATCAGAAGTAATTTCTAACACTGAGATTATACCGTGCCAACAGATCCGCAACGGTGATAGCAGGTCCGTAGATTAGTGATGCAACGAAGTGTCACGACGGAAGCAGAAACAGATGTAAAAAGTAAATCTTAACAGAAACAGAAACGTTGAAAAAGTTACAAATACAATTTTTAATGAAATTAATATTCAAAATTAAGTAGTGGTAAGTTATATTTTATGAAATGCGATGGCGATGCTGCTCGGAGGAGCTGACAAATATTGGCACACTAATGGCAAAAGATTAGTATATTTGTATGAATTTAATTTCCACCACATAAGGGGATCCTCATGTAAAAGCAATCGTTTTTCTTTTTTGTGCTGAAGTTGTGAGTCTCCAAAAATAGATTGTCATTTCTTTATTGAGTTTTGCTGGTGTTCATTCATACTTAATATGGATTCTTCAAATTTCCGTTATAAAAGTTCCGGAAACAGAAACGGATGTCAAAAAACGTGCAGAACTTCCGCAGTTGCGGAAGCAGAAGTAGAGGTCTGTTGCATCACTATCGTAGATACTTGGTTTATTTGGCTTTGAATTTGATTCACCTTGATTTCCTCTAATCAGGGTGAAAATTGCCTTTCCGTCGGCATGAGTGTGACGCAGAAGTCCGAAATGTACAATGGTGTTGAGCATTGAAAGCAAATTTATATATTACTCATTTCCGAACCCGCGAAGTTCCTTCAGGAGGGCTAGATAATAATAATAATAATATGCTAACTTTTAAAGCGCCGTTTTTGTGATGTAATCACCTCAAGGGCGCATTAAGACGTGTTTTAAATCTTAAAAATCTTAAAAAACGATCGGTTTAAAAGTATAGTAGAACAAAGTATAAATGTTTAAATTGGGTATGAAATATGAAAAAGATGGGTTTTCAATTTAGATCTGAAATCTGTCGGATCATTTATGCATCTAAGGTGTGAAGGGAGATTGTTCCAAGCTGATGGACCGGCTACCGCGAACGCTCGATCCCCGAAATTTGTACTGGGGCAACGCTTAGGCTCAACTAATCTTCCTATTGCTGAGGAGTTCGCCGAGCGAAGTGTGGATTTCTGTGAATTTAGGCTGTCCGTTATACAAAGTTCAGATATATAACTTGGTGCCATTCCATGTAGCGCTTTGAAGACTGTCCAGCAGAGTTTATACTGGATTCTTTCTGGACTTTTAAGCCAGTGAAGTTCTTTGAGATGTTGTGTTATATGGGACTTTTTTGGAATGCCTTTAATGAGCCTTGCTGCTGCATTGAACGCAGATTGAAGTTTGTTTATTTGTTGTTTTGGAATGTTTGCATAAATTCCATTACAATAATCTAGTCGTGACACAACGAAGGAATTTACAAGAGTTTTGAAAGTGTCATGGGGAATACTCCTTTTGACGGATTTTAATCGTCTTAGGTGGAAGAAACTAGCGCTGACCGTGTTACTAATTTGGGATTTTTGAGACAGATTTGCGTCAAGATAAACACCTAGAAGCTTTGCGGAGTTTTTGGGAACGATATCATTGTCAGCTGTTGAAATTGAGGAATGATCGATATGATGTTGACGCTTTGCGGAAGACGTCCAGAGAAATTCCGTTTTGGATGGATTTAGTTTAAGTTTGTTTGATGCCATCCATCTGGATATGGCATCAATGCAGTTGACAGTTATTGACGTAAGATGTTTGGTGTCATCAGGGTTGCAGAAAAAATAAAGTTGCTGATCATCAGATATGACAGTGTTTTTGTGTCTTTTTGTATCTTTTGTGTATTATCAATAAGGTAGCTATATTGAATAGGATTGATATTCTGCTCATTGATTATTTAGCAATCCAGCGTACATTTCGTAACAATAACCTAAATGCTACAATGCAAATGAATTCATAGGCGTCTATGCTTCATCAATAGGTAGGCATCTCTTTATATTAATTCCTTTAGTTGGAAGTATCCAGATTTGAAATGTTTTGATATTTAGCTGCTATAAGCCTAGTATTTTCAAACTCTTCGAAAGGGAAATTACTTTCCCTTCTATATTCAAACTTAGAATCTTAAAATCCAGATGTTGGCGAGGAGAGGTCACCCATATTAGTTCTGTTTTTGTAGGGTTGAGGTTTACTTTGAGTGGTATTTGAAAATAAAGAGTGTATGATAGAAATAAAGAGTGCATTAGAGCTGAATTTTTTACTTGGGAACCATGTTTACAAGAGATGGGAAAATAGAAAAAAATATTAAGAAAAGGTTGGTGCTGGAATGAAAATAAATAGTACACTACTAACAGAAATATTTCAATCGAAGCAAAGATGGGATGGTGATGTCGTTGGGGAGAGCAATCAAACTGTTGAACATGATTGCTTCAGAGATTGTATCTTTCATATTATAGTTCGGCCGCTATCATTTGGGGCCATAAATCATTTCCCTATGTCTAGCTCGCTTGCACTTACGGGCCTTATGGAGCGGTTTAGGGGTGGGCGTAACAATAAAATAAATATATCGTTAAGTAACGTTTCTTATTGTATCTTATTCATAAACTTTAACGAGTTAACAAAGTTTTGATATTCAACTATATTTACGGGTTTTATGTGCGTTTAAATTAGTATGAAATTAATGACTACAAGATACTAAATTAAAAAACAAGTAAAAACCAAAAAATTGTTATATTTAAAAATTGTATACCGTATGTCTATAAACACAGAAAGAAAGTTAAGTATAAAAAACAAAGTGGATCATATTGTAGCCCTTAAAAGAGCCGTTTATATTACAAAAAAATGTATCAATCCTCATCGGAGTCTTCTTCATCAGTGTCTTCTGCCAAATTTATTATAAGCGGCGCGTGATCTCTAATAAGAGCTTTCCGTAGGTCACTGTATTGAAGTTCCTCGGCATGTCTCACACATTTGGCCCAGTCTTCTTGTGTGACATTATCGATGGCTCGGTGGAGGTGATTTTCAACATCTGCTATCTTGAATGTATTATTATTATTTGCAACTCTCCCTTTACTTGTGCCCAAATTAATTCTATTGGGTTATATTGACAGTGATATGGAGGCAGCCGTATTACTTCGTGGCCTCGTTCATTTGCCAGATTGTCTAAAGCGTAGACCTTCTGCGGGTTACTGGCTTTTACTTTTCTTATTAACTCTTCTATAATTTCTCTGCTGGAATATGGAATGTTTTTCTTTGTTAACCATTCTTGAATCTCAGCATTTCTTGTGTGTCTTGAGGGTATCTTTACCAACTGCATCAAAGGATAGCTTGCGTTATCGACGATTTTAACTGAGGGCTGTTCAAGTACATTTAGGAATACGGAAAACCATGCCATATATGTATCGCCATCCATTTCTGTGTGATAATCAGCATCCTTCGATTTTACCGCTTTAAATATTAGCTTCGCTTCTGGAACAAAGCCAGTCCTTGTGGAACCCGCATGGGAAATTATCAATCGTTGACCTTTTCCTACAGGCTGATTCTTGAAACCTCCATCATCGTTGCTTCCAAGCCACATACGCCTTCCTGAATGGTTTTGATTAATCCATGTTTCATCCATATAGAAACGCGGCCGCTGATCGTTAGTTCTTCTAAGTAAATCCAATTTCCTTAAAAAGTCCATTCTGGCACAAACAACATCTGTTCTTTCCATTCAATATTTACGTCCTTCGGCATTTTTCTTATACTTAAACCCAATCTCCTTCATGAGTGTTCCCATCGAATTTTTTCCGCATTTAAAATCAGGTAATTGTTCTCGGTATTTTTCTAAAATTTTCGCCACGGACGGATACTCTCCACTATCATAAAATGAACCAACGGTCCACTTCAACACACTTTCATCAAAATCGTCAATATTGGTGACAGTTTCTGGTTTCTTAAAATTTGCTCTTCGTGTACAGGGCCTGCCTGATTGCAATAATTCAGTCTTTATTCGGTCCACTGTCGCTCTACTCACACCACAAATAAACGCGGCCGTGCATACGTTGTGAATCACTGTTCGAGTTTGAGGGCTAATATCGCCATGTAATTTATTCAAATCAACGTTACAAATTAAACTATCCATAGTGCGCAACGAGTGGTGACAGACGAATGTATTTATTTAATTGCTGTAAACACATTTATAGCAACAACAAAAAAAACACGCACTGCAATTGGTAAAGACCAATCATTAGTGACCCATCGTACATATCATAACGTACAGATCATTATAAAATCATTATAGTCTATCGTATCGTATATCGATGGACAAAAAAATCAATAACGGTCGCTTCCCATCCTTATCTCTATTGACATTTATGGCCTCAAGACTCAGTTTAAAACGGCCGGAGTATAGTGAAAGTATGTTCAGAAGAACGAATACTCTTGACTTTAGAGAGTATTTTGTATTCTTAAAGTCGAATCATCTCTCATATATTCATGGTAGTTCTGGTGGCCGGTATGTAAAACAGTCTGTGCTGTTGCTGTCGGAGATATCTATCAGGGACAAAAAGACAAACACCCTCTAGCACGGCCGAGTTATCGAAATATCCCCTGATTAATTTAAAGAAGGGTAATAAGTTGCCTATCTCTTCGAAGCTGTAAAGAATTGGTTCCGAGCATTCCCAAAAGAAATGCCGTGGGATAAGCAAGGATGTGAGGTACATGAATGCATCTTAAATAAAATTCAGAAATAATCTCTAAAATGGTTTGGGCATATATAGCACTGTGCATGGAAAAAGATGTCAAGAAAGACCGAGGAAAAAGTACCATGATAAAAGGTTATTGTGTTCAAAGTTAGATAAATCAAAGACTGTGTGATGTATGCATTTAGAGGAAGCTGGAAAGATATGTTAGGATAGAACAGTGTGGCTGTTCATCCTCTCTGAGTACTCCTCCAGAAAAAACGGGATGATGGTTAGTTTGTGGGTACAGAACTATAAGGTGCAGCATCTAGATTAAATATGTTATTTTATTTATTAGTTTCCATAATATAATCCTTGCTTGTGGTTATTTATCTCAAGGATATTTGAGGTTCATTTTTATATAATTTTATTTCTATATTTTACATTTAATTTAAAATCTATAGAGCTAAAGTATTGAGCCACAAAGGGCTCCCTCCGCTTACCTGAAGCTGTTATAGGTGCAAAGGCCCCTTTCGTCAGCAACGCTCTCTCCATTGGCCCGTCCCTTGTCCATGTGGGACTTAAGTTAAAAATAATATAATAATATATGTATTTGTGCAATCAAGGGGGACCCAGACCACATTTAAAATGCGCTACTATCCGAATGCAATAAATGTGACCGCTACTATCCAAAAGCAGTAAATGAGGTGAACGTGTCAATGTCTAAAGTTATGGTATTTGAAAAGGAAAAATGTGTGATGGAACGGTGAGAATTGGAGCAAGTTATCGACTTTTTCTAGGAAGCATGTTTACAAGAGATGGAAAAGGACATAGAAAGAAGTGTTGGTGTTGGAAACAAAATAAATTGTGCACTCAAAACCATCACGTCAAATAGAAATATATCAAAACTTTTGTATGAAGCATCTCATTTGTGGTGTGACATTATTATAAAATAATACTACACTTTTAGTAATTTGTATCTACACCACTTTATTTGGTAACACCAACCGGTTTCGTTCCCTCCCGAGCTTCGTCAGGGTGAGAGAGTAAACTAAATATAAAATCAGAGAACAACATATGAAGAAAAAAATATAAAATGGAGGGGAGAAAGTGTGCGGGAGGACGAATAGAATATTAGATCGGTGAGTCATGCTCAATAGGGGGAGAATATCTAATTCAGATTTTAGTGGCGGACAGGGGAGTTAAATTTTTTTATTTTGATGGGAATATTTAAAATTATCAACTGAAGCAGAGAAGTACCAACTGAAGCAGGAAGAACATAAATATATTGACTGAAGCAAATATGACAGTACACAATGGGGTTCTGGTGCCGACCCTTATGTATGGAAGTGAATGGGTGAAACCCAGTATTCGTATACAAGTATAAGTATACATTCACAAAAAATATTTGAACCTTGGAGTTGGCAGAAGAAGGATGAAAGTAGGATAAATGACTCAGTCAAGCTTTGTAGTCCATGGGCTAACTAATATGTTCAGACATTCGCCTTGCAGCTCAGGAAACCATGGAAAACCTCAGCCGGAACTATGTTGTTACTTACTGAGTTTCTTATTATTGAATACTTGTACTGTTCAGCATGGTAACTGTATATCTCACATGCACTCAGTCCTGGTTAAATATAGCAGCAAGCTTCTGTCTTATTCTTATCCTGTCACATCTCTAGGATTCATCTCCACCCAACACTCCACAGTGAAGCCTGCCACCTCAACAAGACCAATCCATAGCCATTTGTGTCTAGAAACTTGTTTTCGGACTGCCCTTACATCTCCCATGGCACAGAGAACAGCATTAGATACCATTTGGAGCTAGAAGATCTTAAATATTGAATGAAGACACCAAAACCTAAGATAACTTCTAGTGAATTTTTAACATTCGCATCCATACAGAAACAGGTTTTTTACATAATGAAAACAAAAAAAAAAATGATATAAAATTTCTTTATTATTATGTATTTAGTGTACTTCCACTTGTGTTTATGCTCGACCGGTTTCAGCAGCTTGCTGCCATATTCTGTTTTTTTTACATTAAAAATTCATCATTTTTATAAAAGTATTTTATTTACTATTCAGCAAGTTACTTTAGAATGGTAAATTATCTGGATATTCTTTTGAAATGAGGGCACATTTTTATTCATTTGCTTATCTTTCGACAGCAGATATTACGAGTGAAATATTTATACAAGCATACGATTCTCTGGGACAATGGTAAATAGGAACAATATCGTACAATAAATTAAACTCCCTTAGAATATATTACGAGGCTGATGGAATATTTCAATTGGAGTTATCACCAATTGCATCTATACAATTAGACATATATTTACAAATAAAGCTCTTTGGCATTCACATCTATTTGAAAGATATGTATTAGATTAGTAACATGAGATTTATGCGGTAATGAGTAATAAACTAAAAAAGTTACAGCACCTGTTCAAGAGGAGGGCCAACTCCAAATGAAATCGGAGCAGAGCAAAGAAATTTACAGAACTGTAGAAAATTATAATAAAAATGCAATAAAACTACAAAATTAATTAACTGTGTACATGAGTCAACCAGCTAATTGATATAATGAGAAAAAAATGATCTACTCATATTTTTGAGGATCTTGGTTAAATCTTTTTCCATTAGATATCAAGATACACGAATATATCCAAGATCCCTGAAAGTACAATTTTACCAACCGTGACAATACACGCATATAAATGAACTTATGCCGAAAAATAAACAATTGTATTTGATTACAAATTCTACAACTACTCGTATATTAGAATATTTCTCTTTACACCGAAATTTGAATGTAAGAACTATGAACATATATTTTTCTCTTCTTGCACACCGGATTTAAGCTGTAATTCAAGTAATTGTGGCAACACAAGAAATTTATTAAATTAAGTATGGCCGCCGTATATCCGTCAGTGGATCACCGACTTTAGTGTTTTTTTTTTAATTCGGGAGTGTTTTTTAATGTATTGCTGCTAAAAGTTACAATTTAATATCAGTTTACAATCATGAGATCACATGGCTGACGATCCCTATACCAGTGGGCAAGGCTCGATTTTCCAAGTAGGTTTCTTTGTAAACATTGTGTCAGGTGCATAAATCCCTTATAAACGTTATTTTGTACGAGTTTCTATATCTTTCCCCTTAAAGTTGTCTATATTTTGGTTTTAATGAATAAGGGTTCGTAAAATATATTGCGCTAAGTCAAAATTACGCTCGTAAACCCAATTCAGAATTGTCAAATGCTGTGACGCGTGCCTTTCACCTCATTGTTCTTCTACCAAATGTTGGTTTATCACTTCTAGAGAGCGACATTTCGTATTTCATTTTAACTGAGATTATATCGCACGCAAATTTCTCAATTAGTCCACCAACTGTTTATGTAACGTGACCCGAGTTCCGAAATTTACGGCTACGCGAGCGATGATTTACTCTTAAAATTATCGTATTTTTTTTTGTTTGTGTATATATATTTTCTGTTTATGTACTTCTTATCTAAAAGATTCGGTGATAAATAATTGTATGTAAATAGAATTTGGGCTTGTTTATCTTTTAAAAAATGCATTTGCCGAAGTTAAGGAAACGATTGCAGTGACAGAGGACAATTTTACGGTGCATGATTCTGATTTCTCCTTCTCAGATGTCGGAGCTCTTGATGCTGTTTATTTAGGTATAACGAATCGCACGTTAATGCTTTCCACCAAATTCTTTCCGTTTATTCGCCTCAAATTTCTACTTCTGGCAGTGATCTTTCTTAGCTAGCGGAATGCACCTTCCAACCAGAGCCTATCTAGATATTCAATTCATAACCTTCATTATAAATCGTACGTTTTTTCTTATTATTATTATATTATGGTTATAATTCTTTCGAATCGAGGTATTTATTATTCCGTTATTTCTCTATTAAAAACAATATTTCTATTTAAATATATCTATACTCAATAAGGAAAAACTTATATTTTGTGAGATTTGTACAATATATGATAATTTATACATTTTTTGTTTATTTCGTATGTCTGTTGTATAAATTTTTTATATCATATTTATATAAATTTTTTGTCTGTAGTTGTCTTTTGTTTATTGATTGTTATAAAAAGTTTTGCGCGGTATGATTTTAATGTTTTATGATAAAAAGTTGTTTTAAATGGAAATTAAATTTATAGAAAAATGTTTGTGAAGTAGTGAAGCATGCTACTGGCAAAAGAACGATGAAAGTGTAGAATAAAAGCTATAGAAATGAGATTTTAGAGTTAGATTTGTACACATGGAAAGAATTAATGAAGAAATAATGGTAAAGAAAGTACATGTTAACAAAGTAAAGGGAACAAGAAATAGGGGTAAAACCAGGGAAACGTGACACAATCAATTATTAAATGTCGGCCACATGGGGAGTCGGAGAAACTGATGTGCGTGCATAACACAATATATGAATGTTGAGGTGTCATTCTGCCATCCAAAAATCTTGCAAACGATTGATTGAATCTTACCCCCGAAAATATAAAAAAAAAGAATAATTGTTCTATATAAGTAATAGTTTGTCGCACATAAGACCTTGTTTTTTCTAGTAAACAGTAAATATGAGATTAGAGAATGTAAAATTATATTTTGGGATGTACAAAAATAATATCTTAAACTTGTTTTTAACAAATATCAATCCGAGACCTAATAGAAACAATTTTAGTTATTAAATACAAAGTGTTTTATTATTTTATGATTATTTTGATGACCTATATTTTAAGTGCGCCGTTTTGTAAAGTTAATTACTCCAATGGTGCACTAGGAAAAGACTGACCGAACAGTCTTTAGAATTTTCTTAAATTTAACATCATTATCCTCATACTTAATACTAACATGGAGGCTATTCCACGACAACGAACCAGCAATGCTGAAAGCACGATCGAGAAATTTGCTTTATTGACTCTGACAGGAATTGTTATGTTGTTAGCATTTGTTTCTACTGATCGGAGTGTACGTTGCCTTTCCGTTGGCACGGGTGTCACGCAGAGGTCCGAAATATAAGTTGGCGCTCTCTGGGGTCAAACACAATTTCTATTTTACTCTCTCTCGAATTTTAAGCCAGTGATATTCCTTCAGGAGCTGCGTGATATGCCAGTGTTGTCTCATAATCAATCGGACAGAAGCATTGAATGCGCTTTGTATTCTGCTTAATTGATTTTGGCAATCCAGCGTACATTGCGTTAGAATAATCTAAACATGACATTACAAAAGAATTTACGAGGGTCCTAGCTTCATCAATAGGTAAATATCTCCTTACATGTTTTAGATGTCTCAGTTGGAATAAAAACAGACTTAACCAGCCTTGATATGTGTGTACCTTTATATTTATAAGTTTAATAGATATACAAATATTGATAATAGATGAATGTTATTATGGACAATGCACACACATAAGTGTGTGCATTGTCCATAAATATTATTTAATTTGTTTTCTATTATAGTTTCTCTTTGCTGAATGTAATTCATCTTGATGAGTGTTCCTCTTGAGGTGATGACTGTTTTGTTATGCAAGTCTCCGGCTGTTTAGTATAAATATTTACACATCCTTTGGACCCAAATTCTTACAATCAAGGTTCTCATATTAATGTTATGTATAAATAACCACTGCTTATTGTATTAAACATAGCCAGCTGCATCATTAGGAGTATGAAGTATAACTTCGCTAAACTACATCATGTGGAAAATCTGTATATGATAGAGTGTCAAATGAAAATATAAGAAGCGAATGAAAGTGTTGTGAACAAAAATTATGAAAAGGTCATTAAGATGGTTTGGATGATTGTGTTACACATTATTAAAAACAAAATTTGTGATACAGCGTGCGGCAGCATAATTTCCTTTTTTCAAAGCTTAATAAAACCCATTATATGAATCCAAAAACTTTTATTTGTTTTTTATAATGTAGACACATACCTAAAGTTTTGTTTTACTTAGTTTTTTAAGATCAAATCAGGTAGGTGACGTCCCCCATTCTCCATACACTGAGTAAACCGATTTCTGGCGTTTGTCATGACTCTTTCCAGCATATCTGGCGTTATCTTGGCAATTTCTTCCTGGATGTTGGTCTTCAAATCTTTTAGTTTAGACGGTTCACATAAACACAGGATTTCTGTCACGGGATGGCTGTTTTGAGGGAACACTTCCCAGAGTGTCTCTTCTCAATTAGGGGCGATTTGGAGTGGCTGGCCCGGTCTCCCGATTTGTCCCCTTGTGATTTTTTTCTATGTGGTTTTTTGAAAGATTCTTGAGTTATAAATGGTGTAACTAACACGACTTTGTTTTATATATGTAGATTGGTATAGCAGGGGTGCCTTTTATTATATATATAGATAGAAGAAGAAGAAGATTCAAAGCACTCTCTAAACACTCCTGGCATTAGTAAGGACAAACTGTGAAATTTTCAGCATAATTAGTCGCGTAGTTTTTAAGTCTATAAGTTACACAAGTACGAACATTGCCTTTTATTTATATAGAATTGTCACATGGATATTTTTGGAATATTAAAATATAAATAGTTTTTTTTTGTTGCTAATTGTGAAGCCGGGTGTTATGTTTGGCCTCAATTCTTAATGCTTTGACCCCCTCGGGGGTTATCATATTTTTGTTTTATTATTTATTTGTTTGCGTAACACTTTTGATTATGATAGACATCACTTTACATAACCTAACCTAAAAAAAAAACGAGAGAGTGTTTAATTTAAGCAACTCTTTCATTAGTATTAGCTTTTTGTCACACACAACTACACTTTGCTTTATATTTAACAAAGCGTGGTTATATTATACAATGTAATAATTTGAAATTGTATTGTTTAAGAAGAGATAATTGAGATCTTCATGTTAAAGGTTGTCTAAAAACATAATAATGATAAATTGGATCGTTTTTCTGGGTCTTCCTCTATTTTTTGTTTTGTTAACATTAACTTATTGAATGCTAAGGCATTAACACTGTGGAATTCCATAGTAATGTACTTAGGAAATTGAAAATAACTTTGTTTAATCCACAAAATATTAAAAAACACGACATGTTTCAATAAATTTGAGAGAGAGTAAAATAGAAATTGTGTTTGACACCAGAGAGCGCCAACGTATATTTCGGACCTCTGCGTGACACCCATGCCAACGGCAAGGCAACGTACACTCCGATCAGTAGAAACAAGTGCAAACAACATAACAATTCCAGTCAGAGCCAATAAATGAAGTTTCTATGATCGTGCTTTCAGCGTTGCGAGTCCGTTGGCGTGGAATTGCCTCCATGTTAGTATTAAGTATGAGGATAGTGATTTTAAATTTAGGAAACTTCTGAAGACTGCACTGTTCGGTCAGTCATTTCCTAGTGCACCCTTGGAGTAATTGATTTTACAAAACGGAACACTTAAAATATAAGTCATCGAAATAATAATAATAATAATAATAATAATATGATGATACTTGCACACCAGTCATATATTCGCATCACTCAACCTTGTACACCCTCAATAGATATCTCAACTTTAATTTTGTTTTATTTACCACATATTCGTCTAAGAGATCTCATTTCTACTGCACGTAGTAATGTACATTTAATCTCCCCCGTACCAGCATATATATAGCAGTCATCCATTTAATGTGGCCAATTGGTTCCAGAGTTAAGACGATTCTTAATGAGATTGTTTGTCAGTCAAATTTGTGCTCGTTAATGATCGGTACCATGCTCCAGAAATTTATCAATGAGGGCAAGAAAATTTTGGTGGTCCTGGGCTTAAATTAATCATTACCTTTTTATTTAATTAATCTTCAAAGTCTATCTCTGATCTGTCATTTAAGTCTGTTTAATATTAATAATAATAATAATATGCTAACTTTTAAAGCGCCGTTTTTGTGATGTAATCACTTCAAGGGCGCATTAAGACGTGTTTTAAATCTAAAAATCTAAATGTGACCGCTTAAAAAAAGCGATCGGTTAAAAAGTATAGTAGAACAAAGTATAAATGTTTAAATTGGGTATGAAATATGAAAAAGATGGGTTTTCAATTTAGATCTGAAATCTGTCGGATCATTTATGCATCTGAGGTGTGAAGGGAGATTGTTCCAGGCTGATGGACCGGCTACCGCGAACGCTCGATCCCCGAAATTTGTACTGGGGCATCGCTTCAGCTCAACTAATCTTCCTATTGCTGAGGAGTTCGCCGAGCAAAGTGTGGATTTCCTTGAATTTAGGCTGTCCGTTACACAGAGTTCAGATATATAACTTGGTGCCCTTCCATGCAGCGCTTTGAAGACTGTCCAGCAGAGTTTACACTGGATTCTTTCTGGACTTTTAAGCCAGTGAAGTTCTTTGAGATGTTGTGTTATATGGGACTTTTTTGGAATGCCTTTAATGAGTCTTGCTGCTGCATTGAACGCATATTGAAGTTTGTTTATTTGTTGTTTAGTCTGCATTCAATGCGGCAGCAAGACCGATAAGATGATGTGACGAAGAGTTGTCACATGAGGCAACATCTCCTTTGGCTGAAATGTCCAGAATGGCAAAATACAAGCTCTACTTTATAATTTATAACTTCTATGCCTTGCTAAGGCGTTGTCAAATAGGTTTTAAATCTTTGTTCAAGAAACAATAAAAAATACATAATTGGTTGTCCATTTTCACTACAAGCGTGGTCGGTGAGTCTGTTAGTATAATTTTTATTAGGTGTACCAATCGATTATACTCATAGACAAGAGTTTTTAATTACATTTTATCATTTATTTTTTCCCCCTATCAGAGTTTAATTTAACTTTGATTGATTTTATTTTATAAGTTTTTATCTATCTTATCTCTGTAATCATTTAACAATTTCTCTTCTTAGCCTCATTCCGATCACACGAGGTCGTCACTTCCAGTACGTAGATTCCACAATTTTCTGTTTTGGTTCTGTTCCTGATGCAAATTTTTCGTCATATTCCACGCCACCACAATTTCCTGATATCGAGAGATTTACTTGGTCAGACAATGTCGTAAGCTCGGCCAGATGCCTGAACCAGAAATTCCCATGCGTAACACAGGGCAGCAAGGGTACTCCGTTATGTGCAGCATGATTGCTGATGCCATAGATGCAGAGCATCGCTTTTACCCTGAAGGACACCCCAACTCACCATATTGTCCCTGGATCTAAAGACGCATGTTCTCAATCGGTTCAGTGTCCTCCAGATCTTCCACGGTAGTCCGTGTCCTGGCGATAGGGTCTCCTTGGGTATCAACCAATTTAGGCATCCACAGCTTTTCCTCCATCTGTCCAATCTCTCGACTTCATGAGACCGTTGCTAAGATGGAGTGGAAATTTCTGCTATCTTGAGACTAGAGATTGGTGACTATTATTATTATTATTATTACTATTATTTTGTTGAGTCGCTCTTTACACCATGACAGCATGACCCAAATCGATGTAAAGGGTATAATAGCTATCATAGTGATTCTCGTGACATGTGATAGGTAGCTAATCTATCACCATTTTATTGTCACTTGAATTCTACACCAGACCAAAGACAGTGTGAATCGAACCTGGAACCTTCGAAAACTCGGCCACGAAGGTTGTCAATATAGCGAATGCTTGGAGTCATTCTGTTGGTTCCCTCTTGCATCGGTTATTTTTACAATACTGTCTTCACAATACCAGACCACATATTTATCTTCTTCTTCTGGTTCCTTGTCAAATCCCCCAATGTTTGTGATCACTGCAGCAAAAATATTTCTGTTCTGCGCTATTTGGAACAGGTCCTCAACCTCCACATTCCTGTCCAATCTCTTATATTCCACTGGCAGGACAACTGCCTTCTCTCAACTCCTCTCTCTTCTTTTACTTTGCCCATGACTATCAGCTGAAGGAGGTAATATTTTTCTCCCCTTAGCACATGACCTTTCTAACCTTCAAACTGGACAACAACATTCTATTTTTTTTTTAAACTTGATTGTCTTTATGTTCTTAAAACCTTGATTTTTAAGTATTCAAGGTGTTGTGATCTTTATTTTTAGTGAGTCTGTGTGCGAATTTAACTAAGTGTGTGTAAGTGTGCCTGTCTTGTGGTTCCATGGGCTATCTAATTAGCGTCCCGACATTCATCTTACAACTGAGGGAACCATGGAAAACCTCAGTCGGGATGCGGCGTACCTGTGGAGAAATACATATTTATTTATAGGCTGCGCGCCACCGATCAATCACCGTGGTTGCGAAGTCAGCGGAACTGTGCAATATGTTTTTGTGGCGGAGGATGGCTGAGAGATCTGTGATATGAATGTCACGCTGTTGACATTCCTTCTCCAGTTTCCATCTCTCTCGCGTGTAGATGGGACAGTGAATGATGATGGCTCCGGCTCTCTGTAGTACGTCTTCATTACTGACCGTATCGGTCCACGATACGCAGAACATTTTGTGGTAAATCCATGTTTCAAACGCCTCCAACCGGTTCATTGTGTTTACTTTAAGAGTCCAAGTTTCACAGCCATTTAGTAGTAAAAACCATATTTGGCATTTAAAAATTTGTTTGTTGGAGTTTCAGATGTATATTATAATATGCAAGTAAAATGAATAGATGAAATTGTTTCAGGAATCGAGGTCCACTTAGGTGACTGAGCCCCTCCGTGTGAGGCCCCCGCACCCGCCATGTCGCAGCCCCCGGGGAACATCGAGTACAGGGAATACCAGTGGGCATACTCCATCATGGATTCCTCCAGGTAACCCCTGTCCTATACCAACACATTATTTAAAAGAAACTTCACTGCAGAGCATGAGTCAGGAATATATATTTGTTTTTTTTTTAATCTCTTCCTGTAGATCCAACATTTCTGTCAATGTGTGTCAGATGGAAGTATTAGAAGTGAATGACATGCCACTTTGGCCCTTAAATATACTAGTTTCCATTGCTTTCCACAACATAACACAATGTATCGTTTAATTTTACAAAAATGCTCAGGATCTTGGATATGAATGACCGCATAAATTGTAATGTGTAATCTTCTATCCAAAATAGCCAAGATCGCAGTATACAATGGTGTTCTTGTACCGACCCTTATGTATGGAAATGAAGCATGGAACTGGCAAAAGAAGGATGAAAGTTGAATAAATGCAATGAGATCTCTAAGACGAATGTGTGATTAATCTGTATATGATAGAGTGTTAAATGCAAATATAAGAAGTGAATGCGGTGCGAATGAAAGTGTTATGAACAAAATAATTAAAGGATCGTTGAGATGGTTTGGACACATGGAAAGAATGAGTGAAGACAGAAAGTGAACGGAGCTAGAAATAGAGGAAGGCCGAGGAAAACTTGGCACGATCAAATCAATCAAAATTTAAATGTCGGTCACGTAAGAAGTCTAAGAAATTGACGTGCGTGCATGACAAGATGTATGAATGTAGAGGAAGCGAGAGATGTATGTCAGGATAGAACGGTGTGGCGTTCCATTCTTTCTGCCTATCCCTTCAGAGAGATGGTGTGATGGTTAGTTAGTTAGTTAGTAATCTTGAGTATTGTGTTGCGCAGAGTATCGACCTTCCTGATATCCATGCTGCTGATAGTGTACGGCAGTTTCCGCTCCCTGAACATGGAGCGCGAGGCCAAGGAGAGGCAGGACAAGGAGCGGGAGGCGGCCAACCTGCTGGGCAACCCCGCCCCCCCACACCCGCCCAACAGTGAGTATACCTAGCCTAGTTTATTAACTCAAAAGACAATACAAACAGCAACATGTTTAAGGTGATTATTGAGTATCTATTGAGTATAGGTAAAATATTATAAAAACACAACATAATACCAGGAACGCATTAGAGACGGTTTGACATTAAGAAGACAAGATACTTTCTAAAGTCAAGAGTATTTGTCTCCTGAACGTACCTTCACTAATATGAAAGACGTCCATCTCCGAGGAGACCGCGTTCAACAGACTAATTGCTCCTCCCACCAGTGTCAACAGAGGCAGATTGGTTCTGGTGGCCGGTAGGTAAAACAATCTCTGCTGTCTAGAAATCTATCAAGGACAAAAAGACCAACCCCCTCTAGCACGGCCGAGTTCTCGAAATATCCCCTGATTAATTAAAATAAATGGGTAATGAATTGGTTCCAAGCATTCCTAAAAGAAATGCCGTGGGGTAGAGCCACGGATAACTACCATACTCCCTCATGTAGAGATACCTCAGAAATTTTTTCTGAACCCTCTCCAGCATAACGGAATATCTCGCCTCGTGAGGACTCCATATCACAGAACCGCTTTCGAGTCTGTTCCGAACCAACGCGTTGTATAGGACTCTGAGGATTTGGGATTCTTTGTAACTTCACGTCTCTACAGGGCCATCAGTGTAAATTGATGAGTCGTAATACATGAACTCAACATCCAAGGACTAACACCATTCAAACAGATTTGTGTTTTGTGTACTTAGTTACTAAAAAATAAGAAATTGAATTTTTGTCATTCTCTATATCATAAGGTGCAAAACCTTCGCAACATGTTAAGAAAAATAAAATTTAACTAACTATCCATCATGCCGTTTCTCTGAAATGGTAAGCAGGAATATATCACCACACTGTTCTTTCCTGACATACTTTTGTCACTTCTACAATATTCATACGAGGTCTGTTCAAAAAGTATCGCGAATTTTGAATTTCCGCTGGCTACGTATATTTGATTTTTGATTTTTTTGTAGCGTTATGTTGGTACTCATGTCCCTTACTTATGCTGACAAGGTCGGCCATTTTGAATGTTTAGTTAATTTTTGACAGCTGTTTTGCTTGGATGTGTTTTGGCTCGTCTTCGATTTTTGCCTATTCCAAAAAATGGATCAAAGAATCTGTATCAAATTTTGTGTGAAAAACAAAATAAAGTGCGCGGACGCATTTCGAATGTTGACTGTGGCATATGGTGAAGCTACCTTGGACCAAAGCAACGTTTATCGGTGGTACAAAATGTTCTCAGAGGGCCGAGAAGATATGAACGACGAAGAGCGTGCCGGACGCCCGAGCACGTCAACAACAGACGAAAACATTGATAAAGTGAAGAAAATAGTATTAGCCAATCGTCGAATCACCGTTAGAGAAGTTGCTGAGGACCTAAACATATCGATTGACTCGTGCCATTCGATTTTAACCAATGATTTGGGCATGAGTCGGGTCGCCGCGAAATTCGTGCCAAAATTGCTCAATTTCGACCAAAAACAGCATCGCGTTAACATTGCTCAGGAGATGTTGGACTCGGTCCGTGACGACCCAAATGTGCTCCAGAGGGTCATAACTGGTGACGAATCATGGGTTTATGGTTATGACGTGGAAACCAAAGCTCAATCATCCCAATGGAAGCTGCCGCATGAGCCAAGACCAAAAAAAGCGCGCCAAGTTCGGTCGAACGTGAAGGTTTTGCTCACAGTTTTCTTCGATTGCAGGGGCGTGGTGCATCATGAGTTCTTGCCACAGGGTAGTACGGTCAATAAGGAATATTACCTGCAAGTTATGCGCAATTTGCGCGAAGCAATCCGCCAGAAACGCCCGGATTTGTGGAAGAACAAAAACTGGCTTTTGCACCATGATAACGCCCCTGCTCACACATCGTTGCTTGTGCGCGAATATTTGGCCAAAAACAACACAGTAATGGTGCCGCAGCCACCGTATTCCCCAGACCTGGCCCCCTGTGACTTTTTCCTGTTTCCAAAACTGAAGAGGCCCATGAAAGGACGACGCTACGCCACGATTGAGGAGATAAAGACGGCATCGAAGGAGGAGCTGAACAAGTTCACAAAAAATGATTTTTTTAAGTGCTTCGAGGATTGGAAAAAACGTTGGCATAAATGTAATATATCCGAGGGGAATTACTTTGAAGGGGACAAAATAGATATTCATGAATAAATAAATACTTTTTGAAAAAATATAAAATTCGCGATACTTTTTGAACAGACCTCGTACATCGTGTCATGCACGCATGTCGATTTCTCCGACCCCTCAAAGTAAATTTAAAAGTGATAAAACCAACGTGTGAAACTTTTGCTAAAGCCAAAAGATTTCCTTACCCCTGTTCTAGACCATAGAGTCGGCGGCTAGCGATTGTATTAACCATTTTTACAATGGTGAGAAAAGGTCTGCTTAAACTTTACTGACTTACTTTCTTAGAATGTTGGAAGGTTTTTTAGTGTGTTTATTATATACATCGATTTACTGAAAAAAATATTCCACAAAGTTTCACCGAATACCATTACAGTCGGATGTATTGTAGTGTTACTCGTTTGTTTTATTTATTGACCTTTTTATAAATACATTGTATCGTAGTTTTGTCACGGTTTAACTCCATTTTCATATGGTTCCAAACAAAACTTTTTATTAAACCAAATAAAAACTTGCGTCTTCCGCCCGGCAACCGTCAAGAAAATGTTCACATGCAGTCGTCTAAAGCAGGGGGACACGAACTTTGGTTTCGGTGCTAAATTGCAAATAATTTGATTATTTGTAATTGTAGGTTGTTCAATCTGTATATGGACAAGTGCATGAAAGAACTGAAAGGAATAAATTCTGTGATCTGCTTTACGCGGACGATGCCGTTCTCATTGCGGATAGTGCGGACGAATTACAAGTCTTGGTGTCAAGAATGTATGAGGTATGCAAGTCAAATGATTTAATGATGAATGTCGGAAAGGGAAGAGCAAATGACTGTTTGTAACGTAAGTGTGAACGAAGAGAACTTGGAGCAGGTGAGTGAATTTGTGTATTTAGGTAGCATGTTCACAGCAGATGGCCGGAATAATCGACGTGCGTGTATGACTTGCTGTCATCATCATCAGCTGTCCCTTGTGTCCGAGGAAGACTGTCCTTCACGGTTGTGGGTCTGCATGTGACTGAAGAGCCTGATCCTGGACCCACAAGTTCTGGGGCATCTGGGGCAAGGGAAATCGCTTGTAATGGAGCCCCCACCGTCTCCCAGTGGTCGCTCCTTTCTCCTCCTCCTCTCTGCGATGTCGTCTCTGCGCTGTGCTTCAAAGTCTTGCGTGCCTTTATGTACTGCTGTTCTCCACCTAGGTCTGTCTTTTGCAGTCTTTTCCCAGCAATCACAGTCGATGCCAGTCTTTTGTAGGTTTCCTTTAAGGGAGTCCTTATAGCGTTTCCTCTGATCACCGTGTAAGCGTTTCCCTTGAGTAAGCTGAGAGTACATAATCTTCCTTAAGAGTCTTGTCTCAGGCATTCTGACGACGTGACCAGCCCAGCGTAGTTGTCTCTGAATAATGGCACCCTCAATACTTATCATATTGACCTCAGCAAGTATGCTGTCATTTGTCCATTTGTCCTGCCATTTCACATTAAAGATCCTACGTAGATAGCGTGACTTGCTGTATGAATGCGTAGGAAACTAGAGAGGTATGTCAGGATATAGTAGTGTGGCGATAATCTGCTTCCCGGTTAACCCGAACCCAAAAAATCGGGAGTTTACTGTATGATTATTAGTTAGGTGTACACAACCATTTTATTTTTCATGATTCTAAAAATAAAGTAATAGAGGAATACTTGTTATATTGTATTCCATTGCCCGCTGGTTGTGTAGCCCTACCGTGGAGTGTTAATTTGCAGCCGCTCAAGCGCCGCCTACCGTCCAATAGACCTTAACATTGCCGCTGCGGCTTCTCTGATTTACCGACTCAATATTTGCACTGAAAACGGTACCTGCACGATGCGCAATGGGGTACTATATTATTTTTGACATTTACTAAGATTATTTTAAAGGATTTGAAATGTTTAAACACTTTCAAATCAAATTAGTTTATTAACTCAAAAGACATTACAAATAGGAAAATGTTTAAGGCATCTATTGAGTATAGGTAAAATATTATAAAAATACAACACAGTACCAGGAACGCATTAGAGATGATTTGACATCAGGAAGACAAGATACTTTCTAAAGTCAAGAGTATTTGTCTTCTGAACATACCTCCACTTATATGAAAGACGTCGATCTCCGAGTAGACCGCGTTCAGCAGACTAATTGCACTTCCCACCGGTGTCACCAGTGGCAGATTAGTTTTGGTGGCCGGTAGGTAAAACAATCTGTGCTGTTGCTGTCGGAGAAATCTATCAGGGACAAAAAGACCAACACCCTCTAGCACGGCCGAGTTCTCAAAATATCCCATGACCGTTGACCGAGTCAACTCTGTACAGTTTAATTACATAATATAGAAAGAAATAATAATATCCTTGAGATAAACATCTGCAAGGATCAAAAATTGTTATTGAAACTGATATAGGAAAAACTAAAAACAAAATAATATACTCTCATCCTTATTTTGCCAGTTCTATGGTTCACTTCCATGCACACATTTTTACCATTGATGAAATGTAAATAAAACAATTGCAAATTTCACTTGGAGATATCTGTTTGTGAAATACCACAAGAACCTAGCTATTATATCATTAATTCAATGAAGAAATTCAATAATCGTTATGTAACGGAGAGTTGACCATTAGGATTTTGTCAAGTGAGAAATCGATAATACCGTCTGGCCCCGCTCCCTTATGTAACAAATAATAACATTAAGACATCGCAAATAATATTGTTCTTACTTAATTCCACAAATGTTTTAAGCAGACAGACAGGGAAGCATTCTACCAGTGAACCACCAATGTGGCCCGGGTTTGCACGGAGGAGTAGGCAGAGAGAATGGACCACTACACTACTTGATCCTGACGCTGCTCTCTAGCTTCCTGCATATTCATACAGCGAGTCATACACGCACGTCGATTCTTCTGATTTCTAACATAGCCGACCTTTTGATTAATTTAATGATGCCAAGGTGTCCTCGGTCTCAAACGAATCCGTACTCCATTCACATTGTTAACGTATACTTGACTCCGTGGTTGGGGCTCATTTATAATTTCTCCATCATTCCTAGATTATGCCAAAATTTAGCCTACCAGTGACATCTATTGGTGTACACAAATTTAAATAATTTATCAGCTTTACAAACTGAAAAAATTATGTTTTGTAAATGTACTACTCGAGAGGTTTTCATGTTAATGTATTGTTATAATTCCAGATGTGCAGACCTTGGACACGATGCAGGCCCTGTGCCTCCCCCTCGGGGCCTCCGTCTCACTCCTCGTCATGTTCTTCTTCTTTGACTCCATGCAGACCCTGTTTGCCATATGCACAGCCGGTAAGTTAGCCACCATAGACTCCAAGCAAATGCCATTAACTTACTTTTGTTTTTTACACAACAGGTTGTTTAACCACTTCAATACCGTAAGGCCACTGGTGGCCGCTACGTAGGCGCACCACCAATATCGTAAGGCCACTTTGTATTAAAAATGGTTCCAGTAGGAATTAAAAAAAAAATTGTGTGGCTAGCGACATTTATACACTATCTCTGCAAGAAAAATTAACCTTCTGACGTTGGTCGATCTTATTGAAAAAGGATACGTTTTTTGTTTTAAATTTATACGTGAATTTCAAGTGTTTATTTTAAGACCAAATGGATGACATTTGGTCGACTTGACTATTCTTCATCCACTCTGCAACTGAATGGTGCGAATGTTGAAATCACTAAAGCGCTTGACCCGGACATTAAAATAAAATGCAGAATTGAGAGAAAAATACCACATCCTTCGGCTAATATTAATGTGTAAAGTGGAGGGACGTCGGGGAATTGGTAGAAGGCAGCTGTCTTGGCTGCGGAACATCAAAGAGTGGACAGGAATAACAAGAGTTCAGAACCTGTTCCAAGTGGCGCAGGATAAAGATGTCTTTGCTGCAGTGTTTGCCAACGTTGGGAGGACCTGACACGGCACCGAAATAAGAAGATTGGCCTTTATGTTCAACACCAATTGGGATCAAATACTAATTTTTATCCTTTTTCATACTTGGTATTTTGCAATGATCAGCGCACAATTCACGGTTGGCTATACTTTACTGTATAAGACATAACATTGTGAGTGCGTGGTGGTTGCAGTGATAGCGTGCGTAGCGCTGGCGTTCCTGCTGACCCCGCTGTGCCAGTACATCTGCGGCGGGGGTGCCGGGGCGGCGCGCGTGTCGTGCGGCTGCTGCGGGCGCTACAGCGCCGCCGAGCTTGCCGCCTTCGGGCTGTCCCTTGCCATCGTCACCGTCTGGATCCTCACCGGCCACTGGCTACTCATGGACGGTAAGTATTCCTTTCTACTTTACCCGAAAATATATTAATAAAGTGTCTCTAGATAGAAATGCAATAGAAATGAGATCTCTTAGGCATCGGGACATCGAGGGAGAGAAGCGTAGCTTAATGTGGTCTGGGTCTCCCTTGGTTGCAAATATACATATATTATTAAATTGTAAATAAAACACTTGTTTTTCACCACTTGAGTATTATATTTTACACGACTAGTTTCGGAAGCTACAGATGCTTCCATCTGCAGGTTTAAATATAAATTGAAACCTGTAGATGGAAGCATCTGTAGCTTCCAAAATTAGTCGTGTAAAATATAATACTCAGGTGGTGAAAAACTACTGTTTTATTTACAATTTAATCATGTCCTACCACAAAGTGAATGCCGAAACAATAAATAACATACATATATATTAGGTCCTTACATATGAAATTGGCGTTTTGTATGGGAGGAACATAAAGTTGATTTTTTTTAAATATAATATATTTATTTAATCAAAGTATGTACCATTGATATCTATGCACTTTTGCCATCTCATAGGTAGTTCATCGATCCCTTTACTAAAAAAACCATTCGGACGGGAATCAATAAAATCTTTGAAGTCGGTTTGGACTGCCCCATCGGAGTTGAATTTTTTCCCTTGCAAGAAGTTATCCAAATTTCGAAAAAATAGTAATCTGTTGGGGCAAGGTCCGGAGAGTACGGTGGATGTCTTAGACATTCCAATTGAAGCTCTTCTAATTTGGTAGCCGTCTGTTGTGCAGTGTATGGTCTAGCGTTATCATGAAGCAGCAGTGGCCTAGAGCGATTAACCAGCCTCGGTTGTTTAGCAGCTAGATTTTCCATCATGGTTTGCAGTTGCTGACAATAGACATCTGCCGTAATAGTCTGGTCAGATTTAAGAAAGCTGTAGTGAACGACACCAGCACTAGTCCACCAAACGCTCACAAGTAACTATTTTGGAGTCAATTTTCGCTTGGGGCATGGTTTGGCTGGTTCGGCAGGGTTTAGCCATTGCGTTAGCGCTTCCGATTATCATACAGGATCCACTTTTCATCACAGGTAATGATTCGATTCAAAATCCCTTCATTATTGTGCCGGTTGAGTAATGCAACGCAGCAGTCAACGCTCGTTTGTTGATTTGCTTCACTCAATTCGTGAGGTACCCACCTTTCAAGCTTTTTCACCTTCCCAATTTGCTTCAAGTGGATTAAAACAGTTTTATCACTAACACCGCAGCCTGCAGCTAACTCGGACGTGGTTTGCGATGGATCCGCTTCCACAATAGCCTTCAATTCTTCATTTTCAACTTTGGTCTCCGGCCGTCCACGGGGCTTGTTCTGCAGGTCGAAATTTCCAGAACGAAAACGTTGGAACCAAAAACGCACTGTGTTTTCTTTTGCGGCACCGTCGCCATACACATCATTAATCTTTCGAGCCGTTTCTGCAGCACTGGTGCCACGGTGGAACTCGTACTCGTAAATAACGTGATATTTCAAGTTTTCCATTTTGTAAACCGAGTGACGCAAAGAAAAAAAAAACAATTGAGGAAAAAAACAAATGAATTATAATTTTCGAAACACAAATACTCGAGTAAATAGCTGTATAAATTTGAATTTGGAATTCCTAACCAAAGAGAAGATATTTGAGTTCAAAGTTGCCAGTACGGCAAAACACCAATTTCATATGTAAGGACCTAATATTAGGTGTGACAGGACAAGAAGAATTAGAAGAAGATTAAATGCATGCCATTCTAGAATGACCTAGTATCAGTTGTTGTAGTGTATGTACTAATGTTTTGATAATTTTGTCAGCTATGGGTATGGGCTTGTGCGTGACGTTCATCGCGTTTGTCCGCCTGCCGTCGCTGAAGGTGTCCACGCTGCTGCTGACGGGGCTGCTCCTGTACGACGTGTTCTGGGTGTTCTTCTCGTCGTACATCTTCACGACCAACGTGATGGTGAAGGTGGCCACGCGGCCGGCCGAGAACCCGGTGAACGTGGTGGCGCGGCGCCTGCAGCTGGGCGGAGTGGCGGGCCGCGCCGGGGAGGTGGTGCCCAAGCTGTCCCTGCCCGCCAAGCTCGTCTTCCCCTCCATGCACCACCAGGGACACTTCAGCATGCTGGGTGGGTTATTCTCTTTACTTATTTATTTTTCTTATACACAAATGAGACAACAAATGAAAAACATTTAGGCGACACATTTGGACACAAAACGGTAAACAAAAATACAATATCGAATATGAAACTAAGAGATAACATACGAGTCTCTCAGAAAGATCTCAAATATGTCGACGTCAGTGAGGCAGTAAGTACTCTTTCCAAAATTTATAATATATTTTTTATGAACACTGCCTCACTGACACTAAAAATGTCCAAATCCATGATGATTAGATTCAAAGTCTGAATTGTTCTTCCTACTGGCGTTACCAAAAGCATTTGTTTAGTAGGTCTAAATACTGTTATGTTGCGCACAATTTTTTATTGTCTTTTGTTCACATAACCTTTGCAAGATTAGAGGGAACATTGGTTGAAGAGAGAGAACACCCGCAGTACATGGCATGTAGAATGTAGAATGGCATCTTTAGGGTGACATTTGAACTACAATATGTTATTCAATCACTTTGCATAGCTATTGACTAACTAACTAACCATCACGCCGTCTCCCCGAAAGGGTAGGCAGAAAGAATGGACTGTCACACTTTTACTGATGCGGCACTCCATCCTTCTCTTTTCGCTCCGCGGGAGACGCGGTGTGATGGGTTGCGAAGACCTTTATGTTTAACACCAATTGGAATCGAAAACTCACTTTTGACTTTTTTTGATACTTGGCACTTTTGTAATGGCCTTCATTTGTTAGAGTGTTGTGTTTGTTTCAGGGCTGGGAGACATTGTGATGCCTGGCCTTCTCCTGTGCTTCGTGCTCCGGTACGACGCCTACAAGAAGGCCTCTCTGGTTTGCGAGGTGGGCAGCGTGCCCGGCCCTAGGTCCATGGTGAGTCACTTCGCCTTCACACTAACCAACTGTTACTTTCTTACAGCTCCAAGACAGGATAGTTTGATATTGATTGAGAATGTGTCCGAAGCAGGAGGCACGCAGATGTGCGGAAGCCATAGAATGAATTACGGCGGGACTTCTGTCATTGGACTATTTTTTTTTAAATAATCAAATGATTTAACCGAAATCTCTTGACGGAAGTTCATTTTAACCGTTTGTGTGCTGGGTCTTTTTTTATAATATTTACTAAAATTGCGTTTTAAAAAACAGGGGAAAAAAAATTAAAATATGGGTTGCTCAAAAAATCATAACTAGTGGACGCAGCGCACCACCCGAACACAAGAAATATACTACGCGTCATATCGTCGATATATCGATGACACACAATTTTGTTGATAAGATATTTGTTCATCGAAATATCGACGATACGCATTGCACGGTTAAATAATAATTAAATTAAACAATGTTTTTTTATAACTACTTCGGCATTTGTCTTTATTTCGACAGTGACCAGTTCTGGTCGGAAACCACCAGTCTGTCGATGCCAGCGAGCCTGGCGAAACCGGTCACTGTCGAACATTGTTTTATTTAATTATTATTGGACTATTTATTTATTATTAACACGAGCGTCTGGTGTTCGCGCAGGGCTCTCGGCTGACGTACTTCCACTGCTCGCTTCTGGGCTACTTCCTGGGGCTGCTCACGGCCACAGTCAGCTCCGAGGTGTTCAAGGCTGCGCAGCCCGCCCTGCTGTACCTAGTGCCCTTCACGCTCCTGCCCTTGCTCACCATGGCCTACGTCAAGGTAACATTTCCTACCTAATTTAATGCATGTTCATGTCTAATCCTTTCCATTCTCCATTCTCTCTGCCTACCCTTTCAGAGAAACGACGTGATGGTTTGTTGTTGTCTGTTTAACAATATATCTAATATTTGTTTTAGAAGTAATGGGAATGTTTTTGTCACTAGGGAGATTTGCGGCGGATGTGGAGCGAGCCGTTCATAGCGCCGGCCAAGACCAGCTCCAACTTCGACGTGTGATGGGGCCCGCCAGCCCCCCGAGGAGTGCACCCCCTCCTCCGAAGGCATTAACTTATTATTACTGTATCTCTGTCCCGTGTGAGACGAGGCGGGGTTCACTGAGCCGCCGAGATTAGCGGGAGAACGGACACTGTGCTAGTTGTTAAGGTGACAAATCTTAATTAAGTTCGCTTAGAAACTAGACTAAACGTTACGTTTAAAATATTATATGTAACCGTAGATCCGGTCCCTTTTGAAAGGGAGGAAATGTTTATTTCTTTTAGGTATAATTTACTTCTACTAAGTCTTCAAACAAAATATTTCTGTGATTTTCATTTCAAATGTGTCTAGAACTTACGTTATTCAAATTTTATATAATTATTTAACCATTGATTCGCTGGTATTTGAGAGGTTTTTTCTAATACCTAAACGGTCTTGGAATCGTTCCCCTGTATAAATATTACAATAATCATTTTATTCAACGTAATATCGACTACTAGTTTAAGCAATACATTTTTTTTTTTTTTATTTGTCGATAATTGGGTTGTATGAAACTCCCAATTTTTGTGTGTATAAATTGTTTTATATTTTACGTCTGCACAGCATAACGGGAAGATATTATATATCCTTGAGGAATATACAGTGAAACCCGGATTTTACGTCCCCGTATTTAACATTTTCCTGCCGATTGTATTCAACTTTTTTCAGACCCGATATATTTTATTACATTTTTTACCCGCTTGTACGTCGAAAATATGCGAGTTACGCGTGCTTGGCAATGAGTCAGCGCAGTAGGCAATTTGGTGTTTGGCCGACATTCGACATCTGTCATACGGTTTTCGACTCAATTTGTAACGCTTCATTCTTTTTGCTTATTCGCAATCATCATTTACACACAGTTTTTTGTTTTGTTTTATTTGTTAAGTTAATTACAATATTTTCTTCCTTTCTCCATCGGTTTCATTTGGCTTTTTTAGCACGCGTTTCGCGAATTAATCTACGTGATTTAAAAAAATAAAATTAATGGTTTTCTTATTTACGTTTTTTTCTCAGTCCCATAAAAAACTTAAAATAGAGGTTTCACTGTATCTCTCTCTTGGTAATTGGACCAATGCGTATGCAGATCAGTTAGCAATAAAATATACACATATATATATTAAAGATGGATCTATTATGTGTAAGAGCATAATTAAATGATTGTAAAACTCCGTATATCAGATGTGTTGAAATTCATATTTTCAAATACACACGCTTTTAAAATTAAAAGTATTTTAAGTAAGTACTCTTTGAAAGTAAGCATTTCAAATTATCTGAATATATAATTACAGTTAACTTCTACGGAAATCAACCTGTCACATTGTATATTAATTCTTTTTATCTTTAAATGTAGATAAAAATTTATATGTTTGTGTATATTTTACACAGGAAAGTATATTGATCATTTTTATAATTTATTTCTCATGTTTAACTGTCAATTATCAACAAAAGCATAATGTGTAAAAAGATCTTTGTGAGATCTTAATTCTTTGTTGAAGCTTGATAGTATAGATCAAATAATTTTTACAGAGTGTCTTTTTCGGGCATTTTTCAATATTTTTGACCTCTAAGCGAGCATGGACGTACACTGTATGGCGTCGCTTGTTATTCATTGCAAACGATTTGGAATTGTATGTCTGTAATGATTGTGATTATTATCAAAATAAATGAAATGAAATAAAATAAATAGAATACATTCATAAAAAGAATACATAATATATTCATAAAAAGAATACAGCAATGCCATCTATGGATGATTTTTGTTAATATTCTGGAAAAAATATGTTTATTTTTTTTTTTTTTTTCTAAACTACGACACGTTTTTCTCCTCTCAAAAGCCGCTCTTTTAGAGCTAATTTTTTTTTTTAATGTGCATAATGACTTTTATATAATATAAAAACTCAGGATTAAGTTAATGCGTATATTATATATATGGTTACAAACAAAATTTAATTTACAATTGAACCATACAAAACAAGTTTTTCCAGTTTTGATATTTTTAGGTTATATTTTTTTTTCTTAATTTAAGTGATCAAGTGGGCTCAAACATTGATTTTACCGATATCTTGACTTCAATGTCTACTGTTAGTTATTTTATTAATACTTTTTATTCGCCCTAATGTCACATAATTCTGTGACATTGGGATGAAGAGATTTTTTGCGAGAAAAAATTTAAACTTAATAGAAAAAAATATTCTATTTTTTAAATGCAAAATCGAATGCTCCAGAGCAGTGGTTCCCTATGAGGTCGGTACCTCTAGAGCAGTGGTTCCCTATGAGGTCGGTATCTCTCACTGGTGGGTGTTGTAGTGATATAAGGGGGCGTTGAGGACCAACTTCTGACCCCAAGAACACACTAAAAAGTTTGATTAAAAGTAAAAATATATTATATACTTCACCTATAAAGTCGCTATCGAATCACTGTTTTGAGAAAGGGGGCAATGAGTAATGTTTGTCCATAATATACATAGCTTTACATAATATACCAGATGCACAATGTCTGCCAGGGAGACTCCCAAAATGATCGAGAGATAGCTGTAGTTCAATATCACAGGAAGAGAATCTTGTAGTAACAGACTTAAGTCTGAAGAAAAATAATATATTTCACCTACTAAAGGTGCCATCAAACCACTGTTCGAAAAGGGGGCCATGAGTAATTTTTATCCGAAAAGAGGGGAGTGAGTAAATATTTTTCCGAAAAGGGGGTGCTGAGTAATTTTTTTTCCGAATGTAGGGCAGTGAGTAATTATTTTCTGAATGTAGGGCAGTGAGTAATTTTTTTTCTGAATGTGGGGCAGTGAGTAATTTTTTTCTGGAAAGGGATAGTAGGCCAAAAACGTTAGGAACTTATGCTCTAGAGCTTTTCTGAGGATGAAAGAATAATATTATTTTTTTTACCATTGAAATCGTACCATTTAATTCATATGTATCCGCTGTGTGCAAACATCTGTATAATAATCATCTTGGTTTAATGTTTTTTTCATTTTGAATATTTAATTTCGAAATTAATTATTTTTAATCGAGTGGTGGGCTAGCGGGCAAAATGCTCTACTCCCAATCCGAGATAAGTGTGAACTATCCTCAGACATGGAACTGATCAGTTGTGGTTTTAATGATCTATAATTATTTCAGCGGTGGGAAGTATAATAAAATTACTAACAATTAAAATATTTAATATTAATTATTTAACATGTCGTCTGTCCTTTTGTTCAACAAACAAATTAATATATATATTTATAATTAGAATCGTCATAGGTTTAAATGAATCTCTTTTCAACATGACGTTATTTTGACTGGGTTTTGGAATGATAATGAAAGGTTATACGCACTGTAAAAGGCCTTCCGCACCCGTTTGCAACTGACTCATAAAATAATGTATACACAGTAATAATTAAATATATAATTATTTTAATATTTTATCTATGGTTTAAAGAGTAAATTTATCAACTCCATTTTCATCATCTTTACAGTAGAGTGAACATACTAGGGTCATCCGTAAAGTAGTACCCGTTTACAGTAGTAAAACAAAGGGCTTAACGATATCAAAAGAGCTCCTCAGATGTAAACTGATCATCGATAACACACCTATTGAGCAAGTCATACGATTCACTTACCTAGGCATAGAGATCGGTAGCTACAGTGACCTATATGACGAGGTGCAAGCACAAACCAACAAAGCGACAGCCGTGGCTGGCTGCTAGCGCGACACCATATTGAGGAACAAATACATGCTAACCGAAAGTAAAGTCAAGATATATAAGGCATGCGTTCGCCCCATCATGACGTATGGAATAGAGGTCAGAGCCGATACCAATAGAACTAAGAACCTTCTTAGAGTAGCAGAAATGCGAACCCTACGCTCCATCGCAGGCAAAACTCTCAGAGATCGGATCAGAAATGAAACGATAAGGTCTGTCTGTGGTGTTGAGGACATAGTGAGATGGGGAAGAAGCAGAAGGCGCTTTTGGAGAGACCACGTGGGCCGCATGGAGAATACAAGAATTGCAAAAATTAATGATGAAAACCCAAGCAGCAAGAGATTACCAGGAAGGCCGCCAAAGAGATGGAGAGATGGCTGGACATCATCATCCCAGAACAGCCCACCGTCACAAACAGGTCATAAGACCTAAACTAAGAGGAAGAAAAAGAAGACAGTGAAGACTTGATTTAAAGATGTCATTTTTATTATAGATACATTTGTATATATGAAACATGACCTTCGTGATCGAGTAGCAAATGCTACGACTTCCACACCGAAGGTCTCACGTTTGATTCCCGGCGATGGCAGTGTGATTGTCACACTGTCTTTGGTCTGGTGTAGAATTCACGTGACAATGAAAATGGTGATAGTTTATCTACCTATCACATATATAGATAGCTATACCCTTTACATCTATTTGTCTTGCGCTGTAATGATGGAAAGAACGATTCAACATAATAATAATAATAATTATGGCATTCGTAAATAATTTCAAACATAATTGGAGTTGTCAAATTTACTATTTAAGCTTTGAAGATTATTGTTTTTTTATTAAAGGATCACTCGTAGATTCTTCTATCGTACTTCCCAATCAATCTTCCTGTGAATAAATGCTATCCGATATGGATTCTATTGATTCATAACCATCACACAAAAATGTAAATAGCTATTGCGAAGGACGGAGTCATTAAACAATACTTTATACAATCTAATGCGGAAATTATTTTAATGACTTTGAAAACACGCTTCATCATACAATTGACAAGTCCCATTTAATTATCAAATGTTTATCAATCAAAACTCATTTTTTCCAGTTTTGAGTTCATTTATCATAAACAAATGTGAGTTTGTATCATTCTCTTTATAATAAAGATATGTCCTTTCGAAATATTACTTTGACAATGTGTTTCAATTCATACATATTAATTATAAAATGATCGAACTCAAATTTTAGTTGTTAAAGTAATTTGAGATTATTTATTACAAGATCATTCGAGCTCCTATTCATATAACTTTATGTATTTTTTTAAATATAATTATTTTTACTCAATCTGACATTGTATTAACACCTTTAATGCGGGCTGATAAAGGCGATAACATTGCTTAACCCCTACAGTGCGACTGGCTACAATTGCTTTGGGATATGATTTTGTAGGATTGTAATACCCCGTAAGAGTCGTTGATTGTCAAATTAAGAAAGCGCAATGGATATCTAATTTTGAGAAAAAAGCCTTTAAACTATTCACCTTAGCTTGTATATTATAAATTTCGACACTATCTTCAACAGTTAAATGGCTTATGGGATAAAGCATCTCTCCCATTCTGTTCACCGCACGGTTCTGGGTTCAAATCTCGTCATGTTTTTTTTATTTAAAATTAATTTAATTGTCAACGTCAATTTTAAAAATACTCTTCCCTTGTTAATGTGAAAATCCAAAGCCATTTGCTTCTAACAACTCTGACCTTCCGCCTGCAATGGCTCAGAGATACATTTGGTGATCTAGCTTTCTCAAAATCACATTGGAATACTATAACACAGTGGCGGTACTCCCATAGAAGCCCAGAAGCCCGGCTTGCGTAAGAAATTTTGAATCAAAACCCCCAAATCCATGTAAACATGCCCCCGCATAAACCAACAACCCATTATATCACCTTCCAACAATGTTTCCATCAGACGTAAGAGGAATAGCAAGAGCTGAACCTCTGTATGCCAGAAGAGGTTATGATTAAAAATTTCTTATGCAAGCCGGGTGGCTTCTGGGCTTCTATGGGAGTACCGCCACTGACTATACATACAATATTTCTTATGTGAACATAAATATCACTAGAATTAATTGTATAATCAACACCCAACAACATAACTTCCAACAGGTAAGGCAGTAATGGCTTCCAAGCTATACTCCTGAAAATACAAGAAATTTCCATGATATTGCAATTACTTTGCTTTTAACACTTTAAAAATTGGTCCGCATAGAAAATGAGGGGGATTTCACTATAGAGAGATATGTTTGAGACATAATAATGACACTGCCCAAGCAATTGCCTAAATTTAAAATAAAAAGAAGATTTAAATACATATTAATATCGTTTATATTTCTCCAAAAGCCAAATTTGTGATTCAGCGAGGTTATTTTGTTTGTTTTTAATTTTAGTGCATTTCTATAAGAGTGTAGGTATGTGTATAAATATGAGAACTTGTAATCTATGAATTAGATCGTTTTATCCATTGGTTTTAGAAGACAGATATCCTCGTGGGGTTTAATATAGATCACGCTGTGTATGAGGGTTGGATGCTCTGCGAGGAGGACCTTCGTGGCAAGATGGCAATAGCCAAATCCTCTGTCTACCCATCTGGAGAAACGACGCGATGGTTAGTTAATTCATAATTGTCATGACACAATATTTCATTAACCACCCTACCTATTTGAACGTACGCGATACGTTCACTTTGACTGTACCATTCTACGATATCCCGTTACGGGCTTGAGAAAAAGTAATGTACCTAAAATGTACAGAGTTTCAGGGATACGCCCGTGTGCCATCAAGCACAAGTCTTCATAATCAGATAGATTTACAAGGGGCAGGCCAAGTGTGCGGCCGAGTATTTGACGTTTCGTAATAAAAAAAAAAAAATTAGTACATAATTAAATTTCATTAATAAAAAAACCTGCTTGTTTTTTGCACGTTTCTCGGAAAATAACCCAAAGGTAGGGCGGTAAATGGAAATTGTGCATTATTTGTATATTTTTTGAGACTAGCAATAATTTTAACGGACTTTTATAAATAAATAAATATTAAGAATTGCATAATACAGTGATGCTATAATTAGTACGCTAATATAAAGTGATTATAGGTGGCAGAAGTTGTAACCCTCTCACTGCGAAAATTTGAGGGAGTGTATCTTTAAAAATTGGAGTGGATGTATCTTTAAAAATTGGAGCTTTGAAAATTGGAGTGAATGCTTTTAAAATTGGAATGAATGTATATTTGAAAATTGGAGTGAATGTGCTCTTAATTTACTTATGTAACAGTTGTGTTCTTATCATCAAGGGTATATGACCATTTCTATTGTATTAAATACAAGGCATTTTGGTTTATACACTCTTTCATGGATTAATGTTATAATGCATAGGTTCCCAAAGTGGGGGCGATAGTGGGTTTTGAGGCATTCAGGCAGCCTTGAGGTCGGTGGTTCTTTATAGAAGAAATTACTAATATATTTTTTTAAATGTATTATTTTTCTGACTTCTTTTAAAGTTTAAATTCTACATTTAAATTCAGTTATTGATAATTGACCGCATCTGATAGAAATAGATATTTATTTTTCTATTTCAATGGGAATCGACGGGCATCCGTCATGCTGGAACCATTTTTTTTTTATACATCAGGTGTGTATCTATCCGTCTCAAACGTTAGTAAAAGTGGCGTACTATCTGTCTCGCTCACACTGAAAAATGACTTTTAGTCTCTCAGAAAAAAATTGTTCAAAACTGAATTTAATCACAAAACAATTTTTCCACACCTGATTTAAGAAATAATCAAGCAAGTGTCATACCATTTTAGAATCCTTATTAAATACGCCAACTTTTAAAGTTATCTGCCAAAATAGCGTTGTACATTATATTTTCAGTACAGTCAGTTAAAATTGGGGGTAGTTTTAATTTTGAATACTTGGTTGGGCAAAAAGTAACATTCCCTTCCAAGCTGGAGCAGTTAGCTTTAATTTTAGGCAACAATTTACCGAAGCATTATTCAGGACTACATAATAAAAATAAAATTTATAAAAAGTAAAGATTTGTAGAAACGGGAGTTAAAAAAGACCATCACAGGGTGTTGACTTTCTCCATTTTTTTTAAAAGCCTATAATTTAAAAAATACAAAACGTAGATTTTTTTTTACATTTTTCTCATAACCAGCATGACTTGCCCTATCATCTGTTTTCGGATTGACGTCGACATCTGGGACACCCTGTTATATTACCTGCAAGAACACAGAAAACTGTTATTTTGAGAGGTATAACAAATTGTATGCCTTGCAATTGGGGGAGTGGCTCAAAAATGTTTGGGAACCTATGATATAACATCTGACCACAAATATAATGATAACAATATCATTTAAAGATGATAGACATTCTTATGTATAGATTCAAGAAGTAAACTTGTCAAAACGGCATAGTCTTATCTCATACACGAGTTTAATCTGTTTTCTAAATCCAATGCGTCTATTCTGGCGTGGTTCAGCGCGAGTCGACTTCTATATTTGCATTTAACATTGTTTAAAGTGACTATGGTATAATTTTTCAAGTGTTACTATGTAAATGAAATTTATATACTTATGCAGTAATTCTTATTTTGTATGAATAACTTATTGATAATATTTTATTCTTTATATTTATAATGCCGAAAAGTTGTGTACAAGTTATTTTAGTAGTAGCGACCACAATTATTAGATTGTAAACTGGCCTCCACACATTCCTTGGAGTTGTTCTTCTCTACGGTGTATTTATTTCAACCCGTCTGTACCTTAGAGCATTTGTGCATGTAGGAACCCGCTCGTAATCTTGTTCTTTCGCAGTTGGTATTCTTTTTGTTATAATTGCACAGTAATTTAAGATTTTAAATGTAATGTTATTTATAAAATGGTGTAATACTCTGCATTCAATATTTCATATTATGTAAACCTACAGTTTTTTTCTATATTCACCTTTACTTTATCTTGTAAATTCGTATTCTTAACCCTTATGCGGTAAAGAATATGAATTTACAAGATAAAAAAAAAATTAAAACAAAAAATCGTATTTTTTTTATAACTGTGAAATTATTATATTAAACTTTGTTTATGTATCAAAATTTATATTTTTATTATTTATTTTTTGCGACAGCTGTTTCGTTAACCTATATTGACATCATCAGGTGTTACAATAATCTATCAACTGTTAAAATCAAATTTTAGGGGTTAGAACTGTGTAATCCCATAATGGCAATTTTTTATGAATTAAAACACTGTTTTTTACACTTTTGAGCCTATTTTTCTAAATATGTTTTTAAGGTTTTATGCTTTCATATCTTACGATAAAAACTAACTGAATATATTTTAATCAAAATACAAGAACTACTTAACGCATGCAAATTAAGATTTTAATAATTTAGTTAATATACTAAAGTTATTGATTTAGCAAAGGAACCTTTTATATTTTAAGACGTGAAACGAATGGCTATTTCATCAATGAAATAAAACAATAAGACGATATGAAACCTTTGAAACATGTCCATAGATATAAACTCTATTAAACTCAATAATAAAAGTGGTAAAAAATAATGTTTTAATGTATATAAAAAATGTATAAAAAGGCCCGTTCATTATTACCAAGGTGCCAAGTATCAAAAAACTCAAAATGAGTTTTTGATCCCAATTGGTGTTAAACATAAAGCCCAATAACTATGCAAAGTGATTGAATAATATAGTGTAGTTCAAACTTCACCCTAAAGATGTCACCAATGCTACAATAAACAGATTTTTTTTCTATTTTTATTTACTTTATGTTTAAACCACTTCGCACCGTTGTTATAACCAGCTTTTAATTTTTAAGTCCACCACAACAAATTTTGTTTTAAAGCTATTGTTAATATCGGATGGAATATAGCTGACATTTTTCTATCTGTTATATGATACCAGGCTAACCAGTCTTTCATATCCCATAAATAACATATTCAACATAATAAGACCTTTCGTTTTTGGGATATAGATTGTTTTTTTTTTTTTTAAAGTCTTACATCAAGGATTTATATCAATGATATTAGAATTTATTTTACAATCTTCAATGTGAGCAGAAAATAGCTCATTTTTATGAAGAAGGAACCTGGTCGTGTCCAGGCTTGAACCCATGCCCCCTGGATCAGGAGCCAAGCGTTCTATCCCCTAGACCACCACCCGGTCTATAAGTTTTTATTTATAAACAATCTTAAAAACATGTTCCGGAAGGAACAGAGTGACAAATGAATGTTATCTGTATAAATCTATAAATAAAAGCGAAAGTGTGTTATTGTGTTGCCAGATTACTCTGGTAATAGGTTGAAGATCGAGTTGATTCTTTCAGAATTGATTCAATGGAAGACGGCGGTGGTTATAGGCATGATTTTGTTACGAATCCTCTATGTTATATAATTTCATTGAAGCAATACTTGAATATCTGTATGTTAGAATAACTCAAATGTTATAATCTTTTTTCATGGGATTTCCAAAGATTTTAAGAAATGTATCCGTATTATTTCTAGATTCAGATGTTATGAAGTAATGTGACATGTGCGTTAATGCTTTGAGGTACAGAAATAGTATTAATAGTGACAATTTAAAATAGCAACACTAAAGTATCATGCGCGGACTTGGTATCTTACTAATTCGATAAACTTTAAGCCATTGTGGATTTACATAATGCTGATTTTTCTTATGAGTCAAAACTAAATGAAATTTTTTCCACTTTTGAGTTTATCTTTTCATCGTCGGGAGAATGATATAAACTCAATCATTTATATCGTTCTCCTGATGATAAATGTGTACAATCTTTGTTACATGTCAAGAAAAATAATTCCAACTCTTAGTCCAATCGGAAAAGAATTGGACTAAGCTGGGCAGATTTCGGAAAAATGGGCTACATCCTTAAAAACCAGAAAATACCGATCAACCTGAAATGAAAAGTCTATGAAGCCTGCGTTCTGCCAGTTGGTACTTATGGTCTTGAAACTGTAACATTGTCCAAACAAAGTGCTGAGAAACTACGAGTGACCGTTAATTCTCAGTTTTTGATTATCCTAATGGGGTTCGGTCCCAATTGATTTTGGATAATTGGAGTTCTACTGTAATATTTTAAACTAATATCAGCATTCTTAATTGTATTAATATCCAGTTCTGGTTGAAATATTGAAGGGTTCACAAAGGCATTGGGTACATGGATTGTAAAAATTATTTTTCCCTGTTTAAAACAGGATTGAATATGGATGTAATTGTGTGATAGCTTTTTAAATCGTGCGTGATTGTAAACTTCTTTCTGCGCCTATTGTAAGGAGATGTGAACCCCGAAGATAGCAATTGTTATTTTATATTGTCACTTTTTTTCCTGCTTATTTTATACATGACTTGAGTTTCTCGAAAAGTCATTCTAAGTATGGTATTACCTAAATAATGTGAAGGCAAGTGACACTGAATCTCATTGGATAACTGACTTCCTAAACTCCAAGTGTTATTGGTAAATAGAGTTTTATATGAACACGTGTAGCCGTAGAACTTTCTGGAGAGGCGCCAGAAGGCGGCGTGTTTAAGGTTTAGGTGGTGTTTTTATTTTTATTATTTCTTTCCTATGTTACGATTTAAAGAAATACAATTATTGTACAAAATAAAAATTGTTTTTTATTCCCTCTAATCAAATCAGTTTATTTACTCAAAAGACATTACAAACAGCATAAATGTTTAAGGCATCTGTCGAGTACAGGTAAAATATTATATACTTTCAACATAATACCAGGAACGCATTAGAGATAGTTCGACATTAGGAAGACAAGATGCTTTCAAAGTCAAGAGTATTTGTCCCCTGAATGTACTTTCACTAATATGAAAGACGTTGGTCTCCGAGGAGACCATGTTCAGTAGACTAATTGCTCTTCCCACTGGTGTCACTAATGCATTCTTAACCCCTATAGTGCGGCTGGCTCGTTTGCAGCTCAGACAGATTCATCATAATCCAACCAATTCATCATAATATTACATACAATTAATAGTAATGAACTAAAGTAAAAAGTTTCTAAACTTTCATATGAAGCACTTAATTTGTGGTGACATTATTAAATTAAATAATAATACACTTTAAGTAATTTGGATTAACACCACTTTATTTGGTAACACCAACTGGTTTCGCTCCCGCCGGAGCTTCGTCAGGGTGAGAGAGTAAACTGGATGGATGCGACGGATGAGTTATCAATGTTATGATTACTCAATATCATGATTTCTTCTTTTTCAAAAATCATTACCTTGGCCTTATTCATATTCATCCAGTGGCGGTACTCCCATAGAAGCCCAAAAGCCCGGCTTGCGTAAGAAATTTTGAATCAAAACCCCCAAATCTAAGTAATCATGCCCCCGCATAAACCAACAACCCACCAAATCACCTTCTAACAATGTTCCCATCAGACGTTAGAGAAATAGCCACAAGAGCTGAACCTCTGTAAGCCAGAAGAGGTTTTAATTAAAAAATTCTTACGCAAGCCGGGCTTCTGAGCTTCTATGGGAGTACCGCCACTGTATTCATCATCAGATCATTTGCATGCATACCTCATACATACAATTCACCAGGACTTGTAGTTCATGCTCGTTGTCTGCAAGTAACAATATTCTTCTTCTTAAAGTGCCCTGTCAGGTCCCCCTGACGTTGGCGATCACTCTGGTAAACTCTTCCCTATCCTGCGCTGTCCGGAATAGCTCCTCCACAGTTCTGATTCCCGTCCATTCCCTCACATTGCGCAGCCAAGAGATCCGCCTTCTCCCTGCCCCCCTCCACTTTTCCCTTCAAAATCAGATGCAGCAGGCGATATTTTTCTCCTCGTAGAACGTGACCCAGATATGAAATCTTGTGGACTTTGATTAATGTCAGCAGCTCTCTATTTACTCCTGCACGATTCAGGACTTCTGTGTTCGTCACTCTGTCTGTCCATGGGATCCTGAACATTCTTCGATGAAGCCACATTTCAAATGCCTCTAACCGGTTCATTGTATTTACTTTACTTTCCATTGTTGTTTGGTCCATTCTCAAATTATTGCTGCTTTTCTGAGACAATGTTTAATTTTATATCTAACATAATAAGTTCTAGTGCTGACCCTTATATATGGAAGTGAAGCTTGGAGTTTGCAGAAGAAGGATGAAAGTAGGATGAATGACACTTAGAGTAATAATATAATAAATAATAATTGATATGAATAAAAAAGACGAGATGTATTCAATAAAAAATATTTATTTTAATGTACAACAAAATATTTGAATAACGGAAGCTACTTGGTAATCTGCGAAGTGTCTCTCTTCTGTATAAATCTCAACTGCTTTTTCTTCATCCGTTTTACTTTAGCAGAATTGGTGATGACTTGTACCACCTCGGCCTTGAGCCTGTTCTCTTCGGTTTTCTTAATGTTGACTCTCCGCCGCTCCTTGAGGGCCTCCACCTGCGCCTTCTTCTCTTCCTGCAGGGCCCTGGATGTCTCCTTCACCCTCTTCAGGGTGTCTCGCAGACCTTGCTTCTCCGCAAACGTTGTGTGTACTCCTTTAGTTTTCTTTATTGTATTAAACCTACAACACAAAGCACAATGTGACAAATTCAATATATTTATTTAAAAAATCATAACATTACAGATATATAAATAATAATAAGAATAACAATTTTAAAAAAAACGTAAAGAGTACAATTAATAATGTAAGAATAAGAAAAACAAATAGCAATTTAATAAAGGTGTCTCATATTGTTTTTCGTTTTTTGTTTGACCGTTAAGCGCCAAACAAAGATAGTGGAGGGATGGGAGTAGTCTCAAACGCTTAGTAGGCTTGTTTAGTTTAGTAGTAATGGATAGCTTCACAGGACTGCAGCGCGCATTTTTCATGCGAGCGTTTTACAAAAACAACGATTCCTACACTATTGTACGACGTCTCTACAGGACACATTTTCATTTAACCACTATGAGAAATGTGCCAAGTGCGAATTTAATCAAGCATTGGGTGCGCAAGTTTGAACAGACTGGGAACACAATGCCAGGTAAATCAACTGGGCGCAAAAGGACATCGAGGATGAGCACGAATGCCGACCGCGTTCGCCAGTCTGTTATGAACGACCCACGACAGTCACTACGATTGCGCGCAGCTTTTTTAAATTTGAACAAATCCACGGTTCATCCCATTATTCGCAAAGATATGCATTTTCACGCCTATTAAATTGTCATTGTTCAAGAAATTAAGCCCGATGATCATACTAAATGAGTCGAATTCTGCAGGACGATGAAAAATCATTTTAGGAGTTTCAATAACATATGGTTCTCCGATGAATCGAATTTTCACATCAACAGCCACGCGAATAAACAAAATTGCAGATACTGGACTTCCGACAATCCGCTAGAACTGCATCAGCAACCATTACACTCGCCGAAAGTTGTCGTTTGGGCTGCCATATCAAGGCAAGGAATTATCGGCCCTTACTTTTTTGAAGATGACCGTGGTCGCGCTCAGACAGTTAATTCTGATCGATATTGCCATATGATCAGGACTTTTCTGGCTACAAAAATGCAAAATCAGATCGGCTACAACCGCAACACATTGTTCCAACAATATGGAGCCACTTCTCATGTTACAAATGACTCCCTAGCTGCTCTTCAAGAATTATTCCCTGAAAGAGTAATTAGTCGCCGAGGAGACATCTACTGGCCACCGAGGAACCCAGATTTAACGCCTGCTGATTTTTTCCTATGGGGCTACATAAAAAGTAAAGTTTACAACCCATTACCACCCTACCTGGATGTTTTAAAGCAAAGAATCACAGACGAAATTAACGATATTCCAAGAGCGATGGTCCAGCGAGTGATTGTAAATTTTAGTGCCTGGCTAAATGAGTGTGAAGAAGTGGATGGTGCGCACTTACAAATGTTTATTTTTCATAAATAAAAATATAAAGCCTGCTCTTTAATTTAACAGTAATTGTAACAAGTTTGAACAAATTCTGGTGTTTTATTTTCAAGTATCAAAAACGAAAAACAATCAGAAACACCCTTTACATTAGAGACGGTTAATTGTTGCGGGTAACAAAGTGAATGGAGCTTTAAAAATTGTTATTGGAAACAAGAATTTATCAATGAAAGCGAGAATGCCCTTTCACAATGGAGTTCTGGTCCCAACCCTTGTATGTATGTATGGAAGCGAAGCATGGAACTGGCAGAAGAAGGATGAGAGCAAAATAAATGCGGTAGAGATGAGGTCCCTAAGATGTATGTGTGATAGAACGATATACGACAGAATCTCAAATGCTGATATAAGAAAGGAATGTAGAGCAAAAGAGGGTATTATGAACAATATTATGAAAGGATCGCTGCGTTGGTTCGGGCATATGGAACGCATGGATGGAGAAAGAATGGTTAAGAAAGTGTACATTAATGATGTAAATGGAGTACGGAGTTGAGGCAGACCGAGGAAAACATGGCATGATCAAATTAATCAAAGTTTAAAGGTTGGTCATGTTAGAAGTCAGAAGAATCGACATGCGTGTATGACTCCCTATGAATGTGGAGGAAGCTAGAGAGGTGTGCCAGGATAGAGTAGTGTGGCGGTCCATTCTCTCTGCCTAACCCTGCGGCAATGGCGTGATGGTTTGTTTGTCTGAGTTATGTATTTGACTATGAATCAATTTAAAAAAAAAAACATCCAAATGGATAGTTCGTTGAATTTCCAGCATACCCAAAAAAGAAATCAGTTGGATAAAGCCAAGGGAAATAACCGTTTTCTTTAAGGTATAGAAAATATAGGAACTCGGAACGATATGATATTGGAGGATGATACTAAATTTATACATATGGGTAATCGTAAAGAATTAATGCAGTAGAATTGAGATCTCTACGACAAATGTGTGTTAAATCCGTAGATGATAGAGTGTCAAATGTAAGTATAACAAGTGAATGCGGTGCGAACGAAAGTGTTATGAATAAAATAATGAAAGGGTCGTTAAAATGATTTGGACACATGGAAGAAATGAGTAGAGAGAATGGTGAACGGAGCTAGAAATAGAGGAAGGCCGAGGAAAACGTGGCACAATCAAATACTGAATGTCGGTCACGTGAGGAGTCGGAGAAATCGACATGCGTGCAGGGCAAGATGTATGAATGTAGAGTACACGAGAGATGGATGTCAGGACAGAACAGTGTGGCGGTCCATTCTTTCTGCCTACCCCTCCGGGGAGACGGCGTGATGGTTAGTTAGTTAGTAAGTTAAAATAATTGAGATTTTCACGGCTGGTAGCAATATGTTTTTTGGGATCTTGGGAAAATCTGGGTAACTCGTCTTTCTACACTAACGTTTAATCGCAAATTAAGGAAGGTCGAGAAAAACATGGTATGCTCAAATAAATCAATTGCTAAGAGGTGGCCACGTTAGAAGTCAGAAAATATGAGTGTACATGTCACAATATTTAAATACAGAGCAATCTCGAAAAGTATATCACGATAGAACAGCCTTCATCCAGGAGTATATCCTGCACACCTATCCTACCGAGGAATCGGCATGATTCCTATTTAGTTAATCTAAAAACATGTTGTTTAAAGTAGATTTTAGTTATGTTATTAAAAATTTAGAGTACAAAAAAATAAGCAAGATGCGCGCACCTTTGTTTTTTCTCTTTCCATATTTTTCCAGATTTCGGTCTGCCTCTGGGTACTTCTGGAAGAGTGACTGTTTCTTCAACGTCCTGGGGATCACTTGTGTTTGGCTTCTCTTTATTTATGTTTGTCTTGAGAGACTGAAGTATCTGATTTACCTGGACGGAAGCACCACCTTTGGATTTAGACATAATTAATTATATATGTAATACTTTGTTGCTTCTTATACTCAAAATGTGGAATGACAGTTCTCAAAACAATAAGGTTATAAATATAAAGAAACTATCAAGCATGTAGGAGTAAATGTCAAAATAAAACCAGTGCTGCCATTTACTCAGGATTACTAAAAAAATTCAAATGTATTCAGGTAAGTACTTGATATAAAATGTCAGCGTTTGGCTTCAATAATTAACGAATTATAACTAAACAGATTTAATTCAATATGTATATAATTTGTGAATAAAGTATTACAGAACACAAAACTTTTTAGTTTTCACCCAATTTTGATATACTTTTTAAACAAATTATTATTATTATCTCCTAAGCTCCTTACATCATTACAGCGCGAGCCAAATCGATGTAAAGGGTGAAACAATATATATCAAAGGAAATATACATAGAACCTTATGAATAGGAAAAGCCAGTTATTTGCTTGCTGCCTTTATCGTAAGGGTATTTACGAATTCGCCATAATTGCATCCAAAGAGGTCTATCTCTTTTGCAACCTCATTTAAAAGACGAATCGCTTTTAATACAGGAAAACTTCGATGGGCCTCTGTGCGGCAATTTGGGGCATAAAATAATATATGCCCCCTTGCTCTGCTACAACTATGGGGAAAGTAGAGAATTAGCTCTCTCAGTATTCCTGGATTGTAAATACCTCTGAATAATAGTTTTAAAAAAATGCTTTCCTAGAAAGATCATTCTACAAGTTTCAAGAGAATTGAAATATCATAGAGCAGGTATTTAAAATAAATTATACCTATCTCTTATGCAACTCTTGTATATTGAGCGCGGGAGAAGACTTTATTCTATTTATGTTTATTATATTTTTTTTTAATTGCCTTAACACGATTCTATAAATTACCTAAAACTCCCACAATGAAGAAAATGCTAATGCTAATTCTAATTATTGATTTTTAAAAATCCATTAAACCGAATGATTACTAAAATGTGTCCTTTTGTTTTACAAGTATATTTAGCAAATTATTGCGGACTTTTTTAGAGAGAATTTTAAATGAACATTGGTGTAGGCAGTATTTAGTCACGGCTAAAGCACTCACAGGTAGCTGACAAGTGCTCAGTGTTTTGCGACATGGGGTACCACCGCGTGACGGTCCGTGGACACGGACGATGGATGGAAAATTATGATTCTGCCACGTTCTCGCGGCCGTCTCCCTTCAGTGCGTGCAGACCTCTATTCTAACCTATTGTTCTTTTTTTCATGTTCTACTAGGCGAGTCGGATTACAGAACCTTTCATCAGCTTTACAATATAATATAATTTTATATAAACTTAAGGCGTTAACAATGTTGAATTCCATAATGACGATTTTTTTTATGAATATAAGTTTAATATCGTCCTCCCAATGATGAAAGTAAGGTAAGGTAAGCCTTCGAATCACGTCGAGAAAAATAAACTTAAAAGTTGAAAAAACATTGTTTTAATTCATAAAACATTCGTCTTACAATTTAGGTATATTTATTTATTTATCAATGTCAAGTCAACTCAGGTGGGTCTACGGATAGGCGGGCTGGCCATATCTGTCGGAAAACCGACAGCCGATGGGGAAGACGGGTTCTGGAGTGGAGACCACGTACAGGATTCCGTAGAGTTGGACGTTCCCCTGCCCGCTGGACCGACGATCTGAAGAGGATTGCTGGACATGGATGGATGGGAGCGGCAATGGATAGGGGGCGGTGGCGTGCTTTAGGAGAGGCCTACATTCAGCAGTGGATGACAGACGGCTGATGATGAAGTCAACTCAATGAACTCAACTCAATTTATCAAGTCAACTCAATGAACAGACTGGAAGCATTTGAAATGTGGCTCCATCGCCGAATGCTCAGAATTCCCTGGACAGACATGATTACCAATACCGAAGTCCTGAGGCGAGTTAGAGTTGACAGGGAACTGTTATCAACTATCAAGGTTCGGAAAATTTCCCATCTGGGTCATATACGAGTACTGCGTGGGGAAAAGTACCACCTTCTCCAACTGATTTTGGAGGGGAAAATTGAGGGACGGCGAGGGCCCGGTAGGAGACAAATGTCCTGGCTGCGAAACGTGAGGGACTGGACCGGCATCCAAAGTGTGGAGGAGCTGTTCCGAGCGGCGCAGGACAGGGACGGACAGGGACGCAGGGATCGCCAACGTTGGGGGAACCCAACAGGGCACTTGAGGGAGGAAGAGGAAGAGTGGTTAACAAAATACTCAAATAAAACTTCTAGAAAACGAATTTATTCGACAACAGCTGTCCCTCAAGGTTATTCCAAGCATGGCTCTTTCCACGGGGCTTTGGGCGACCTTGAATCTGTATACTAGACCTTTTGTCAGTGTCCACGTCTCGGCTCCGTACGTCATCACTGGCAAGATGCACTGGTTGAAGACTTTAGTCTTGAGGCATTTATTTATGTAATATCTTATAATAATAAATTTGATGATTTATAGACCGCTACATTTATGAATTAATCATCTCAAGCGCTAACTTGTATCCATGTGGATTTAAACCACAATCAACATTTTATAATAACTTCATGATTATTATTTTATAACAGTATAGACAGGTTATATACAACTTATAGAGATATATTTATTTGTACAAAAACACACAAAAAACGAAACAGCTCCTTATCATTGAATATAAATATCTAATCACACTGTATAAATTGATGATCATGAATGATGTAGGTCGGTTCGTCCCTAATAAAAATCTATAACAAAGTGACCGCATATTCCCCCACGACGCAGGACCAACCTGCCAATGGCTAAGCCTTTAGGTAGAGCAATCTCCTAACCAAACCGTGTCACTTTGGAGGTTGGTGTATGGTGAAGCACTAAATTGTGCTTGTGATTGTCAACGTATTTTATTTTATTAATTTATCATGAAAGATATGTTTTTTTCTTCTTCTCTTTTTTTATACTGTGTGAATGTGCTATTCAGTTTTACATACTTAAAACAACGTAATCTGTATATGATGTATTTTAAACTCAAATTCTGAGATCCTATTGATATATTAAAATAAATATTTTTCGATAATGATAAAAACATTTGATAATGCCTTAGAAGAGCGAAACATGTCATAAAACATAATAAAACATCTAGAAAACTGATGTTTTCATTCGTATTAATTAAAAAATTTAAATTAAATAATTTTCTTCAATATTCGCCATCACTTTGTGTTATGGATTCATATTTAAATAACTTTTAGAAAACATAGGTTGAAATTTCTTCACTGAGGAAAGGCTTCTCTGTCCCGAATCATATTTGTGAAAAGTGCAAAAAAGTGTTACAGTAAAAAGTGTTAAACACAATGTATTCAAATCAGAAATGAAATATTTCATTATTTACGTATATTAACTTGTGGTAAAATATAACCTATGTGTTTATCCTGGTATATATTATACTTGATGAGACACTTTAGAACTGTTGTAATCCATTAATAATACAAATTCCCCAAGTGGTATGTGGCCTTCGGGGGTCGTTAGAGGAAAAAAAATGGGGGTCCATGAGATTGGAATGACACGCGAATGGTCCTCAAATTAAAAGTATTTAAAGTTATCATTGCAATCAGTCGTTTCATGTATGGCATAATTCGTATAACACAGATTATATGCTGGAAATAATTTACGTATATGATAATAGGCATTAATAAGTTACTTAAAATCCAAAATAAAATTATATTTAGTGTCTTTTTAATAAGGTATCTAAAAGTCGGAAAGCAAACACATTAAAAGATTGAATACATTTCATTCTACTAATTTGTCGTGAACGTCATGTTTTTTTATTCCTATCTTTCTTTATGTTGTGTTATTCATTATATAATAATATACATAAAACTAACAACAACAAACCATCACGCCATTTCACCGCAGGGGTAGGCAGAGAGAATGGACCGCTACACTACTCTATCCTGACATACCTCTCTAGATTCCTTTACATTCATACAGCGAGTCATACACGCACGTCGATTCTTCCCACATAATCATAAAATTTGATTAATTCGGTCATGTTTTTCTCGCTCTGCCTCGACTCCGTACTCCATTTACATTATTAACGTATACTTTCTTAAACATTATTTCTCCATCTATGCGCTCCAAATGTCCGAACCAACGCGGCGATCTTTTCATAATTTTGTTTATAATATCTTCTTCCGCTCTACATTCCTTTCTTATATCAGCATTTGAGCTTCTGTCGTATATCGTTCTACCACACATACGTCTTAGGGACCTAATATCTACCGCATTTATTCTGCTCTCATCCTTCTTCTGCCAGTTCCATGCTTCGCTTCCGTACATTAGGGTTGGGATCAGAACTCCACTGTGAACGGAACTCCATTGTATTTTTAATAAAGGTATCAATAAATAAATAAAAAACCAACCTGCCTCTGGTGATGCTGGTGGGAGATAAATCCGACTGCTGAACATGAACGCTTCTTTCGATTTGGAGAACGACGTCTTTCATATTAGTGAAAGTACGTTCAGAAGACAAAAAATACTCTTATATCTTGTATTCCGATAAGTCGATCCATCTCTCATGCGTTCCTGGTATTATATTGTACACTCGTATATTATATTTTACCTGTTTTCAATAGATGCCTTAAATAAGATTTTTTGTTTATAATATCTTTTGAAAATAAACTGATTTGAATGATTGAAATAAATATGGTGTTCTTGTGCCGACCCTTATGTATGGAAGTGAAGCATGGAACTGGCAAAAGAAGGATGAAAGTAGAATAAATGCAGTAGAAATGAGATCTCTAAGACGAATGTGTGGCAAATCTGTATATGATAGAGTGACAAATGCAAGTATAAGAAGTGAATGTGGTGCGAATGAAAGTGTTATGAACAAAATAAGGAAATGGTCATTAAGATGGTTTGGACACATGGAAAGAATGAGTGAAGACAGAATGGTAAAGAAGGTATATGTAAACGGCGTGAACGGAGCTAGAAATAGAGGAAGGCCGAGGAAAACGTGGCACGATCAAATCAATCAAATATTGAATGTCGGTCACGTGAGGAGTCGGAAAAATCGACGTGCGTGCATGACAAGATGTATGAATGTAGAGGAATCGAGAGACGTATGTCAGGACAGAACAGTGTGGCGTTCGGAGACGGCGTGATGGTAAGTTAGTTAGTTAGTTAGAAATAAATATGTTAAAGTTTTTATTTATTTTTAAACAAAAAAATCATTTTAAAACGCTATTGAAGTAAGCATCACAGTTCAAATTGTGAAAAACATATTTGCCGTTAATTTATGCTAAATTTTCTACATTTGAGACAAGGGTCTACAGAAAAATGGACATTTGGTCTACGGAGCGAAAAACTTCTGAACCTCGGAAATAGAATAATGATTCGAATACCCTGAATACTCGTATAGGTATTGTCAGCGAAATCCGAAAAAGGGCAGGCACTGTTAAGGAGCTACTTTTAATAACTATCACACTGTTTCTCCAGAGGGGTGGGCAGAGAAAATGAACCTTCATACTATTCTAACCAGACATCTTTAGAGGTTCTTCTTTACAACAACAACACTGACGCTACAGCCCACTATGGGCCCCGGCCTCCTTCAGAATTCTTCGCCACGGAGTTTCAAGTTAAGATTATCGTTATATTTTATTTATAATTGAAGTAAAACATAGTGCCATCCCCAGCCGCGAAAAAAAAGTGCGAGTGCGTAAATTGCCAGGATAAGGAAAACGTTTTGTGAATCGACAAGCTTTGCAAATGTGGAGGAGCTGTTTCCCTGGACTGAAGATAGAAAGGCTCTCTCGCACACGATAAAACGAAAAGAAGAAGGCAATTTAGTTGCAGTTATCTCTGTAGGTATTAAGTTTTTTTTTTGTAGTTCCACGAATGTGTAGGAGCAGGAACAATGAATGCGTCTAGTCCTAACATCCCTATCAATAGTGATGGTGCATCTACGAAATTCCCTATATACAAATAATTACCTAAAACGTATTAATACATTGAGATTGGAATGACACGCGAATGCACCTCAAATTAAAAGTATTTAAAGTTATCATTGCTATCAGTCGTTTCATAAATGGCATAATACGCCTTACATAGATTATATGCAGGAAATAATATATGTACCTATATGATAATAGTAAAAAGTGTCAGATAAATACTTATATTTGTTAATTATTTTATTTATTCCATTACTCAATTCACATCACATATGTATAGAAAATAAAAATAAAAATTAATTGCTAACATAGGTATTCAATAAAATAAACATAAAATATTAGTATCCCTAAAGTGAGACTAGTCACAAATGTGTTTTTATGATAGGAATGCGATAAAAAAAAGCTATTACGACTTGGTCAAAATCCTAAATATTTGATTTAATAACTTATTCTATGAAAATATACTAGACACTACAGAAAATGTTTTAAATAAATATTTTTTTGGTAATGACTTGAGTGGTAGGCATTTTTATTATAATTTCATTATTTATTTTATAATTTTTAAGTTTTGAAATATAAATTTAAAAAAGTGACTCTGATATGACCCATAATCTTATTAAGAAGACAATAAAGATGATATTGAGATGAATAAAGATAATATAAAGATGATATTGATATTGAGGTGATTACATCACAAAGACGGCGCTTTAAAAGTTAGCATATTATTATTATTATTAAAGATTATGTTTGTCAGATGAAAATAACCTACGAAAAAAATATTTATTGTTGCTATAAAAACTACGAAAGTGGACCAGAGTCAATATACGTTTGATAATACCCTAGAATGCCAAAACATGTCTCTCTTAACATACAGAACAACTAAAAATAACGAAAATTTTCCTGAATATATAATAAATGAAAAAAAAGAGTAAGTCAACGATGTATTAGAAGACATTTAAATTTTACCTTTTAATTTTCTATACAATAAGCCACGCTGTATGAAAATGTATATAATTTAATATGTATTTTAAAATATGTGGAAGAGCATTGCCGTTTTTGATTTATTGTGTAATCCTTTATGTCAGTTCCGCACGTTTTTGCCTTCAGATGAAATAACGTGATGATAATTTCGGTATTATAACCCTCAAAAACTCTACATTTTGAGAGGTCAGTATGTTTTTTGTTCTGCTTCGTTTATATAGTAAATAAACACATATAGAGATTTGGGTAGATTTTTATGAATCTGGGGATTTATTGCTTAAAAACTGGGGAGATTAATCTTGTCGGCTAGACTATGGGCGCCACAACACTACGCCGGCCGTTAGTCAGTTTGTCTGTTTTGTGTTTCCGTTAGTTTAACCGCGTGTTTCGCGTTTAGGGCTTGTCTGTTGTGTCGATCGAAGCGCACATTTCTAGCGTAACATATTTTGAATTTAATCATTTTTGTACGTTGTTACCAGCTGTTAGTGTTGTGTTATTATACTATATCAAAGCGAAACTGTCACTTTGTGTGTTGTGATTTGAATATAGTTGCCCGTGTCGAGTTTAAGTGCAGTGTTGTGGATTCAACGAACGTAAACATTCGGGAGGGATGCGAGATCTAACCTGGCCCGAACCGCAATGCAGTGAACGGAGTCTAGGGTAATCTAATTTTACTATGTTGTTAGTATCGATTGGACGTTTGAAACTTGTTGAGCCTCGGATTAAACAATTCTAAATACACATTTTCATTTTACAACAATCTCGTTTTATCGCATTCTGAAGTTATATTATTAATTTGAATTAAGCTACCCGAGGTTTCTCATCCGTTATTCGTAATTGTGGTTTTTGTTTTTATGTCAGTGTAGTGGAATATTTTGTTATACGGTTGAAACAAGTTATAAACAATTAAATATTATGTTTAATAATCTTCATAAGTTTTGTTTTACATCAAAAATGAATTCAGTGATTAGAGTTAGTCTAAAAAGATAAAGGGTAAAATACAATATTTATTTGTGAGTTTAAACAATGTTTTTTCCACTTTTGAGTTTATTTTTCTCTACACGTTTCGATTGTTTTATATCTTCATTATCGAGAGGACGATATAAAAGGAGTAAAATACTATTTTCAAAATCTTTACGCTGAGGCATTATATCATTTACTTCATATTATTAATGACGAAACAATAAAAAAAAAAATATTTATTTGTCTGTCAGTGTCGAACGAAAGAAACATGTGACAGCTTACCATATCATCTCGCTATTATTTCTTACATTTTCTTGTTGAAAACTCTCAGTATCACTTGAGACTTTAATAATAATCAACTCAAAGAACATTTTTTAGACAAACAAACAAACCATCACGCCGTTCCCCCGTAGGGATAGAAATATAGAATGGATCACTACACTACTCTATCCTGACATACCTCTCTAGTCCTCCACATTCATACAACGAGTCATACACGCACGTCGAATCTTCCGACTCCTTACATGACCAACCCTTAAAATTTGATTAATGGTCATGCCATGTTTTCCTCGGTCTACCTCGACTACGTACTCCATTTACATGGTTAACGTATGCTTTCTTAACCATTCTTTCTCCATTCATGCGCTTCATATGTCCGAACCAACGCAGCGATCCTTTCATAATTTTATTCATAACACTTTCTGTTCTAAATTCCTTTCTTATATCAGCATTTGAGATTCTGTCGTACATCGTTCTACCACACATACGTCCTAGGGATCTCATCTCTACCGCATTTATTCTACTCTCATCCTTCTCACGCCAGTTCTATGCTTCGCTTCCATGCATAAGGGTTGGGACCAGAACTCCATTATGAACCTTTCATTGATAAATTCTTGTTTCCAATAACTATTTTTAAAGCTCCATTCACTTTGTTACCCGCACCAACCCTTCTTTCCACGTCACTCTATCCGTTCGGCCATCCGCTGTGAACATGCTAGCTTAATAAAAAAAATTCTCGGATTTTAATATAGTTTGTAAGACTTTAGTATAGTGAATGTAAGGCAGATGATTGCATCATAAGGAAATTGAAAAATGATCCTTGAGATGGTTTAGACATATGGAATGAATGGACGAGAGAAGAATGGTTAAACAGTTTTATACAACGTGTGTTAATCAAATACTAAAAAGAGGCCACATTCGGATTCAGAAAAATCAACGAGCGTGCATGTTACGATGTATGAATTTAGAGGAACCTAGATAGGTATGTCATGACAGAGCATTATGGCGGTCCATCGTCTCTGCCTACTCCGAAGAAATGGCGTGATTGTTAGTTAGTTAGTATAGTTTGTATGATGATGAAGGTGCAAAACATTCGAAACACGCCGAGAAAAATAAACTCAAAATTGGGAAAAACCGTATTTTTATTATTTTATTTATTTATTGTTTCAGATAGTGCCAAGGATATCATTTCTTCTATTTGGATTTCTTCGCAGGGCATCACCAAACTTCAGGATGGGTAGGCACATATTTTTTTAAATCAGTAAAATAAATATGTGTTTTTTTGGGTTCTTGGGCACATCCGTGTAACTTGTATTCCTCGATTGACGTTTCGGAAAACGTTTCGTTCATTTTCAGGGCAGTTTTATGTCGAGCAAGACGGGTTATACGAATTTACCAAGATCCCAAAATACATATTGTTACCAGCGGTGAAAATCTACGCATTTAGTATTTATAAGTTTTTTACACATAGAAAATATTATTTAAAAAATGTTTATTTTGTTAAAATCCACCAATTTTTGTGCCTTTGACCGGTTTCGGCAGCCCTGCCATCTTCTGATAGAGAAGATGATCCCAGAAGATGGCGTCGAGCTGCCGAAACCGGTCGAAGACACAAAAGATTTTAACTAAATATGTATTTTTTTCATTATTTACAATCAAATTTTTAAATATCAAAATTAAAGTTTTTTTAAACCATGAAAGGAAACATTTATAGCTAGGGAACTATTTATAAATGTTAAATAACAGAGATCAACGATTTTAGCAAATCTTTACAAAATGAACAAATTTTACAAAAGTACCTCATTATAAAATATGAATAGTCTGCACTTTGTATTGAATAGTCTGCACTTTGCACTGAATAGTCTGCACTTTGCACTGAATAGTCTGCACTTTGCATTGAATAGTCTGCACTTTGCATTGAATAGTTTGCACTTTGCATTGAATAGTCTGCACTTTGCATTGAATAGTCTGCACTTTGCATTGAATAGTCTGCACTTTGCATTGAATAGTTTGCACTTTGCATTGAATAGTCTGCACTTTGCATTGAATAGTCTGCACTTTGCATTGAATAGTCTGCACTTTGCATTGAATAGTCTGCACTTTGCATTGAATAGTCTGCACTTTGCATTGAATAGTCTGCACTTTGCATTGAATAGTCTGCACTTTGCATTGAATAGTTTGCACTTTGCATTGAATAGTTTGCACTTTGCATTGAATAGTCTGCACTTTGCATTGAATAGTCTGCACTTTGCATTGAATAGTCTGCACTTTGCATTGAATAGTCTGCACTTTGCATTGAATAGTTTGCACTTTGTATTGAATAGTTTGCACTTTGCATTGAATAGTCTGCACTTTACATTGAATAGTCTGCACTTTACATGAAACAATTTTCCCTTTGCATTGAATAGTTTGTTGTTATGAAAAGTGTGTACTTTGAATTGAATAGTGAAATGTTGTTAGTACTTTATTTGAACAACTTATTTCCATGTACAAATTGTTCAAATGGATGTTTTAATGTTCCAAGTGAATATTATTAAATCCAAATTGCAAACTACTCGTATTATAATAACAGTTTGTTTTTTTACGACAAGTAATTGTAAGTTCGTAATATCTTGTAGAAAGTTAAGCATTACTCTGCTTCGTTTCCGTACTTGAATAAAAGTAAAAATCGTTTAAAAAATTGTTTTTGATTCTAAATTTAAAGATACGAAAAATCCCACACGCTCTAGTGAGAGTACTTACTTTCTCAAGAAAATGGTCTATTGTTTCATCGCAGTGCTTACATACTGAATAACATGCCTCTTCCATTTGTCAAACACGTATCTTCCTCTTCTGTGTTGTACCTACTCTAGAACAAATGAAATATATACAGATGAAAAAAAATGTGATCTTACCTTGAATATGCTATCAGCTACAATCTCCAAAACGTCGGTCGAAGAGGATACCAACAAACACCAACATACCCAATATGATTCTGTCAAACCGTTTTTCGAATTCCATATTATGAATTTATACGAATTAAAATCTTCTTCTTCTTCAGCCTTCTTTCCTCGACTGCTGGATATAGGCCTCCTCCATTTTTCTCCACTCGTCCGCATCCAGTCGCTCCAATTATTCGGGCAATGTCGTCAGTACACGAATTAAAATACTGATTTTTTTACTATTGATTTTATTTTTCACCTTCAAAATCCAGTTTTCATCATTCTTTTGTTTATGAAGGTATAATATATTCGAGGCATGAAAAAGGACACTCGAATGTGGATAAAACGTATAATTGATCATTTATTGTTTTTAAACCAATGAATTTTTATAAAACTCCATGCGTATTTAGAATTGATGAAATCGTTCATTTTCCATGATTGTTTAATAAATTAAATCACCGATTTTACACTTTATTTTTCTCGACATGTTTTGAATATTTTATACCTTCAAAATCCATTTTACACATTCTTTCCTTTATGAAGGTATAATATCTTCGAATAATGGCATGAAATATATAGAACACTGGAATGTGGAAAAAAATGATAATTTATTTTATTCATTGTTTTTAAAACAGATATATACAAGTAGTGTGAATGGAAAAATAGGTCGAGGAAGGCCAAGGAAGACATGGCATGACCAAATTAATCAATTACTGAAAGGCCATGTTCGAAGTAGGAACAATCGACGAGCGTGCATGTCGATGTAGAAGATAACAATGTGGCGATACATCCTCTCTGCCTACTCCTCCGGGTAAACGGCGTGATGGTTAGTTAGTTAAAACAATGAATTTTTATAAAACTCCATTGCGTATTTAGTATCGATGAAAACGTCCGTTTTCCATAATTGTTTAATGAATTAAATCACTGATTTTTCCGCTTTATTTTTCTCGACATGTTTTGAAGCTTTTACACTTTCATCATCGGGAGAACGATAAAGGCAGAAACATACTATTAACACGCGACGTGGCGTGTTTACTCCCACCACCGGCAACACGTCGATCTAGCTCGTCTGGATCGGGTGGCGTGTGCGCGCATGGCGTCGCGTCGGGTGTTCATAGTGTGATTCTGTCCATAGAAAACAATACAATTTGATTCGACTCAACACGCATCACGTGGCATCGGGTGGCGTGGCGTGTTAATAGTATGTTTCCGACTTTAGTTTAACTTTCGTTGATAATTAGACTTTTTTTTCTACCTGAGCGGTTTATTACAGTCGGATTAATTTCGCGATGTCGTAATTCCTCAATCTTGTATTCCTGGTTATAACTGCATTGCTGCGCTCAGTTAGATCTCAGCAGAGCTATTATAGGTGGGAGGGCACTCCCTTCAGATTTGCTCCTTACGCATTCGTGCCTCCGTGCTAGTTTCCTACCCGTGGGTGGCAGCTAGAGACCGCTGCTGCAATTGCGAAACTTACAATCTTATTGTCAACATCTATACGTCTAATTGTAGACGAAATTCAAGTTAAAACTCACCTTACCGGTGCTGAGTAGCCAGTACACATTACTTCTAAGACAAACGGACAAATGACAGCATACATGCTGAGATCAATATGGCGATTGTTGAGGCTGCCATCATTCAGAGACAACTGCGCTGGGCTGGCCATGTCATAAGAATGCCTAAGACTAGACTCCCGAGGAAAATAATGTGTTTCTTCTATATTTTAAGATTTTTTTATTTGTCTTTCATCATTCCAAATTTTCTTTCCCATCCCACACACTGTCACAATTTTATAATAGGCCATAAAATCGTGTACCGTATTTTGCTTTGTTTTGTTAGATTGGGACATAGAAGTGGATTGAAATTAAACTGGATTAAATGTGGCCTAGATACCCTTTTTGCCTTTTTTTCTGGAATGGTGTATTCTCCAGCTAATGTAAGTCCTGCGCGGATGGGGGGTGGGCCTAGATATTGTTTGAGAGAAGCTGACGAAGGGGCGCCGCTGCGTCCTATAACAGCTTCGGGTAAGCGGCGGGTAACCTTCTATGTCTTTATTTAACAGTTAGTTTGTTCATTTGCATTTGTATTAACAATCACTGTATGTTACTCCACAATAAATAAAATTATTTCTTCGATATTCGCCGTCACTTTGTGTCGTGGATTCATATTTGAATAAATATATTTATTGTTTCTTGAACAATGATGTAAAACTCCGTATTAAATAATTAATAAGAATGAAATTCGCCCTTCTAAGACATTGTCAAATGACATTTGATAATGCTTTAGAAGGGCGAAACATGTCATTCCCATAAAATATAATAAAACTTCTAGAAAACTGATGTTTTCATTCGTATTAATTATGAATAAATATAATTACATAACCTTCATCTTGATAAAGGTTATGTTATAACCGAAACATGTCTGTGTTAGGTGAAATAAAGTGTTGTAATACTAAGTGTAATTATAATTATTCAAACGAAAATATGGTACCTACTCTCGGCTGACCCAATAGAAGCGTTCACACGGAGATAAAAGGAAAGGCTTAAAATATGCCAGAAGACTAACATCGATAGTGAATGCTGGGAAAATACTGCAGAAGACAGACTTAGGTGGAGAATAACATTACACGAAGGCGGGACTTTGAAGCATAGCACAGAGGAAGAGGAGTTGAAAGGATAGACCTTCTAAAGACGTTGGGGGTTTCACTGCTAACGTTTTCCCTTTTTCTAGATACCCCAGAGTGTGTGGGTCCAGGCTTAGATTTAATAGTCACAGGAGGACTCACAACCGCGAAGGACAGATTTCCTTGGATACGAGGAGGAGCCGATGATGATGACTTCTAATGATTTTAATACCTGTATCTTAATAATAATAATAATAATAATAATAATATGCTAACTTTTAAAGCGCCGTTTTTGTGATGTAATCACCTCAAGGGCGCATTAAGACGTGTTTTAAATCTTAAAAATCTAAATGTGACCGCTTAAAAAACGATCGGTTTAAAAGTATAGTAGAACAAAGTATAAATGTTTAAATTGGGTATGAAATATGAAAAAGATGGGTTTTCAATTTAGATCTGAAATCTGTCGGATCATTTATGCATCTAAGGTGTGAAGGGAGATTGTTCCAAGCTGATGGACCGGCTACCGCGAACGCTCGATCCCCGAAATTTGTACTGGGGCAACGCTTCGGCTCAACTAATCTTCCTATTGCTGAGGAGTTCGCCGAGCGAAGTGTGGATTTCCGTGAATTTAGGCTGTCCGTTATACAGAGTTCAGATATATAACTTGGTGCCATTCCATGTAGCGCTTTGAAGACTGTCCAGCAGAGTTTATACTGGATTCTTTCTGGACTTTTAAGCCAGTGAAGTTCTTTGAGATGTTGTGTTATATGGGACTTTTTTGGAATGCCTTTAATGAGCCTTGCTGCTGCATTGAACGCAGATTGAAGTTTGTTTATTTGTTGTTTTGGAATGTTTGCATAAATTCCATTACAATAATCTAGTCGTGACACAACGAAGGAATTCACAAGAGTTTTGAAAGTGTCATGGGGAATACTCCTTTTGACGGATTTTAATCGTCTTAGGTGGAAGAAACTAGCGCTGACCGTGTTATTAATTTTGGGATTTTAGAGACAGATTTGCGTCAAGATAAACACCAAGAAGCTTTGTGGAGTTTTTGGGAACGATATCATTGTCAGCTGTTGAAATTGAGGAATGATCGATATGATGTTGACGCTTTGAGGAAGACGTCCAGAGAAATTCCGTTTTGGATGGATTTAGTTTAAGTTTGTTTGATGCCATCCATCTGGATATGGCATCAATGCAGTTGACAGTTATTGACGTAAGATGTTTGGTGTCATCAGGGTTGCAGAAAAAATAAAGTTGCTGATCATCAGCATAGCAATGTGAGAGGAGGCCAAAGGATTCTATTATTTTGGCAACGTCATTTGTAAACATGATAAATAAAAGGGGTCCTAAAATGGATTCGATTTGGCTTCCTCTACAACAGAGCTCCACTGGCTCTTATCATTGGTCATCCCTCTTCATTCTCTAGTCTTTCCAGATTATTTCTGTCTTCTTCAAAGTAGTAGGCCCAACAACAATAACAAACCATCACGCCGTTTCCCCGTAGGGGTAGGCAGAGAGAATGGACCGCCATACTACTCTATCCTGACATACCTCTCTAGCTTTCTCCTCATTCATACATCGAGTCATACACGCACGTCGATTCTTCCGGCTTCCGACATGACCAACCTTTAATATTTGATTAATTTGGTCATGCCATGTTTTAATTGTATACCTTTATACCTATAATAAAAACGTGCTTAAGATTTTCCCTATTCTAGCTTAGATATGTTTTTGCGTAATCTTTTTTTCTATTATATATTTGATTTATCAAACTTTTTTGGGCCTATGGCTCCCTTTTTGAAAAATAGTTTAAGCATCGCAGACTCCTGTTTTTTAAATAAATAACGCAAACGTTTGCATGCAAATTATATATAAAAACACGTGCTTTTATAATTTGTTTACGTCATTGTCAAATATAATAGGTAAGCGAATGCAGTACGAACGAAAGCTTAATTACTTCGTCGTGTCACGGTTCGATTACTGCAATTGATTATAATTGTAAGCCAACATCCCAAATAGCAAATAAATACATTCTAGTTTGCAAAGGTACGCCGAGAGTTGTCACATGACACCATTTAATGAACTCCATTGGCTTAAAGTCCTGAAATGATACAATACAAGCTCTGTTGGACGATCTTTTAAGCGTTGAATGGGATGACATCAGCTTATAAATCGGAACTCTGCATCATAGAGAGCTAGAATGCAAAACAGTGTACATTGCGATCAGCAATGTCTTTTGCGATGGGTCGATTGTCTATGGTCAAACGCTATCCTCGCATAAACTATGGCGACCGATAGCCGGCCCTTCAGCCTGGAACAATCTTCCTGCAGACATCAAGTGCATTAATGATCCGTCAGAATTTATATCGAATTCAAAACGCACGTTTTCAAATCATCTTATACTTTTTAACTACTTCCACTTTTGTCTTTATTTCGACAGCGACCGGTTTCGCCAGGCTCGCTGGCATCGACATACTGGTGACACTATTATAAACTTAGTCCTTTATATATTAGGTTGATGCAAAAGTTATGACCGTTTTTTACATACTCGTATTCAATTTAAAAAAAAAATTGATTTGTATTATTTATTTAATCAATTATATAATTTCCATCAGTTCTTATAACCTTCTCCCATCTTTCTATCAACTTATTAATACCATTAGTGTAAAATTCCGTGGATTTTGATGCGAAAATGTAGTAAGGGATGTTTTTACCTGCTCTATTGTATCAAATTTTTTATCATTTAAATTTTTTTGCAGTGATCGGAATAAATAAAAATCGGAAGGAGCAAGATCTGGAGAATGCGGTGGATGATTGATAACATCCCAATTCAACTCATTTAGCTTGTGTTGGGTCATCATAGCCACATGTGGTCGCGCGTTGTCGTGATGAAACACTACCCTTTTCTGTTTACCAATTCTGGTCTATCCTTTCGAAGGGCGAAGTTCAATTTGGATAATTGCTGCTATTATCGTTCTGCTGTAATTGTCTGATTGCGTTCCAAGAGTTCAAAATACACAATACCCTACAGTACAATACATACAGATCAGGGGTGGTTATCTCGTATGCTGTGCCACTTTCCTGTTTCCGCGTCTATCCAGGATTTTTATGCCACTGCGATGGCTCTCACGGCAGCTGGGCTCTTCTACTTCGTGTTGAGGCTCATGTATCTTGGGGTGATGTCCCTCTTTTTGCACTCTCGTTTGAATCAAATATGTTAGGTAACCATACGCAATTTCACGTTAAGTTTTATATAGTGTTGTAGCTTGTTGTAGTGTAGCTTCGAAATAAAGACAAAAGTGGAAGTAGTTAAAAAACATCGTTTTATTTAATTATTATTTTACTTTATACAACATTTTGAATGTATACAAATACTTGTAGACGAATACTGGATTTTATTTACCCATTGCGGGTTATCAATTCAAGGATTAATTTTAAATCTAATATTCATAGATGGCGCTGGTCTGTAAATTGAAACTGACATGTGAATTGTGGTGTTGGTATTAACAAATATACAACTTCCAAAAAATTGTCAGACATGGTGGTCATAAGAAAGGTGGAATGGGGAATGTTGTAATTACATAAAGCGTGCGCTTAACCCAACCAATGACAGGTCATAAGTCTGTAAACACCTAGATCACCATATCAGTTTCCAGTTTGCATCTTCGTCTCTATTGAGATAAAATTAATCCTTGAATTATTTTACTTAATTATAACTTTTTACGTGCGTACATAAGTACGTACACTTTTTTTTTTAAGAATAGAAGCCGAAGTTTATTTTCAAGCGAGTGAGACGAATCGAGTGTTTTGTGTTTAATTTTCCGCGATTGTGGCGCTGTTAGCCCGCGATTAGTGGGACTGCTAGTTTTATTACTAAATACAAATGATTAGCGATGCAAGGCAAGTCCCGAGTAGCTACTTATTTGCCAATGTCCCGGTCGAGTGGGTTCACAGCACAAGAGGTGTGGTTTGAAAATATTCAGTTTCCAAAAACCGTTCGTTCTGTTTTCAAACACGTTTTCATTTCGAACCCGACGGCTTAATCGACACTTGCAGTTGATAAAATTAAATAATGAATGGCAAATAAAGAATGAAAATAGAATAAATGCAGATCTCTTAAACGAACGTGTAAAAACTGCGCATGATATGGTCGAATAAAAAAATATATAAGAAGTGAATGCAGTGCGAATGAAAGTGTTATGAACAAAATAATGAAAGGATCATTAAGATGATTTGGACACATTGAAAATTTTAAGAAATAATGTTGAAGAAATTATTGTATATATTAAATAAATATACGGAACTAGAAATAGAGGAAGATGAATCAAAGCTTGTTATATTTTTTGGATGTAATGTTCTTTAGTTGGACAATATCAAATAAAGCTTTCGATCACCTCAAATATAATAAAACTTCTAGAAAACGGGCGTTTTTTTATATATCAATATTTAATATTGAAAACATTTGATGTAATAAAAAACTAACTTCTACGAACAGGTTTTCGTAAGTAACGAAACACAATTCCTAAATTCCTCTGCGAACGACGTTTCGTAGATCTTTCCAGACTCCATCTTTAGAAAGATTGATTTCTAACTTCACGGTCTCCAAAACGGCAATTGGAGAAACCATGAGGCAGGTTCTGCTAGATATCCAAGAAATTATTCTACTAACTGCACGGTAATTTATATTGCATAATTGACATTTTAAATATCCCATAAATAAACATTTAAGTAAAAAGATAAAAATCATAATACACTATTGTTAAAGTGGAAGGGATTGTTTCTGAGTTGAATAGCTTTCATATAAATCACGTCTGCCAGATAACGGGGGTCAAATGCCGTTACAGATAATTTTGAAATTCTGTACTGAGAACTAATTTTCTTAACACTATGAATGTATAAATTTGATTTGATGTAGAATATAGAAGCGTAAAATAATAATAAATGAATGTATTAATTAATTATTTACGAATGTAAAGAGTGCAAACCACTCGACATTTGGCAGATTTTTGTTTATTGGTAAAATTATAAAAAATAAATATGTAACTGATTGATAGGTTTTTAATTATCTTATGCAAAAAATTTATTATGAATACAAATATTCTGAAAAATACAACTATAATATCTAGTTTGGGCGGTAATGTGTTAAAATTTATCAAAGACGCAAACCATTATTAAAAGATTCCCTGTTTGAATTTGAAGAACTTTTCACGAAACTCTCATAGATGTCAGTGGTAGTACAGAAATGTCTCGAGTGTTGAAATACAAAATAAATATTATAATGGTTATTGTTTAGAAGAGAATGTAATTATTACGAATTTTGACGGCAACAAAAAGCCGCGTGTATACAGCCGGAAATATATAGAATGAAAAAAAAAAGTTTTATTTTAATCAATAAGATAATTGATTAAAACTTTCATGACATTAAAATGAATCCATTATTATAACAATTGTAGAATATTATCTATGAACACCGGCCCAACCAAGCGATGTAATTTAACAACTGGAATAATAATGCAAACAAAACAATACAATTGTTCAATTCGGATTTTTTTCTTTGGCAATAAATCTTTAGTTCCTGGCAACATTAATTTCGCCCGGAACTTGAATTTGTCTTCCTACACATAATGTTTATCCGTCATAAAAACCGCTAACCTGTCATTTCAAATAGGAACAAACTTTCCAGATGGAGTAATCTCTATTTAAAGTGTAGTCAGACGAGTGATTTAAATGACCATTCTTATATAACTAACTAACTAACTAACTAACCATCACGCCGTCTCCCCGAAAGGGTAGGCAGAAAGAATGGACTGTCACACTTTTACTGATGCGGCACTCCATCCTTCTCTTTTCGGCCCGCGGGAGACGCGGTGTGATGGGTTGCGAACCTCATCGCCACCAATAGGCATCTCCCGCGCACACTTCGATTGTCCGATATAAACAGATATTATATAGTACATTTAAATATGGTATTCTTGTACCGACCCTTCTGAATGGAAGCGAAGCATGGAACTGGCAAAAGAAGGGTGAAAGTAGAATAAATGCAGTAGAAATGGGTGAAAGTAGAATAAGTGCAGTAGAAATGCTCTTAAACGAATATGTGATACTCTGTGTATGATAGAGTGTCAGTAATACAAACGAAAACGTCTTTTCTACAATATGTGAATGACGTGTTTCGCCTGTCTAAGGTATTATCAGATTGTTTCTCGATATCTAAACAACGATGTAAAACTCCATATTAAATACGAACGAAAACGTCTGTTTTCTAGAAGTTTTAAGATATTTTATTTGCATTTGAACGTATACAAATTCTTGCAGACAAATACTGGATTTTACCCATTGCGGATACAATATTTTTTTTATAAGGATTAATTGTATCTCAATAGAGACGAAGATGTAAATTGTTTTCTGGGAACAGAATATGGTGGCCGAGGCGATTACAGGACTTTTGACCTGTCATTGGTTGGGTTGAGCGATCGCTTTACGTTTAACAACATTCCCCATTCCGCCCTTCTTACGACCACCATGTCTGACAAATTTTTGGAAGTTGTATATATGCTAGAATGCTGCGCCTATCTTCACATTTTTTAGTTCACTCTACACTAGCGTCATCTATTAAGATTGGGAAGCATTAAGCAGAAAATCTTTAATTATGCACTGTGAAAGGCTCTCATGTTTTACCTGTCTAAGACATTATTAAATGTGTCATCTGATAATGCCTTAGACAGATTTAACTTGTCATTCACATAAATTATAATAAAACTACTAGAAAACAGACGTTTTTATTTTTATTAATTTAATATAATGTCAATACATTCGTACAGATAGAAATTATCAATATTTTTTATCTGATCGATGAGATTATTGAATATGTATTTTTCGTTTGCAATATCTTTCTTCCGCTCGTCATATTGTTCGAGATGTACCGAATCACGTTGGATATGGAATATTTAGATTTATACATCGCAGTGGGAGCTGAACACTAATTTGCCTCATGAAACTACAGAGCCAAGTCTGGGAATGTAAATGGTATTACAGAATACTTAACACTCGATTTACGGTGTTAAATTAATCCTTAACACTCGGCACTGGACTCACTTGCACACTGGTGCACTTAAGGTTGTTACCACAATCAAAATTCTATCCTAAAAACTAAGATGGCAGTGCACAAAGGTGTTCTTGTACCTTGTCTTGTTCATCAGCAACCGTCTGTCATTCACTGCTGAATGTAGGCCTCTCCCAAAGCACGCCACCGTCCCCTATCCATTGCCGCTCCCATCCATCTATGTCCAGCAATCCTCTTCAGATCGTCGGTCCAGCGGGCAGGGGGACGTCCAACTCTACGGAATCCTGTACGCGGTCTCCACTCCAGAACCCGTCTTTCCCATCGGCTGTCGGTTCTCCGACAGATATGGCCAGCCCATCGCCACTTCAGCCCGCCTATCCGTAGAGCCATCTCAGTCACCTTGGTTTGTTGTCGAATAAATTCGTTTCTAAATCTGTCCCTCAAGGTTATTCCAAGCATGGCTCTTTCCATGGCGCGCTGGGCAACCTTGAATCTGTAGACTAGACCTTTTGTCAATGTCCACGTCTCGGCTCCGTACGTCATGACTGGCAAGACGCACTGGTTGAAGACTTTAGTCTTGAGGCAATGTGGTATTTTGGAAGTGAGAACATGACGTAATTTCCCAAAAGCCGCCCAACCCAACTGAATTCTTCGGTCGGCTTCTTTCTCGTCCCTTGTCTTGTTGGAACTCGCAAAAGATAGACGACATTTGAATAAATGCATCATGAGATTTATAATAGTAGAGACGAATGTAGAGAGAATTGAAGTTAAACGACCTGCATTTAACAAAATGAGAACATTCTTTTGCAACGATAATCTTAACTTGAAACTCCGACAAATAATGATTAAATGTTATTATATATTATATATTATATGATCTGTTCTACTATATGGCTGTGAAACCTGGACTCTAAAAGTGAATGTAATGAACCGGTTTTTTTTTTTTTTTTAAAGGAACATAGAAGTTCCCGCCACATACCCGAGGCTGTTATAGGGCGTAGCGGCGCCCTTTCATCAGCCTCGCTCGTACACTCCCTGGGCCTGTCCCCGGTCCATCCGGGACTTACATTTAAATACGGCAACAACAAGGGGTGCCAGACCACATTTAATCTACTCAATTTCACTTCTATGCTCCGCTGTACTTTATTGAATAAATAAATAAGCAAAATATATAATACATGAACATTTCATAAAAGATAAAATATACACCGCAGGAATATACAGCGGGAAGAACAGGAGAGGCAGAAGAGACAAATGCGGGATGGGGAAAAAAAAAAATAATAATAACGTAGAGTACAGTTTTTGGCATGTAGGACAAAGGACGAGGTTTAGGAAGCATTTCATAATATTAAATAAATAAATAAAACCACTGCACAAATTATTATTATGGCCAACAGGGAGAGGAACGAGACCCGTCACAGAGGGGCAACCTCCCTCTCCCAGCTGGAAAACAGCGCACCCTCAGAGGGCAAGAAACAGCACAAATTCCGGTGAATTCCGGTGGGGTAGACAACCGTAAAAACCGCAAAAACCCCTCCATCCAGGAGCAGTAGCCCCAGCATCCTTATATACTTGGAGGCCGGCTAAGTGTCGGCCTCGGCAAATGCATTAATCCACGCTCTCACGAATACTTTCAAACACCCAAAGTTATGTTGACTCTCCGTCAGATCTGAGTTCCAGACCGGGCGGACAGCCACTTTTACATCATCTATCATCCGATTCCGCGCGCTCACCAGGGAACTACACTCCCAGAGGATGTGGAAGGCCGTCTGGGGCCCCCCGCCGCACGTACACTCCGGGTCCGGCACCAGACCAAAATCATGGAGCCTGGCACGGAAGTTTCCGTGGCCCGAGAGCATCTGCACAACGTGGTGATCCAAGGCGATCCACTCACTGCTCATCCTTCTTCTCAAGGAGGGAAAGAAAGAGTGGGTCCACCTCCCTCTGGGCGATTCGTCCCATCTCTTTTGCCAATCACACATGGAAGCCTCCCTTATCCTTCCGCGCAAGGCTGTAAGTCCGTCCTCCTCAGGGTCAAGAGTGAGGCCCAGATGGGTCACCCTCTCGCCCCGCTTGAGGCGTCTCCTGGCAACCGCCTCCAGCACCTCCAGATCGGCAGGGAGAACCCCTCCAATTACCGGAAGCGCCACCGAGGCGGCAGTCCTGTAGGCACTGGTCAGAGCTAAGAGGGGCACGCGTTGGCCCCTCAGCAGTGCGGAGGACACCGTCCGAACCGCTAGACGACCCGACCACACACCCGCCGCATACGTGATTCAGGGCACATACACGGCTTTGTATAGTAACCGAGTCGCCGGCGCCCGAAGGCCCCACGCCGCAGTGCTGAGGCGCCTGACCTGCATGAACAGATTCGCGGACCCCTCAGATACCGCCTTTACATGCCCCAGGAATGAGAGCGACATGTCGACCTGAACACCTAGGTACTTGAGCGAACTCTTGAAATGAACCGGTTGGAAGCGTTCGAGATGTGAATATTCCGCAGAATGCTCCGTATACCGTGGACCGATAGGGTCAGTAATGCAGACGTACTACAGAGAGCCAGAGCCAATAGAGAGCTGTTGTCGAGTGTGAAAATTAGAAAGGTCTCATATTTGGGTCATGTGCTAAGGGGAGAAAAATACCACCTCCTTCGACTGATATTAATGGGTTAAGTGGAGGGACGTCGGGGAGTTGGTAGAAGGCAGCTGTCCTGGCTGCGGAACATCAAAGAGTGGACAGGAATAACAAGAGTTCAGAACCTGTTACAAGTGGCGCAGGATAGAGATGCCTTTGCTGCAGTGGTCACCAACGTTGGGGGGACCTGACACGGCGCCGATAGAAGAAGAAGAAGAGACGAATGTGCGGTAAATCTCTATACGATAGAGTGTCTGTGTGATCTTTCTCCTGCCCTCGGCGTCCTTAATTTTTCCCACTAATATCGGTTGGATAAGGTGGTACTTTTCCCCACGCAGTACATGATCCAAATGTGAAATCTTCCGAACCTTGATAGTTGACAACAGTTCCCTGTCAACTCTAGCTCGCCTCAGGACTTCGGTATTGGTAACCATGTCTGTCCAGGGAATTCTGAACATTCGGCGATAGAGCCACATTTCAAATGCTTCCAGCCTGTTCATTGAGTTGACTTTTTAAGGTCCAAAATTAATCAAACATGTCGTCCACGGTGTCGGAGAAATGGAATGTCAAGGAACGAGAGTAAAATGTCAGGAAAGAACAGATAGTTAGTTATTATGATTATTCTTTTGTTGAATAGCTCTGTACATCATTACAGCGCGAGCCAAATCCATGTTAAGGATATAGCTATTATATTGATTCTCATGACATGTGATAGGTAGCTAATCTTTTGCCATTTTATTGTCACGTGAATTCTATACCACAACAAAGACCGTGTGAGAATTATAATGTCATCACCGAGAATCTAACCCAGGACCTTCAGTGTGGCAGCCATAGCTGTTGCCACTCTGCCACGAAGTTAGTAAGTTATTACTTCTTAGTTTAGGTCGTATGACCTGTTTGTGACGGTGAGTTGTTCTGGAGTGATAATATCAAGTAATAGAATCGAATAATATAGACCTAAAACTGAGAATACTCCTCATCAAGACCTATGTATGGAGCATCTTGATGTACGGCTGCGAGACATGGTGCCTATCCGAAAGAGATAAACGGAGACTTGAGGCTTTTGAGATGTGGTCCTATAGAAGACTATTAGGAATTTCCTGGAGAGACCACATCACAAATGAGGAGGTTCTCCAGGAACCAGAGAAGAAGAATGTCCACTCATCCTTCCATTTCTTCGGCGGCCTTCCTGGCAATCTCTTGCCGTTGGTAATCTTTAACAATTTTTGCAATTCTTGTATCCTCCGTGCGGTTCATATGACTCCTCCAAAAGCGCCTTCTGCTTTCCCACCTCACCACATCTTCAATACCACGAATAGACTTTATCGTATCATTTCTGATCCGATCTCTTTGGGTTCTGCCTGCGATGGAGCGTAGGGTTCTTTAGTTATTTGATCCTTTATTATCCTGGACTTGAAATTATACTTTTAATCGAATCGAGCTATTCCAAATACTCGATTCGTGGAAGTTCCTCCATACAAGTCAGTGATTCCAGTTAACTGTCTCGTAATAAATATTCCGCCGACACTGCGTCCATCATAAGCGTGATGACCCCGCTTCTTAGGTTACTTTCTGAAAACCCAACATTAATCCGGAGCATAGAAATGTTGCATTTAAACAAAATGCACCACGCAATTGAAGTGTCGCCCTGTGATTGGTCATCATCTTTCTTGTTCTTCTGATATATGGTATTTAGGACTGCATGTACGTGTTCAGTGTCATATGCAAGTATAAGAAGTGAATGCGGTGCGAATGAAAGTGTTATGAACAAAGTATTATAATAAGGGTCGTTAAGATGGTTTAGACACATGGAAATAATGAGTGAAGACAGAATGGTGAAAAAGGTATATGTAAACGACGTGAACGGTGATAGAAATAGAGGAAGGCCAAGGAAAACTTGGCATTATCAAATCAATCAAATATTAAATGTCGGTCACGTGAGGAGTTTAAGAAATCGACGTGTGTGCATGACACGATGTATGAATGTAGAGGAAGCGAGATGAGTATGTCAGGACAGAACCGTGTGGCGGTCCATTCTTTCTGCCTACCCCTTCGAGGAGACGGTGTGATGGTTAGTTAGTTAAGGCGTTTACCGGACTTATGACCTGTCATTGGTTGGGTTAAGCGATCTCGCTATATGTAATACAATATTCCCCATTCCGCCCTTCTTACGACCACCACGTCTGACAAATTTTTGAAAGATTTATATATATTTCTATGTTGAGAAACACTTCACATGTTCTGTTTCCAAAAAAAATTACATCTTCGTTTCTATTGAGATACAATTAATCCTTAAATGATTAACCCGCAATGGGTAAAATCCAGTATTTGTATACATTTAAAAACAAAAAGGTTAGTTAGTTAGTAATAATAATAATTAGGTTAATTGTATAGGGCTGTTTTCGAGAATTATTCACTTCAAGGGCGCCTTGACAATGTTTTTAGTCATGGGAGCTTCATCTGACACCATAATATGTCTAATTTACATCAATTATCTTAATCCCCATATTCTGTTCATTCAACTTGTGTATAAAAACAACAACGCAAATGATTTTCGCTACATTTAATTATGTCTTAGACAGGCGAAACATTGTTAGTTCTCTTCTTCGTAGAGGTGACCATCCGATTTTCTATGATCGATTAGTTCACGTGCTAATTTGCATGTAACTCGCGTGGGATTACTGTATGTATTATTAATAGCAAATGAACTAACTGATCAATCGTCGTGCCTGGAAGGCAGTGTGGATGGACCGCCATATTCTTATATCCCGACACATTTATCTGGTCTCCCTTCATTCATCCAGCTTGTAATTCATTAATGTGCGGAAGTGAAGCATGGAACTGACAAAAGAAGGATAAACTTACTTCCTATGGCCATACAACTCTTGAAGAGATTTAGCCTCCTTGATGATATTTCGCCAAGCTCCTCGATCCTGCGCTTTTTGCTCCCAGCAAACTTTTTGCCATCAGAACCAATCTGCCTCTGGTGACACCGGTAGGAAGAGCAATGAGTCTGCTGAACGCGGTCTCCTCGGAGATCGACGTCTTCACTTCGTACGTTCAGGGGACAAATACTCTTGACTTTAGAAAGTACGTTGTCTTCCTAATGTCGAACCATCTCTAATGCGTTCCTGGTACTTTGTTGTATTTTTATAATATTTTACCTGTACTTAATAGATGCCTTAAACATTTTCTTGTTTGTAATTTTTTTTTGAGTTAATAAACTTGATTTGATTTGATTCGCCCAACCTAGCCAGATCAGCAAGAACATTATCCATTAGGCGCTGTCTAGGCCTTCCTAGAGGTCTTACTCCAGTCGGTCTAGACGCGTACAGAGTCTTGATTGCTCTGGTCTCTTCGGCTCGACATACGTGCCCAATCCGTGCTAGGCGACCGGCTCTCACGGTGCTCGTTATAAGGGGCTGCTGGGTCATCGTACGGATCTCTTGGTTGGTCCTATGCCTCCAAGTTCCCGCAGCAACACCGGGTCTGGGTTCCAGGATCATTCTAAGTATCCTATTCTCAAGCCAGTAGATTCTTTGTTGTTCTTTTAGAGTCATTGTCCACAACTCGGAACCATATGTCACCACTGGCTTGATGATGGTGTTATAAATACGCAGCTTGGTGTTTAAAAAGAGAAGGATAAAAGTGGAATAAATGCTGTAGAAATGAGATCTCTAAGACGAATATGCAGTAAATCTCCATATGATATGTTCATATACAGATTTACGCCGTCACACCATCACGCCGTCTCCCCGAAGGGGTAAATAATGGACCGCCACACTGTTCTGTCCTGGCATACATATCTCGCTTCCTTTACACTCATACATCGCGTCATGCACGCACGTCATCATCATCATCATCATCAGCCGTCTGCCATCCACTGCTGAATGTAGGCCTCTCCCAAATCCCGCCACCGCCCCCTATCCATTGCCGCTCCCATCCATCCATGTCCAGCAATCCTCTTCAGATCATCGGTCCGTCGAGCAGGGGGACGTCCAACACACGCACGTCAAATGCACATATAAGAAGTGATGCGGTGCGAATGAAAGTGTTATGAACAAAATAATGGAACGGTCTTTAAGATTGTTTGGACACATGGAAAGAATGAGTGAAGAAATGGTGAATAAGGTATATGTATACGACGTGAACGGAGCGATAAATAGAAGAAGGCCGAGGAAAACGTGGCACGATCAAATCAATCAAGTATTAAATATCTCTCTATTTTCTTTTCTCTCTGTTTTTTTCGCTTATTTTTCTCTCTCTTGTCGCTTATTTTTCTCTCTCTTTTCGCTTATTTTTCTCTCTCTTCTCTCTCTCTCTCCTCTCTCTCTTCTCTCTCTCTTCCCTCTCTCTTCTCTCTCTCTTCCCTCTCTCTTCTCTCTCTCTCTCTCTCTCTCTTTTCTCTCTCTTTCTCCCCTCTCTCTCCCCTCTCTCTTCTCTCTCTCTCTTTTCTCTCTCTCTTTTCTCTCTCTCTTCTCTCTCTCTTCTCTCTCTCTTCTCTCTCTCTTCTCTCTCTCTTCTCTCTCTCCTCTCTCTCTCTTCTCCCTCTCTCTTCTCCCCCCCTCTCTCTCTCTCTCTCTCTCTCTCTCTTTCTCTCTTCTCTCTCTCTTCTCATCTCATGTTTGCGGGTCAAGTGACACCATTCTCAGTAAAACATAAAGGCCAATATCTGCAAACTTATCGAATATTATCTTCTCTTACTCATATTTCTCGTGACTAATGGTCATGTCCATCCCGTAGACCATCCGTCATGGTCCTCCAAGCATTTCTGTCACCGATCAGTCTCCAAGCTGCAGCTATTGAGAGGCCAGTCAACGCTTTGATTTAATCTGAGTTTCCTTGGTGGTTGTCCATGCATTTCTTCTTTTTTTGGCTGCAAGTCTGCCATTTTGTCGGTCTGTAAGTTAGATCTTCGGCAGCATGTGTCCGTCAACCGAATAATTATAATAAGCACGGCAATCTAGTCGTAAAGCCGATACTATGAATGAGTGTAGTGGGTAATTAGGAGCAATTAATCCAGGCGGGACCTTGCTCTAACACGAATTGAGAACAGAGATGCTTATCTCTCACTTGTTGAAGCATTAATCATGCATGCAAACTATGCTTGATGTTTTATTTTGTGACTTTACACTGACCGAGTACCGCCCATCTAAATAAACGTACGTTCGTATGTGGATTACTGTTGTCAAACCTTGTTATTATTTGGTTCAATAAATCTTTACATCATTATAGCGCAGGCAAAATCGATATGAATTTTTAAAAAAACATGAAAGATAATATATACATAATTACAATAATTAAAACAGGTTATTAACACTCGAATTAGGACCGAAGGTTTGATTTCCGGCGATAGCATTGTGATTGCAGTGAGATTACACTGTCTTTGGTCTGGTGTAGAATTCAAGTGACAATAAAATGACGTATGTATGGAAGCGAAGCATGGAACTGGAAAAAGAATGACGAAAGTAGAATAAATGCAGTAGAAATTAGATTTATTAGACGAATGTGTGGATACTCTGTGTATGATAGTGTCGAATGAAAATATAAGAAGTGAATGCGGTGCGAATGATGGTATTATGAACAAAACGATGAAAGGTTCAATTTGGACACATGGAAACAAAGAATGGTAAAAAAGTATATGTTAACGATGTAAATAGAACTAGAAATAGAAGAAGACCGAGGAAAACGTGGCACGATGAAATACTTCAAATATTGAATGTCGGCCACGTGAGTCAGAAAATCCCCGCGCGTGCATGACACAATGAAAGAATGTTGAGGAAACGAGAGAAATATGTAAAGAAAGAAAAGTGTGACAGTCCATTCTTTCCGCGTACCCCTTCGGGGAGACGGCGTGATGGTTAGTTAGTTAGTTTCATTAAATGGCGATAGATTAGCTTCCTATCACATGTCATAAAAATCAATAGCCAAAAGATGTTCTGCTGTACACAAATGTGGAAAGCAACAGGAAACCATCACATTAAAGGTCCAAATGGCATCCCAAGAACCAGCAAAATCTCGTGAGGAACACCAGAATAAAAGAGATATGTGAGGTTGAGGATATTATAAGATGGAGCATACAGCGAAAAAGGGACTGGTACGGTCATGTTCAGAGAATGGACACCACCAGACTCCCCTATATTGCATTATATTGCATTGCACAATCAGCCTCATGGGGCTAGTCCTCTTGGAAGACCTCCTAAAAGATGGAAGTACAACTGGGAATCTACCTCACAGGAGGAGCAACGCTCCGGAAAACAGACCGCATAGGTCTACAATAAGGAAGAAGAAGAAGAAGATCGTTTAATAATAAATGTTTTATGAATGATCGTTATTTGTCTCCCCTGGTTTTAGAAGCTGCATGTGCCGCATGGTGTGTACAGACAGTATAGAATAGAGTGTTCGGTAATTATTCCTAGACCTGGTTATTTACATCGCCAGTTGGTACCACCTCAGACATTATCGCCCCCGCTTCACACAGCTCTCTGCATTCAAACATATCCTATTTAATGGAACCAACATCACATAATAATTGCGCATGCTCACGGATTCATATTAGAGAAATTTATATTTCGTAACTGGCCTGTTGCGCAAACATACCTTGCGCCACTTTCAAAGGACTATAAAAATTCAATTCACTAATAATTATCTTCGAGTACTTTCTATATAATTTTAGATAAACTTAAGGCGTTAACATGGAATTCCATAATGACGAATTTTTATGAATTAAAACGCTGCTTTTTCCACTTTTGAGTTTATTTTTCCCGACATGTTTCGAAGGCTTACACCTTCATCATCGAGAGAACGATATAAACTGGTAATATCGTTCTCCCGATGATGAAGCCTTCGAAACATGTCGAGAAAAATAAACTCAAAAGTGGAGAAAACAGTGTTTTAATTGATAAAAATAATTATCTAACTAACTAACCGTCACGCCGCACACTGGATCCATTTGGCAAAAACAGGGACTTAGGGGTCGAACTCCGAATTTTGCCCTGATTTTTTTAAATTAGGTCCTTTGTGTGATTCCAAACCACTTTTAAATTTGAACTTTTCTTGATATAACTGCTAATTTCCAAGAAAAAAAATGTTATTGTTTTTTTTGTATGAAGCAAAACTGATTTTTGCAATTATTTCGGAATCAGGTGGATACGTCAAAACCAAACTTAGTAGGGATTATAGAGGACATAATCCTCTACATTAATTGTTCCGACATCTACTTCATATCTCTGCCCGTTTAAAAGCAGCAGACATTATAATTTTTAATTAATTCTTACGAGTGGTTTCGGATTTTTTGTTAGATGCATAAATGATCACAATTATGCTAAAATCACTCCATTCTTTTGTAAAGGAACGCTCGAACGCGAAAAAATAAGTACCGGCGGACACTGGTCCCATTTGGCAAAAATATAGCCTAAGGGGTCAAACTCCGAATTTTGTCCTGATTTTTTTAAATTAGGTCCTTTGTGTGATTCCAAACCCCTTTTACATTTAAACTTTTTTTGATATAACTGCGAATTTCGAAGAAAAAAAATGTTGTTGTTTTTTTTTATGAAGCAAAACTGATTTTTGCAATTATTTCGGAATCAGTTAGATACACCAAAATCAAACTTAGTAGGGATTATAGAAGACATAATCCTCACATGACTTGTTCGGACATCTACTTCATATCTCTGCCCGTTTAAAAGCAGCAGACATAATATATCTTAATTAATTATTATGAGTATAAAGTGGTTTCGGATTTTTTGTTAGATGCATAAATGATCATCGCGTTCCTTTATAAAAGAATTGAATGATTTTAGCATATTTATGCATCTAACAAAAATCCGAAACCACTTTAAACTCGTAACTATTTTTAAAAATGTATAATGTTTGCTGCTTTTAAACGGGCAGAGATATGAAGTAGATGTCGAAACAAGTAATGTAGAAAATTATGCCCTCTATAATCCTTACTAAGTTTGGTTTTGACGCATCCACCTGATTCCGAAATAATTGAAAAATTCACTTTTGCTTTATACAAAAAAAAACAATAATATTTTTTTCTTGGAAATTAGCAGTTATATCAAAAAAACTCAAAATGTGAAAGTGCTTTGGAATCACACAAAGGACCCAATTTAAAAAAATCCGGGCAAAATTCGGAATTCGACCCCTAAGTCCCTGTTTTTGCAAAAAATGGACTGCCGCACTTTTCTTTCTTGACATACTTCTCTCGCTTCCAAAAAATTACATCGTTCAGAGATACATATCTCTACGTGAGGGAGTTTGGTAGCAATCCGTGGCTTTATCCCACTGCATTCCTCTTGGGCATGCTGGGGACCAATAGTGTGCAGATAAGAAGGGATAATAATAATAATAAGCTAGCTTTTAAAGCGCCGTTTCTGTGATGTAATCATTTCAATAGCGCGTTAAGACATGTTTTAATTCTAAATGTGAACGCTGCATCTGATTGATATTCGCGATCGATTAGAAAGTATAATCAAACAAAATATGCAAGTTTTAAATTGGGTATGAAATTTGAAAAAATGAGTTTTCAGCTTAAATCTGAAATCTGTCGGATCATTTATGCATCTGTGGTGTGAAGGGAGATTGTTCCAAGCTGATGGACCGGCTACCGCAAACGCTCGATCCCCGAAATTTGTACTAGGGCAACGCTTTGGCTCAACTAATCTTCCTATTGCCGAGGAGTTCGCCGAGCGAGGTGTGGATTTCCTTGTACAGCAGCGAGCACAGAAATCTTTTCACCCTGAAAATATTGGTTTTTTGTAATTATGTAATTTTTTTGTGATTCCTTGATAGCTTTTCACTCCAAATTATTAAGCAACACTGTTTAAAGATGATCTGCAAGAAAAGTTACTTCTTAGGGTTCAAACATTTTTTTTTTCTTAATTTTAGAGTTAATTTGAAGATTTTCGATTTTTTGTCACAAAAATTAAAAATGCTCACATAATTTAAATAAACGCATATTTATTTCAAATAAAATAACATAGGTAGGTATATAACACTAACAGTGCATTTTCCAAGATGACTCTGCACTGTGCCACCGAGCACAAACTGTAAGTATTATTTTTTTCCGACACTGTGATTTATAATGTTCACAAAACAATATTAAAATAATATAACACTGTTAAAATAATTTTTAGGTCAAAGAATATATGAAAATTCATGGGATTCCAACACTGGATTGGCCCGGAAATAGCCCTGACCTAAACCCTATCGAGAACTTGTGGCATAAAATGGCAATTGAAATAAATAAACTGAAGACTCCGTCAAAGGAAAACCTTAAAAACTTCATCAAAAAAGTGTGATTGAAAAAATTATCCAAGACTGCATACATCATTTGGTGAAATCCATGCCTAAACGTATTGAAGCAGTTATTTAAAAAAAATGAGGAACAGCAAAGTACTGATTTTGTTGGTTTTTGATAATTGTTAGTGTTATAGGTATACCTATTCTATTTTATTTGAAATAAATATGTGTTTATTTAAATTATGTGAGCATTTTTAATTTTTGTGACAAAAAATCGAAAATCTACAAATTAACTCTAAAATTAAGAAAAAAATTTTTTTTTGAACCCTAAGAAGTTCTTTGGCATATAGAATGGAATAATACTCCTAGCGGCTTCTAACAATATGTTGGTCAACAGCCTTCACATTGTGTTAATAAGGTAGTTTGCTAAATGCCGAAAATCATTCTCCATAGATGGCGTTAGTGGGTCGGTTGTATAGGTTAATTCTTGAAAAAATTCACTAGTGCAACCAAATCTACATAGATGGCTGACTGAAACTGCCACGTGAAGATAAATATGGATTTTGAAGTATATATACATCTTCCAAAAAATTTGTCATGCATGATCACAAATAACAAAGGTGGAATGGGGAATGTTGTAATTACATAAAAGCGTGCGCTTAACCCAACCAATGACAGGTCATAAGTCCTGTAAACACCTTGATCATCCATGTTCAGTTTCCAGTTTACGTCTTCGTCTCTATTGAGATACAATTAAAACCTAAGAAGTAACTTTTCTTGCAGATCATCTTTAAACAGTGTTGCTTAATAATTTGGAGTGAAAAGCTATCAAGGAATCACAAAAAAAATACATAATTACAAAAAACCGATATTTTCAGGGTGAAAAGATTTCTGTGCTCGCTACTGTATTTAGGATGACCGTTATACAGAGTTCGGATACATAATTTGGAGCCATTCCATGTAGCGCTTTACAGACTGTCCAGCAGAGCTCTTAAGCCAGTGAAGTTCTTTGAGATGTTGTGTTATATGGGACTTTTTTGGAATGCCTTTAACGAGTCTTGCTGCTGCATTGAACGCAGATTGAAGTTTGTTTATTTGATGTTTTGGAATGTTTGCATAAATTCTATTACAATAGTCAAGTCGTGACACAACAAATGAATTCACAAGAGTTTTGAAAGTGTTATGGGGAATATTCCATTCGACGGATTTTAATCGTCTTAGGTGGAAGAAACTAGCGTTGACCGTGTTGTTAATTTGGGATTTAAGGGACAAATTTGCGTCAAGATAAACGCCAAGAAGCTTTGTGGAGTTTTTGGGAACGATATCATTGTCGGCTGTGCAGCTGTCTGGATGGGTGCACACTTACCCATTTCTTCAGACTTATCAGGGGATTCTTAGAGAACTCTGTTATCTTGGAGGCTATCCATCTTTATGTTCCAGATGGTTATCTTCGACAGCGTCAGCACAGACTGTTTTATCTCCCAGCATGCAGAACCAACCTGCCTCTGGTGTTGCCGGTGGGGAGAGAAATCAAACTGCTGAACATGATCGCTTCTGAGATCGACATCTTTCATAATTAGATACAGTGTATACTCTGTGTATGATAGAGTGTCGAATGAAAATATAAGAAGTGAATGCGGTGCCAATGATGATGTTATAAACAAAATAATGAAAGGATCATGATGGCTTGGACACAGGGAAAAAATGAATGAAGAAAGAATCGTAAAAAAATTATATGTTAACGATATAAATGGAACTAGAAATAGAGGAAGACCGAGAAAAACGTGGCACGATAAAATAAATCAAATATTGAATGTCGGTCAAGTGAGGAGTCAGAGAAATCATGCATGACACGATGTATGAATGTTGAGGAAACGAGAGAAATTGTCAGGAAAGAAAAATGTGGCAGTCCATTCTTTCTGCTTACCCCTTCGGCGAGACGGCGTGATGGTTAGTTAGTTAAGCGAATGTTTGGTGTGTGAGGGTGATACGTCCTGTCTGTCCATCTCTTTGGGTAAATGACGAGAATCATATGATCTACAGACTATTTTAAGATTCGTTCAAATGCGCTACTGCGGACTGATCAATATTCGCCTTTTCAACGTGTGAGATGAACGGTAAACAATAAAAATGTGTTGTGAATAAATTATGTACATTATCTGTTTCCTCTCTTTAGAATCAACAGTGCGACAGGTGGTAAAGTTAACAAAATATATAAGTACCCATCAAGTCATAGACAAGGCTGATCAAAGGTGTTGCCATATAATTCAATACTTAAAGTACGGTCACACCGAAGTGTTTCGGTGGGTGATCCGCTTGTTGTCTGTTCTAAAATGTTAGTTAGAAAGTTTCAATCCTGGGATTGGTTTGCAGCAATTTCTTCTATTCTTCTCTTCCATTCTTCCCTGTCTTGTGCGGCTCTTTTGAAATCTGCATATGATGAGCAGCGCACGTCCACCAACAGGTCCTCCAGGTACTCTCGGCGTGGGCGTCCCCTAAAGTTTGTCCCCTCGGTCATACCCTCCATTAAGGCATGCAAGAGACCTTCTTGACGTATTACATGGCCGATCCATCTTGCACGCCTTTCGGACAAGGTCCAGAGCAGGTGCCTTCCTCCTTCGATTCCTTGAAGAACTTCCTCATGTGTGATGTAGTCTCTCCCAGCCGTACATCAAGATACTCCATACATAGGTCTTGATGTATTCTCAGTTTTAGGTCTATATTATTTGATTCTATTATTATTCTAAAATGACGGACAGATTTGACAGCTTAAAATTATTTTATTGAAACATGTCACGCTATTGACTAAGCTTTTATATTTACTTTAATTTATAAACAAATTAAAAATATTTCTGGAATCGATTACTGCTGAAAAATTGTTCTGTTATGATTCCAGACCTTTGCAGCTCTCTCTTTGGATGGGAAAACCAAATAAGGCGACGCCAACCTAATGTACCGAGATATATAACATATTATATTTAAATTCAGTAATAATAAAGACATAGCAAGAACCAACCTGCCTCTAATAATGCCGGTGGGAAGAGCAATCAGTCTTCTGAACAAGATTACCTCGGAGATCGACGTCTTTCACATTAGTTCAAGTACGTTCAGAAGTTAACTTTTCTTCCTAAAGTTGAACCATCTCTCATGCGTTCCTGATTCTTTACCCTTTCTCAAATAGATGCCTTAAACTGTTATTTTGTTTGTAATATCTTTTGAGTGAATAAAATAAACTGATTAAACTGATAACGTATATTTGGGAACCTCCGGTGAAGAGTACCAGATAGTTTGACTTATTTCGAAGGCATATCCGAAATGTTATTATTATTATTATTATTTTGTTGTAAAAACTCCTTACACCATTACAGCGCGAGCCAAATCGATGTAAAGGGTTAAAAAAAGAATATCAAAGGAAATATACATAGAACCCTATAAATAGGAATATGCCAGTTATTTCCTTGCTGCCTTTATCGTAAAGGTATTCACGAATTCGCCATGATTGCATCCAAAGAGGTCTATCTCTTTTGTAACCTCATTTAAAAGACGCTTTCAATACAGGAGAACTTCGAAGGGCCTCTGTGCGGCAATTTGGGGCATAAAATAATATATGCCCCCTTGCTCTGATTACCCAGAAAGATCATTCGACGAGTCTCAAGAGTGTTGAAATCCAACGTTCCTGAGAGAAATAGTGAGGGGTACAAAAAAGGATAAAAGTTATACTCCCCGAGGTATAAATATCTTAAAAATCGTCGTTAGTTCGTTATCAACGCTTTTGCCATAATATTACTTGAAAGTTTTTAATTTTCACTCCACACGTGCAAAATGGTTTAAAATGATTATATTTTTACATTGAATACCCCACCTAGCCTACGTTATCTGTCAGTGCGAACAGAATCGGTAGGCCGAAAGATAATTTTCATATACCTGTAGTCATCACACGACCGTCTCACGGTCGCCCGTGTCGCAACGAAAATATATTCCTATTCCATATTTAAATATATTTCTAAAACATAAAGTACTTAAACAGTGTACATAATAATAACAAGTGAAGTTTGTTTTGTGTGCCTTAACTATTTTCTATATAAAATTTTATTTCTACACATTTATAGGTTTAAAAAAACTACATAATTTTAAATGCATTTTAAAATTTATTTTTTTAATAAGTTTGCTTTTAAATGGTTTATTTTGATAGTGTCCCACTAAGGCGTCATCTGTGGTTAATAAAATGAGACAATTTGTTAATACGAATTATAAATATTAAATAAATAAAAGTGCTTCATACATGAGGAGTGGTTACAAAATTGTGATAATCTTCAGCTTTAAAAAAAAAATATATCAATATAATAAATCTAATCTCAATCTAATAAGTCTAATTTCGATGTGATGAACTGTATTGAATTTAGTAATGGTCCCTGTAACGTTAAAATGGTAACCATTTCGAATAAATGGATTTGGACATGATTTTATTTTAATCTGTAATAAAAGATTTAGAGAATCCGCTATGTATCTTTAAATGCAGATTATTTGCGTCATTAAATTAGGCTTTATCAGAAATATTGAGAAGATTCTTCGCGCCATCTTTTTACTAAAAAAAACAATAACAATATGATTAATCATCACAGAGAACGATGCGCTTTTTGGCCGCACAAATGTCACGCATATATTTGAAATGCACAGTAGCGCCATCTGGGGTCGAGCCCTACACACACGGCCAATCGCGTATGCCTGATTTAAATTTCCTTCGTTTTTTATTTTTTTATTTTATTTGGCAACCCTAATGTTTGCATTTGTCATCTGCAATAATTGAGGTTATTAAAAATGGATCGCTATACAAAAGAACAACGTATTCTTATTGTTAAAATATATTACACACTTGGCAAAATTTTTAAAACCACAATGACAGCGGATGACAAATTTTAAAGATAGGGTTACCGAATGAAATAAAAATGGGGGGAAATTGAAATTCGGCGATGTCGAAGAATAATTAATTCAGATAATGTTGTTTCTCAAGTATTCCGAACATTCAAACAGCATGTCATTCACGAGTGTCGATTTTTCTATATCCTCACGTGGGTGATTTTTGACTTATTAACTAACCATCACGTCGTCTTACTGAAAGGATAGGCAGACATAATAGACCACCACACTTCTTTCCTGACGCACTTCTCCGCTTCTTCAACATTCATATTTCGTGTCATGCACGCACGTCTATTTATACGACTCCTCACGTGGTCGTTTTCCTACCTTTTACTATATACTTTCTTTACGATTATTTATTCATTAATTATTTCCATGTGTCCAAAGCGTCTTAATTGACTATTTGTGTTCATTCGCACTGCATTATGTTTACATTTGAAACTATAGATTCGTCTAAGATATCTCATTTTTTTATTTTATTTATTCCAATTTCATCCTTCTTTTACCAGTTCCATGTTTCAAATCAAATCAAATCAGTTTATTTCATCAATAGACATTACAAAATTAAGTTTTAAGGCATTATCTGTTGAGAACAGTTGAAATAATATATTTTATATAGTATAATATCAGAAACGCACGATGAATAGATGATTCGACATTAGGAAGAAAAGATACTCTCCAAAATCAAGAGTATGTGCCTTCTGAACGTACTTTCACTTATATGAAATACGTCGATCTTCGACGTTCGCTTCTATACATAAGTTTCGTTACAAGAACACAATTGTGCACTGATATCTTGAGATTTTTGAAATCTCCGACGTCCAACTAATTAGCATACTCCTATAGCTTCTACTTTTATTATTTATATGTATTTAAATTACGGGTAATTAGTGATATTTTTATTTATTTGTTTTGTTTGTTTGTGCCGAAGACACCCATCACAAAATTGTGTGGAAATAAAATAATAGGTCATAAATTAAAATCGTTTTTCATAATGCACTAGAAGAGTTTTTTAAAATGTATATTTAGTTAAAATTCACTAATGTTTTTGTCTTCGACCGGTTTCGGCAGCTCGCTGCCTTCTTCTGGATTATCAGCTGGCTGCCATTGAGCTGCCGAAACTGGTTGAAGACACAAACATTAGTGGATTTAAACTAAATATAAATTAAATAATAAGATTTTTTTGACAGACTGGTGATGCCAGATGCCAGCGAGCCTGGCGAAACCAGTCGCTGTCGAAATTAAGACAAATGTGAATGTAGTTATAAAATAAATCGTTTTATTTAATTATTATTTAAAATGAACTTCCACCAAGAGCTTTCAGTTTAAATCATTAGATTATCTTAAATATGCATTGTCAAAGGATTTTTTATATTTTTATTTACGTTATTTACAATGAACTTTTATCATGAACATTCAAATAACAACATTAATATTTTTTCTTAGAAAATCGAAATATGTATTGACATAAAATTTAATAAAACATCTAGAAAACAGACGTTTTCATTCGTATTAAAATGAGATGTTTTATATGTAATCCATAATTTAACACTGTCTACGGAAAAGGTATTAATACCCATTTAGAGATTTTTATAGTCTGCTTGGAGGGTATAAATACCCGTTTAGGAAACTCGATCAAATATGTTTTTTTTTTATCAAATATCGAAGTATACAAAGCGTTAAATGTAATCATTACGTGCCGACAATGTGTAGAACCATGAAATTTGTGTAAAAATATTCGTTTTTCAAGTGCAGCTTGTTGGGTTCGTGTGACGATATCAAATTGTAAAATTATTCGCTCTGGAATACTCGTATAGTATTAGCGGTTGAAGCAATCACCCATTTTTGTTATCTTCGTTTTCAGTAGACCTATAAATGTTATCGTGCCTTATCGGAGGTAATCCTATAATTAAATCCTTGCGTGTACTAGGGGAAAGCATTTCTTGTTCATGCATTATTCAGAATTAGAAACGAAAATATATATCTCTAATTAAATAATGAATACGAATGTATCGTATTTTTTCTAAAGGTTTTATTATATACTTTACTTGCTATTTTATTTCAAGGAAATCCACACTTCGCTCGGTGAACTCCTCAGCAACAGGAAGATTAGTTGAGCCGAAACGTTGCCCCAGTACAAATTTCGGGGATCGAGCGTTCGCGGTAGCCGGTCCATCAGCTTGGGACAATCTCCCTTCACACCTCAGATGCATAAATGATCCGACAGATTTCAGATCTAAATTGAAAACCCATCTTTTTCATATTTCATACCCAATTTAAACATTTATACTTTGTTCTACTATACTTTTAAACCGATCGCTTTTTAAGCCGTCACATTTAGATTTTTAGATTTAAAACACGTCTTAATGCGCCCTTGAGGTGATTTCATCACAAAAACAGCGTCACAATTTATTTATTACTTTTTATCCAGTAGCGTCTTCTAAGTTATACCCATCGCATACCTTCGACCGAAAATCTTTCTTATATCATAATTTCTGACTGTGTCTAAGTCATTCTCCCAGTGGATCGGAGTGTTCTCATTTCTGTGGTTTTTATGAGACTTTTTATTCCAGTGTTGTCAGCCTTCGTATCAATGTCATACGCCATTATAGATCCATAAAAAAAGTTGAAACACACTATAACATAGAAATAGACAAAAAAGATTTGGTTTTAAATTTAAAGCACCAGAGACTAACATAATGTTTCAACGTAATTTTTAAAACTATTTTTGTAAATTTAAGGTATATTAATGAAAACTATAATAAGATATCATAGATACATAAGATATTTAAAGCAGCGATACTCAAACGACAGTGTAAAATATATATATATTTTTAAATACAGCGGTTTCAATCAAATGGGTGATAATTCAGATCATAAATTCCTTATCTTTTCGGGATCACCACCTCCTTAACTAACTACTGTTCTTTCCTGACATACTTCTCTCGCTTCCTTAATATTCATACATCGTGTCATGCAAGCACGTCGATTTCTCCGACTCCTCACTTGGCCGACATTCAATATTTGATTTATTTGATTGTGCCACATTATCCTCGGTCTTCCCCTGTTTCTAGTTTCATTTACATCGTTAACATATCCTTTTTTTACTATTCTTTCTTTATTAATTCTTTCCACGTGTCCAAACCATCTTAATGATCATTTCTATATTTTATTCATAACTTTTTATATTTTTGATTTATTATATTTTCATTCAACGTTCTATCATACATAGATTTTCAACACATTCGTCTAAGAGATCTCATTTCGTTTTTGAATAACTTTTCAAAACATTGTATTTTCACAACACTTTTCTGCACCTTTCACAAACATCTTTCGGGACACAGACTTCCCTCCTTCGGTGTATGAATTAATGAATTTTAACCGATATGATAAATATCGAAATAGTGTTAATAAATATTTGAAATTCATTTATTCATACACAGTAGACCTACGAGTGTCCACAAATGACTTCACCCCAATCTTGCTCCAAGGTGTCCCCCTTGTGACCACGACCAGTTTTTGCTACCTCGGTAGTATGATAGCAGGCTTGGGAGGTACGAAAGGAAGATGTAGCCGGCAGACTCGACAAGGCAAGGAGAGCTTTGGCTATGCTTCGCCCTGTATGGCGTTCCAGTATCATTTTGAGAAAGCTCAAGCTCCAAATATTCAGCAGTAGCGTTAAAAGCGTACTGCTGTACGGATGTGAGACTTGATAATCTACCGTGGATGTTATTGGTAAACTACAGGTGTTTATAAATATGTGCCTTCGCTCAATATTCAAAATCTATTGGCCCCAAACAGTGTCAAATGCCGTTCTCTGGACCATGGCAGGCGAAAAGCCAATTAGAGAACAAGTCGCTAGACGCAAATGGCAGTGGATCGGTCACACTCTGAGACGGAACCCAACCTGCATCGCTCAGGGCGCACTAGACTGGTCGGGACACCTGGAGAAGAGCCCTGCAGGACGAGGTTAAGGCAGCAGGCCTCACTTGGGATTATGTTAGGCATCAGGCATTCGATAGAGTCGGGTGGAGAATGTTCCTTGAGGCCCTATGCACCACGGAGGTGTGACAGGACAAAAAGAAGAAGAATTCATACACTGAAAAAGGGAAGTCTGTGTCCCGAAACATGTTTGTGATAAGTGCAAAAAAGTGTTGTGAAAATACAGTGTTTTTAAAAAGTTATTCAAATGTGAATCTACTACACAAAGTGATGATATTTTCATCCTTTTTTTTGCCAATGCAATTATTCACTTCCATACCCAATAACCATTTTTTTTAACTGTTTTCTGTATGATTTTTGATGTTTGTTTATTCTTATCTATGCGCTGTATCCACATAAAATATAGAGACAGTGTAATACGTATTGGACAGAAAAATCTCTATTGTTCGCCTGTGTGGTAGGTTGTCGCCCACACAACCCTGGGACTTGACACTTTCCGATACATACGCCCCTGATATATTTGAGATAATGATTGATTCAAACACGAATGAAATGTTTGCTGATGTTATCTCTTTAGCCGGATCATGATAAACGTTACCCCTTGTCATATTTATCATATTTATCAATCCAGTTGATATCCGATCTCTTGTTTATAAGCATGGACGCCATTGACTTGCTGGTGAGTCTACTTAAATTGGTTTCGAAATAGTGTTATCTATAAAATAATATTATTTATATTTAACAATCTGTTCTGGAAGAACAAGCACATGCATATCGACAGCGAGGTCAGAAATTATAAAACTATTGTAAATTCCTTCGTTGTGTCACGACTTGACTATTGTAATGGAATTTATGCAAACATTCCAAAACAACAATTAAACAAACTTCAATCTGCGTTCAATGCAGCAGCAAGACTCATTAAAGGCATTCCAAAAAAGTCCCATATAACACAACATCTCAAAGAACTTCACTGGCTTAAGAGTCTAGAAAGAATCCAGTATAAACTCTGCTGGACAGTCTTTAAAGCTCTACATGGAATGGTTCCAAATTATATATCCGAACTCTGTATAACGGACAGCCTAAATACAAGGAAATCCACACTTCGCCCGGCAATAAGAAGATTAGTTGAGCCAAAGCGTTGCCCTGGTACAAATTTCGGGGATCAAGCGTTTGCGGTAGCCGGTCCATCAGCATGGAACAATCTTCTTTCACACCTCAGATGCATAAATGATCCGACAGACTTCAGATCTAAGCTGAAACCCCATCTTTTTCATATTTCATACCCAATTTAAAACTTGCATATTTTGTTCTATTATACTTTCTAACCGATCGGTCAGTTAGTCTTCAATATGAGCATAAAATAGCTCATTATTATGTAGAAGTAATCTGGCCATGTCATAACATGAACCCAAGTCCTTTGGATCAGGAGCCAAGATTTCTATCTCCTAGACCACCACACGACTGTATATGGAAGTGAAACATGGAACTGGCAAAATAAGGATGAAGGTAGACAGTTAAATTTACATCGCAGGAGTATTCAAAGTTTTTTCTTCTTCTGCCTTGCTGTAGACATATGTGATCTGGTTTCCAGAGGGTTGATTCTCGTGCAAGGTGGATTCCCAGCTGTCCTTTCATCTTTTAGGAGGTACAAGTCCCGTGAGGCTGATTATGAAGTGCAATAGAGGAGTCTGGTGGTGTCCATTCTTTGGACATGACCGTACCAGTCCCTACTTCGCTGTCTACTCCATATTATAATATCCTCAGCCACACATATCTCTCTAATTCTGGTGTTCCTCAAGCGATATCTCAGTGTCTTGCCTGCTATATTCCTCAGTGTCTTCATCTCGGAAGTCTTCAAAACTTGTTTGGTCCTGCCTGTGTTTACCCTTGCTTCAACGCCATATGTTATTATAGTCTTAGGCATGCTTTGTAGATTCTCTTCTTACTCTTAATGGCCATGTCTTTGTTTTTTTTTAATATAGTGGATTTTAGAGCACCAGATTTCAGCTGCCTTGTTGACTTGAGCTTGTATTTCTTCACACAGATCAGCTCCTCCAGCCAGTATTCAAAGCAATCTAATAAAATCACCCACGCGTGTTCATAAGTCCACCAATATTTTTTCAATATGACACATCTCTCACTTCCTTCTCTCCTGGTGTCAACAAGCACTGTTTTCCCATCCGTCATCTTACGAAATTGAGCATTTGTTTTGCATAATTTGCAAATTAACCGGGCAATTTCTTTCTGTCATGCGATTTTGGTTCCGCAATGTTGATTATAGATTGCAGTTTCTCCGTAGCCGCGACTTCGCCCACGTCTGTGTATTGAGTTTGCTTATCTTTTCTATGTACAATGGATTTTAAGCCTCTGAATTTGGGAACATTGTTTTTATCTAAAAAAATTCAAACGCGTCAAAGGAATAATTCTGTCAGTTTACAAGACAATTGAAAATTTAACATCTTTACTGGTGATTAAACAATTTTTAAGAGTGTATGATAGATAACCTCCGTCTTCTTCTTCTTCTTCGTCAGCCTATTGCCTTCCACTCCTGGACAAAGGCCTCTTCCATTCGCTTCCATGTCACTCTGTCCTGTGCCACCCGGTGGATGATGTCACCTTGGACTAAGCTGGGCAGCTTTCGGAAACATGAGTTACATCCCTTTTTATAAGGGTGTTTTTATGGAGATATACAAATTCAAAATGAAAAAAAAAATACATTAAAATAATATTAATGTCTATGATATTGGCTTTATTTAATAAATAATTTTATGCCATTATTGTTTAAATATGATTTCGGGCATATGAGCGCCACGGCTAGCTCGAATGAAGCACAATCGTGAAGTCCAATTTTGGCAAAACGTACTGACTACAAATCAACTGTCAAATTGACAGTCTGTAGAAACAATGTTGCCAGTTTAAAAACCAAACCTCTAAAATAACACCTATATTAAGATGATACAAGCAAGGATGAAGTTATTACAACTAATATATTTTGTTAAGTAGTATCAGATTCGCGAGGGCACAGATGAATTGTCTCTACAATGATCAGAGAACTACACATTGCATCCAATAAAATAGGACTAGAAATGAATATTGACAAAACAAAGATACTAAGTCCAACAATTAAAAACATTATTATAGAGGGAAATAAGATAGAAAGTGTGAAAGAGTATGTGTATCTCGGTCATAAAATCAGACTCGGAAAAGATAATCAAACTGCAGAGCTACCTCGAAGAGTTGGACTGGGTTGGGCTGCCTTTGGTAAACTGAGACATGTCTTTGAAAATGATGAAATACCGGTTTGTCTCAAATGAAAGGTCTACGATATGTGTATACTGCCCATGATGACATACGGACTAGAGATGACAACTCTTACATCAAAAAGTGTCCACAGGCTCAAGTGTACACAGAGGTCCATGGAAAGACAGATACTTGGTGTGAGCTTGCGTGACCGCATAAGAAATGAAGAAATCAGACGCCGCACCAGGGTTGCTGACGTCATGGGCCGAGTGGCAAAATTGAAATGGCAATGGGCTGGACACTTGGCTAGACAGGGTGGCAACAGATGGGCACCCAGGATACTCAGTTGGAGACCATGGGAAAATAGGCGAAGTGTCGGAAGGCCACCGATGAGATGGACCGATGATATTATCAAAAGGGTTGGAAAATCTTGGATACAAAGGGGGCAGGATAGAGACGAGTGGAAGAAATTGGAAGAGGCCTATATCCAGCAGTGGAGGGAAGAAGGCTAGCAAAGAAGAAGAAGTATCAGATTGTAAAAATATAATATATATACGGTATATTCCGAAATGTTGCTTTTATCCACAATCAGTTTATTGCACAATTCTATCGTCCTCTGTTATCTCGGGAAACTTCAATTGGCAAATTAATTTATTGATTTAAAGTTACAAAATTTCAAAGTATGTTAGTCACTGTGATAACAGTTTAACAGGAGTACCGATAGAATTGTTCTTACAACACAATTATCCATATCGGTATATGATCAGTTGATAAATATCGATATAATAAATGATGCAAGTTTATTTAAAATAAAATTTTATCAGTTTTATTATATTTTATGGGAATTACATGTTTCTCCCTTATAAGGCATTATCAAATATGACGAAATTTCAGCTCGTTGCTGTTTAAATTAGTAAATGGAGCAGAATATGGTAATTAACGAAAATCGATGTGACTTTATACATTTTTAACAAATAATTATTTGGGTAGGTCCAGAAATTTTGGAAGGTGTTTCTTGGAACTTGATAAGAAATTTAGTATATATGCTACTATTTATTTAATAACTTCACTGTTTGTTGGTCAATCTACACTAGCGCCATCTATTAAGATAATTTGTAAGCATTAAGCAGAAAATCTTTATAAATGCAATGTGAAAGGCTTTACGCAATTATCACACTGCTAGACAACGCCTGGAGTGAAACTCCAATTTTTATGCTTTTGTTTATTATTTATTATTTTTTCCAAAAATTTGTCAGACGTGGTGTCGTAAGAAGGACGAATGGGGAATGTTGTTAACATAAAGTGATCGCTTAACCAAACCAATGACAGGTCATAAGTCCTGTAAACTGTTTCCAAAAATATTTACATCTTCGTCTCTATTGAGATACAATTAATCCTTAAAAATGATTAACCCCCAATGGGTAAAAATCCAGTTATCCTGACAACGCTGAGAGACCTCTTTTCTGAGGGGTCAAGTAAAATGAGGTCCCAAAGGCTGAATTTACAAAAAAATTAAATAAAAATTTCACGAAGTACTTATCGAATATGTATATTTGATATATGATGATTGTATATTGAATAATTGTTTGAATAAACTATATCATTTAGTACATTAGAATTTTTTGTAAAAATACGCTTTTTTGAGCCCTCGAAACCCACCTACCAACTTAAATGTAATGATTAGGGGAAATTATTTTTCAATCAGTAATGCAGAAAAAGGAACATATCGAAAATAGGGCTTGAAATAAAATTTAATTGGTTGTTTATAATATTGTATTTATGAACGACCATTTGCTAGCTGTTCGTAACACAGACGGTCGTGGCAAAATAAGCATTTAACCCTCCCTTCTACACGTTGTGTATCTTCTACACGTTTCTTCTGAAAACCATCAATATCTCCCAAAAATATAATAAATACAAGGTTAAGGTTTTAGGTATTCCTCCATAATATATTTACGCATTGATTTAAAAAATAATATTATTAATAATCAGAATTTATCGGGTACATCGGAGGTATTTTGTGAAAATCGAAAACAAATTCGCGTATAAACAGCGCTTTGAGTGCGCGACACTATATTCGCATCTCACTCTTGCATATGTCCTAGCTCAATGTTCGCACTCTCGCCGTTCCGCGGCGCCGGCACTGCTGGCAGTCGCTTTCGAGCTTGCAACCAGAGTGGGCCTATGCCCGTGCCGTGAGCGTTGCCAGATGTTTATTTTTAATGTTTTTAGCAATTAAATCTCAACTATTATAATTTTTGACTTCAATTATAATTATATAAAGGGATTAGCTATGAATCCTATTTTTCTGATTTAAAATCGCTAATTTTTAACGCGTACTGACTACCCTACACCGGAACGTACGTTTTTATTTTAGCACCGTAAGGGAAAGGTTAATGTAATTTAATGAAAAAAAGCATTTATTTTTAATTCGTTTTAAAAGAAATAAGGCCAGTGCATTGTCCTTTCGCGTAGAAGTAATTTAAAATGCGCGCATTACGAATAAAATAAATATTTAACTATTCTTAACAATTTAATGCGCTTGTGTAGGAATCAACTTATAACAAAAAAATTATATAGCTAATTTAAGATTCTTTTATATTCACCATTACTTTGTGTTGTGAATTCATAACTGAACAATATTTTATTAACTTTGTTACACAACACTTTATTTTAAATATAAATAACAATAAAACAAACACGTTTCGGGATACAGAAGCCCTTCATCAGTGTAGTTACGTATAATATACACAAAATGCGTAATGCTTTCAAATAATCTTAATAGATGGCGCTAGTGTAGATTGACCAAAAAAATGTGAACTTATTTAAAATAGTAGCATATATACAACTTCCAAAAATTTGTCAGACGTGGTGGTCGTAAGAAGGGCGGAATGGGGAATGTTGTTAACTTAAAGTGATCGCTTAACCCAACCAATGACAGGTCATAAGTCATGTAAATGCCTCGACTACCATATTCTGTTTCCAAAAAAAAAATTACATTTTCGTCTGTATTGAGATACAATTAGTCATTAAAAAATGATTAACCCGCAATGGGTAAAATCCAGTATTTGTCTACAAGTATTTGTATACATTCAAAAAACAAAATAAATATTTTAACAAAATTTTCATGGATATGGTCGGTTTTAACTGACTCTGGTTATATTGAAAAAACAGTAAAACCTCGGTATAACGGATTAATTGGGATGAGGGGGGGTCTGTTAATTCCGAAAGTCCGTTATATAAAAATGTATTTAAAATACATTAAAAAACTGTACACTGTATTTAGATATAAATAAACAATACAAAACACAAAAAAATGCTATTTATTTTCTTCGGACACTCGTCGTGAAGTGACGTTGCTGCTTGATATCGACGCGCTTGCTTTCGGTAATCCTGATTTGAAAAAGGAATCAAGTTTAGTTTGCACTTTTGAAGTTTCCTGTTTTTTTTTATAATCAACTCTCTAAAATTACGAAAATGCGTATAATATAGTTGAACTTCTTTATCTGACGAATAGTCAATAAATGTTATCAGATCGTCGAGAAGTGATCTTGCCTCTGATAACTTCATTTTTGGCAGTATTGTTTCTTCTTCTTTGCTATCTTCACTTGCATCTTCGGCATTATGTCTCAAATTCTAGTGCTAGACGTATGACGTGATTATCATGGCCGCTAAAAATTATGCACATGCGGCGACACTTGAATTTAAGCATGTATAATATTATAAACAGGACGTTTTTTATTTTTTTTACATTTGACCGGATTTTTTGTCCGTTAAATCCGAAGTTCGTTAAATAGAGGTTAAATAGACTATTGAGTCAATTGAATTTTATAGGCCTTAACCGCCCTACCTTCAGGTTATTTTCCGAGAAACATGCAAAAAACAAGCAGGTTTTTATTAATTAAATTTAATTACATATTAATTTTATTTTTTTAAATTACGAAATGTCAAAGACTCGACCGCACACTTCGCCTGCCCCCTGTAAAACTATCTTATTTGCGAAGACTTGTACTCAAGTGTTGTTGGCACACGCGCGTATCCCTAACAGTTTGTACATTTTAGGTACATTACTTTTTCTCAAGCGCGTACGTGATACGGGATAGCGCAGAATAGTACAGTCAAAGTGAACGTATCACGTAGGTACGTTCAAACACGTAGGGTAGTTAAAAGCTAAATTCTTTTTTAAATTTTGTAATGTGGTTTTTGCAATGCCTAATTGTCGAGAACGACGTCTTATCGATATTCTTGGTTATTATTCAAAACTCTCGGAAACCAATGCCAAAATGGCGGAATGACAGTTGTCAAAAAAATTTCAAACCTTTATTACTTTGTCGGCGACTAAAATGTATTTATATTTGTAGTTATGTATTTTTCCAAAAATAGAGAAATTTGAATTTGGCTTTGACCTACGCATTCTGGAAGATCCAAGTCAAATTCTGCTGCTATTTTTGGACTGTTTTGACAACAATGAATATTCTAGCCATTGAAGTGTCTTCGTGTTTGCATTGTAAATGATAATTTTTAATCTGTGTTTATTTTTTTAACAACTGTTAACATGTTGCGAATACCAGATTTCTGCATAACTACCTCAATTTGTTATCAGTGTAAGTGCACAGATAATAAAAATAATAATTCCCCAGCACTAAGTGACGACAGTAATTAGATACAGTACGCACGTTTTTCAGATAGTGTCATTAATACCCTTTTACTAATGAATTATTAAATAAAACAATGTTTTTTTTATAACTACTTCCACATTTGTCTTTATTTCGGGCTCGCTGGCATCGGCAGGCGAGCCTGACGAAACCGGTCGCTGTCTTCTCCATCTTATAATATCCTCAGCCTCACATATCTTTCTTATTTTAGTTTTCCTCACGCGATCATCCTCAGTGTCTTCATCTCTGAAGTCCTGACTGTTTCTGCCCTTACTTCAACGCCACATGTTATTATTAGTCTTACGCGTGCTTTATAAATTGTCACCTTACTCCAATGGGATATCTTTATTTTTACGTATTGTGGATTTTAGAGCACCAGAGATTTCAAGTGCCTTGTTGACTTGGACTTGTATTTCTGCACACAAATCATCTCCTCCAACCAGTTCTTTGCCTAAATATCTGAAGGGACTGACCCGCTTCTATGCGTTGGTTATCTAAAGTCTGGTTACATGTTTTTGGTGTTTTAGGCATGTTGGCTTGGGCTTGTATTTCTTCACACAACAGTTTCTCTAACCTAGTATATGCCTAGATTTCTGAAGGGAATGACTCGTTCTGTGCGTTGGTTGTCTAAAGTCAGGTTACATATTTTTGGTGTTTTAGAGAAGGTTATCATAATGTATTGTGAGTTATTATTTTTATCTGTATGTTTACATAGCAAATGTGAATATTACTAATTAGATTTATAAAACATAACACAAGAATCTAAATACAGTGATTCGCGAGTTCAACGCGATTTCCTATTGCGAAAGGAATATAAGAACAGCAGTTTTGTGAGATTAATTCGTGTGAAAACTATGAGAAACAATAGTTACGTGACTTGAGCCTCATTTCTGCAGTATAATTCAAATGAGAAAAGCGATTAATTCCTTCTTTAACTGGCAAAGTACTCCTAATAAAACGGTAAGTTATTTGTTATATCATGTAACAATCTTTTTTTAAATCTATAATACCGGGAAATCAGAATGTGTGAGATGTATCAGAACAATCTAACCTTTAATATGCTAAAAAGTCCACGCGTCCCGATGTGGTGTAATCACTACACATTTGAAAAGCAAGATTTGAACTTATTGAACGTTAGGCATTAACACTGTGGAATTCCATAGTAATATACTTTGGGAATTAAAAAACTTTGTTTAATCCACTATTTTTTAATAAAAAATATTATAAACACGACATGTTTCGGAAGATACCTCCATCTTCATTTATTAATTTCTATATATTATAAATTATGTCATTTTAAATGTATGTTTTTTCTAAATTACATTTTTTTCTATATTATCATCAAGTATTATTATTATTTATTATTTCTTATTGTTAAAAACAAAATGTGCATGCTGCCAATCCAGTTGTGGTCAAAAGGCTTGATGATAGCTACGATAAAATCTCCTTGTTATCCATGACTACCCTCAAAATCTTGTTTGCCTCTCGACCCCAGAACTATAACCTGGAGGCCTCGGAGAGCCATTTGGATTCAGTCTACACCAGTTTGCTGATTCACTTAGATGATTGCAATGATAAGCTTCGATCCCAAGTATATGATACATTACAGGAAATAGCTGTAGTACATTCGGCAATGCTGAAGAAAAAAATTACTCCCAAATTGCATCTTTTTAGACACAGAGATTGCCTTGAAAAGCTCAACGAATACATTGAAACTTTTCTCTCTTCTGATACAATAAAGCCATTAGAGTAACAAGCGTCTTGCTGTATGCGAAATATTATTTTAATAATTCAAATGAAACTGATTATTCTATAAAGGGTATATTATAATCAATAAATATTTAATGTTTCATCTTCTGTTATCGTATTACAAACGCTCATTATTAAAATATTTGAGATATCCTCATAACAAAATCTTTTTTAAACTAGTTAATACTAATTTTTGGAGGCGCTTGAGTTAATACTAATTTTAGGAGGCTTAAGCCTTGGTATGCCTATTTTTGAATATCGTAAAATGTATAGTCGTTATAATTTATTTAAGAGAATACGAAATGAACAAAATAATCGGGTAAAATGACTGACTATGTACTATTCTAAGAATATTTTTTAATTAAACTGTTTTTGTTTCGTACTATTTATTTTTCCTTTTACCCAATAAAAAACTTCTATAACATGTAAAGTGATTTTATAATACTTTCACTTGAAGAATCTAAATGTTTAATAACATTCTTAACATGTTTTACTTTCTGTTTGACAATTTGATAATTCGGTGTTTCCATGGCAAAATATAATGCATTTGGGACCTTTTGCTAAATTCTAAATTTAAAACTTTTTTTTTTCAATTGTCAATATCGTTTGATTGGTGCACCCATGTTTTATTTTGAAGTCTGTAAAATGATTAGTCCTTAAAAAATCTTTTTGATTGTATGATGGCATTTAAAAACAGAAATAATAAACATTACCAATAATTAGGTTACCCTTTGTATTTACATAATAAAAACATCAGTTAGTTGATGCTAAACGCATTTTCATATAAAAGTTCAAATTCATGTTGCTGAAAATTACCAAAAATATTAATAATCGTTTACTTTTTTGACAATTTGAATAAATTCTTCAATAATATTTTTAAGTTCTTGCTGGTGTTGGATTGTTTTAAGTGCCTAATTACAGTAAATAAAATAAAAAAACAGTGGATAACGTGGAATAAAAATTAAATAAACACAAATGTCCGGATCGTCCAGCTGACGACAAGTGCACCATCTAAAAGAACATTACGTGTTAAATTATTTTTCTTTGTTATTTTATTTTATATCATTGTATTTCAGATAATTTGTTTTAGATTTATTATGTAGACGTTGAACGATCGAAGTGTGCGCGGGAGATGCCTGTTGGTGGCGATGAGGTTCGCAACCCATCACACCGCGTCTCTCGCGATGGCGAAAAGAGAAGGATGGAGTGCCGCATCGATTAAAGTGTGGCAGTCCATTCTTTCTGCCTACCCTTTCGGGGAGACGGCGTGATGGTTAGTTAGTTAGTTAGTTAAAAAATATAATTGTTAGTACCTACTTATAATAAATAGCCCAGGTTAATTTTTAATTTTGAATTAATGTATCGAATTTTAAATGCGTTTTTTATTAGACTTTCTTGGTTTAGGTTTTGTTATATTTTTACACCTGAAGATGGAGGTATCCTCCGAAACATGTCGTGTTTTATAATATTTTTTATTAAAAAATAGTGGATTAAAAATATATTAGAAATCAGGAAAATAATATTCAAAATCAATTGCTTTAATTAACTTGTGTTTTCATATTTGAAGGCTGGACATTACGAAGGTGCCAATTGGTTTAAACATAAAGCAGAGAAAATAAGCAAAAACTCTTTTTTGTTCCATATGTCATGTACCACGGGTGACATCTTTAGGGTGAAATTTGAACTACACTATTATTATTCAATCATTACGCGCTTTTTTGCACAGCTATTGGCCTTTATGTTTAAGACCAATTGGCATCAAAAACTCATTTTTGACTTTTTGTACAAATGTTGAATTTTGTTTTATTTTGTATACAACAGGTCGTTTGAACCAAATTACTGTATACAATTTGTTATATTGAATCTCATGACATGTGGTAGGTAGCAAATCTATCACCATTTCGCCATTTTATTGTCACGTGAATTCTACACCAGACCAATGACAGTGTGACAATCACACTGCCATCGACGAACCCGGGAATCGAACCCGGGACCTTCGCTATGGCAGTCAGTTACCACCCTACCACAAATGTTTTTTTGATGATATATTGATAATACGATGATCAAATCATTTAATGTAAATCTTCTAAGATGTTTTGTTAATAAATCTTTTTTTTTAATGTTCTATAATTATTGTATTATACTTGCATCTTATAACAACAAATAAAACTATTGTATGTTTATATATAATAATAAAATAAAAACAAGAAAAAATCGGCCAAGGTTTGAAAAACCATCTAACGTGAGGTTCGTTCATGACAAGCGTCTAAGACCGACTGACTCAAAATACTAATTGACTGAACAATACCATTCATTTTTTGTGTCTCTCGCGCCCTCGAATATAGCAAGAGTGATACGTGAAGAGTGTATTGAGATCGAATCATATATTATTTATTTTTTACACTTCAGAGCGTGACATTAGACCCATTGGTATACACCATTGTTTTGAATACGATAGTATTTACTTACTCTGTGCACAGTACATAAGTATTGATTTTGTAACAATGTTTGATTTCAATTACCGATAATTGTAACCAATTATTTATTATAATTAGGGAAATTTCAGTTCATTCAAATTATTGTGTACTAACTACACATCATAGGTGTGTAATTTTAGCGAATTTTCAGCATGTTTTTTCATTCAAAAGCGCATTTAAGTATCAGGAGCGCCAAACCTCAAAGGAGGTGTGATATGTAATTTTTCGTTCTTATTTTTGAAATGCGTGCAATTTACGAACATATCAATTTAGGTCTCTTTCCTGCTAGTAAGAGTATACCAGCAAGAGCAAGATAGACGCCAGGGAATATTTCATGAATATAATTACTACGGTTATGAAGTCGCTTTTCAAACGAGAAGTATGTGGACATTTTAAAATCACATATCTCCACGAACATTCTGAAATCCTGTTTATATAAATATGTTTTTCTTTCAATATTTGCGTATAATTAAATTAATTCTTCATATTTTTTTAAGTTCGAATTAAAAAAATATGTTTATCTAATAATATTTCTTTTTAATATTTTTTGCATACTTAATTAAATTTTAACATATATGGTTGTTGTCAGTTCTTTTTTTTTAAATAAATAAAATGTTTTTTCCCATAACGAATTAACCCTTGTTATATTGAAGTTTTAATGAACTTTTATAGTAAAGATAACTGTTTTTTTTTTTACGAAAATGCAATATAAAATAAACAAAATATGTATTTTTATTGTTTTTTTTAAATGTAAAATTATGAATTTATGCATTGTATAAAAAATTGAATAACTGCATTTATTTTATTACAAGCCATTATCAATCCCCCCGGGGATATGTCCGCGATTATAATGAAAACATTTTGAATAACAGCAATCATATTGTCTCTGTATCTATGGATATTAAATTATTAATTAAACTTAAATTACCATTTTCGTTCATAACTCGTGAACCAAAGCGAAAGCTAAACATCATTTAATCTCTAAATACTTCTAGGAATAATTTGAATAAAAAACTATAAATTTTTCACCGAAGTCAGTCGAAATGTTTTGAGTCTATAGTGCACACAATTATGAACAAGGGTTGTCATGTCAACTGGTGTAAGGACTTAAATTAATTTAAAAATCTTGTTCCAGCGCCAAAACGACATGCAGGATGGGCGCAGTCAAAATGGAACCAGATCCGGGTTAAAGTAAGTGTATTTTTTTATTATTTGATTTTTCACTACCTTATTTGATTAAAATTGCTTCTTAAAAATAAATAAATTTTTATTAATATTAATCCTTCTTTTGATTTTTACGTTTGAGTTATAAAATATGTGGGTACACCTACAATTAGACTTTTTATTGGTTCAATTTCGTTATTGTCATATCAATAATATTTTCTTACTACTGCCCTCTTTTGAATTACATTGAAATAAACGCTACAGCTTTTTACTTAGTAAGGATTCAAACCTTTTTTATGTTCGCAATAGTTGTCGCCAGATGGCTCGGACAATTTACGTGTAGGTTTAGCTGCGTGTGATAAAGCGTTTTATCACACTCGCCGTCAACGGGGATATAGCTCAGTGGTAGAGCATTCGACTGCAGATCGAGAGGTCCCCGGTTCAAACCCGGGTGTCCCCTCAAAACAATTTTTGTTTTATTTACAAAATTTTATACGTAAACCATATTTTGTCATTTTATATTGCATAGAGTGAGATGCACTTCTAAAAAAGTCACAACTGTGACAAATTTTGAAAAAATATATTTATGTATTGGTTCTTGATATAAGATGCACTAGCCAATTGGTCAATATAGCATCTTGCCGTTCAGACAGTATTTTTTTCAAACATTTTGGATTTACAACATCATTTATTTTCACACCGCGTCTCCCGCGGAGTGAAAAGAGAAGGATGGAGTGCCGCATCAGTAAAAGTGTTACAGTCCATTCTTTCTGCCTACCCTTTCGGGGAGACGGCGTGATGGTTATTTAGTTAGTTTAGTTTATTTTCTAAGTGTAGAGGTAAAAACTCTCAAAAGAAATATTTTTTGAATTTTACAGTGATACATACTTGTATACAGAACTTAAACTTTTTCAACAATAAGTAAAGATATATCTTTTAAATCATGAATAGGGGTTAGTATAGAAGCTAAATCACTCATTTGTACACCTTTTCTCCAAGGAATAAAAAACTGATATTTAATAATCTAATTTTATATATTTTAAAACTTTACACGGCTTTGTATAATGCAATTTTTTGTTAGTGAGTGTGATGTGCCTAATGAAGTGCCTATAATTTCAACTATGGAGCTATAACGGTATATCTGATGTACTTGGCCTACCTCCTACTTTATAATTTCTTTTTGGGGTATATTATTATAATGACTGCTAGTATTTACTTTTGGGTCTAGTTACACACTACGAGTCAGATTCGTTATACCTTGTGGATGGGTAAAGAAGTCTTCAAATTGAATTGTTAATTAATTGTACTTACGTCGCACACTCGCTACTATAATATTCAGAGAGTGATAAAGACTCCAGTGTGTTCTTTCCTTGAATAAAGTTTCAGTTGTTCATATTTTTTTCAAATGTGAATGATTGTCGTCGATATTTTTCAAGTTTTTTTTAGAAAATATTATATATCTTATCTCCTTTGAATCCAATTGTTGTAAATTGAAGTAATATCTAAAAAATATTCAATTTTTCCAATCAATTCAATGCAATCATTGAACGATCGAAGTGTGCGCGGGAGATGCCTGTTGGTGGCAAATGAGGTTCGCAACCCATCACACCGCGTCTCTCGCGATGGCGAAAAGAGAAGGATGGAGTGCCGCATCGATTAAAGTGTGGCAGTCCATTCTTTCTGCCTACCCTTTCGGGGAGACGGCGTGATGGTTAGTTAATTAGTTGTACTTGACTGCATAACAAAGACCTAATGTTTTTTTACTAGGAAACACAATTACATTTATTCAGAATCCAGGCTATTGAATTACGACTTACTTGTTTGGTATGATGTGTGTTTAATCAATGTTCAATCAATTTATGTTCTAAATATAAATATTTAATGTATTTTTTTGCAGGAATAATGCAGCTGCGTCACCCAGTAAGGAAACCAATCAGACTGACACCGGACAGGCTCCAAGAAGCTCCATTTATAATGAGACCATCAGCTCTAAATCGAAAATCTCCGGCAACCCTTTCAGTTCTCGGCTACGAAGACCCCAAAGCGTAGACGTATCGAGACTCATCAGCTCATCAAGAGACCAGATCTCAACCCCAAACCAAAGTGACTCTACCAAAAACTCTTTAGATAGAGCTCTGATTAAAAAGAAATTGAAGGCTCCAATACCTACACAAGAAACCCAACCAAAAACAATAAAGAAAGACGTACAAAATATTGAAACTAATAAACCAAATACAAATCAAGTTGCATCTAAAAAAGATACTATCAAAGATTCTACCGGTGCAGTCCCGAATAAAGAACAGAAACCTTCTAGATTCTCGTTGCTCCCGTTCGTCAGAAAAATATCAACGGAAGAAAAACGGACCACTTTATCTAAACCCAAGTTCCTGAGATTCCGAAGTGTTTCTGAAACAACAAAACCTGCTGGGTTTACAGAGTCCAAATCCGTGCCTAATTTGAGAGTTTTGAAAAATATTAACAACAATGAAATTTTGCTGGAAGAGGATGATGGCGGGTTCGAAGCTGCCAAGAAAGACATCCCGGCGCTGAAGAGTAACTTGCCAACGAAATTCAATTCACTGAAGACACGGAGGTAAGTTCTCTGTTTTATTGTTTTTTGTTAGCATTATTGAAACAGTCTCGATTAATTTTGAATGGCAACATTACAAGATAAGAGAACAAAATAACCAATTGACATAGATTTGTCAACTTTTTTGAAATAACCCTTTGATTCTGTCGTTATTATTTTATTAACATTTTGTTTGTCTTGTCTATTAAATACAATTGGTAATTAAGTAGGTGATCATTTACTGATTTGACTATTTTATTTTCCAGCAATGAATTGTTATAATTGTTTATTTTAAACATAACTGTTTTTTTCTGGCTCAATACGGTATAATTGATAATATATATTTTTATTTTTTTATTATTGAGGGTAACAAACAGCAAATACAGTATATAAATACAAACACACAGAGACAACAAAACAAAGCCTATTACATAATATGTAACTTGTTTATGTGTTTGAACTGCTATAAGTTCAATAAACAAACTATTTGTAGATAATCAGTTATCAGAATATATTTTTGGTTCCTGTTTTTTTATTGTTTCAGTTTGTATGACTCACTATTTTATATATTCTCATTAGATAAATATTTCTAAAGATAATTTGATTAGTAATTAGGTAAATGTTTGACTTATATAAAGTTTAAACATAATTTTTTAGGCATATACTAGGGTTTCATTTTGAACATATGAACAATGGTTTCCTTTTAACATGAATATTTATGACATTTGTAATTAATCGACCTGCGTAACTCTGGCACTCCTGTTTTGTTATATTCAAATCATAATATAAAATAGGAGTGGCAGTGACTCATCGAGTATATTTCTACCCCTCCTTTCATAATGCCATTGTTTCATGACTGGTACACATTCTATTTCTTTATTTTCTCATATTTTTTCCTATAAATAAGATAATAATAATAAACAAAATATATAGTAAGATCGAAATACAATAACCAGTTAAAACATTTAGAAAAGAAGAAAGATTAGCATTTTAAGTTGATTATCACATAATATCCATCAAACATTTTGTCTTTCGCGGCTAACTGCGTTGTCGATCGCCGCCGTTGTGGCGCTGGCGTTCGAAGCTAGCAACGCCATCTGTGTTGAATGTTTTGGTAACGTCGGCAAAATAGACAGTTTTTTCGTAGTGGCGGACTGTTTATGTTGTGTTTTGTCGCCTCCCGCACTCGTCTGCGCAACTGACAGTTATTGTGAGTTTTGAACGTTCTTCCAAGAATAAACTGTTAATATAACTTTCGCAATAAGTGGAATAGTGTAAAAAACGGTACTGATCTACTCAAAATGTTTAGTCCGTCGGTAATTACCAGAACACGGCTTCTGGGAGTCGAACGAAGCACCTTCGCCATTCCTTGTGATCGTGGATAACGAACGAATTTCTTGTTTTACTTTTGCAATAAGTGAGTCGCGACTTTGAAAGTGAATAGTTCAATGTGTTTTCAAGTTATTGTTGATGTGCTACTATGAACTTTAGGATATTTAATTTAATATTTAGTTATTTGAAGCGTGCGCTGTTTTGAGTGCAATTCATAACGCGCAAACAGGTGTTGTTTTTTGTGTCTGCAGAAGTTTTATCCTTTTTTTAATTTCTAAGAACACTTGTGTCGGAAGATGTTGCGCAAATGTGAAGCGATGAAGCTTTATTTAAGCGTTTTTCTTCCTATTCATATATATAAAATAACGCAAATGATCCATCGAACGCGTTAATACTTCAGTATCGGTTTGTGTCACACCTCTACCTATTAATTAAAGAATGACCTTTATTTTTTGTTCGATCCGGTTATGTCTTATGAGACTACGTGTATTTTATATTCAAAACATTTTACGTTCGTGCTAAAGCATTAAAAATATATATCTTTGATAAATCTGATATACGAATAGTATTATTTTATCCGTAACTGGAGAAATAATGAAAGTAGAATTAATACATCAGAAAATATATCTTTCAGAGGAATTACTTTACATTATACGAAACCGGCCGACGAAGGCGTTGTGAACAAAATAATCAAAAGATTACCAAGATGATTTGGATACATGGAAAAAATCATTTAAAAGTATATACGTGAACGATGTTAATGAAACACATAATCGAAGAAGAGTAAGGAAACTATGGCATGTCAAATTTATTAGTTCACCCATGTTATATTTTGCAGAAATCTGTGCGCGTACATGAGATGATGTATGAATGTTGAACAGCCTACATAACGTTATCTTTTAATGGGCGGATATGATGGTTAGATGATTAAAAATATTGGTAATTTATTTATATAGATTATATTGGTGATGAATGTGTCTAAATCTAAAGTGATGGTTTTCGAGAAATGTATGACGATTTGTGATATAAGTGCGATGGGCGAGAAATTTGAGCAAGTTACCGAATTTACGTATCTGGGAAGCATGTTTACAAGAGACAAATGGAGAAAGACATCGGAAGAACGGTTGGTGCTGGGAATAAAATGAATGGCGCATTCAAAGTCATTACTGCAAATAGAAATATATCCACAGAGGCAAAGATGGCAGTACACAATGGAGTTCTAGTGCCAACCCTCATGTATGGAAGCGAAACTTGGAGCTGGCAAAAGAAGGATGAAAGCAGGATAAACGCCGTAGAAATGAGATCACTAAGAAGAATGTGCGGGAAAACGTTGTATGATAGAATACCGAACGATGAAATAAGAAAGAAATGTAAGGCAGATGACTGCACCATAGATAAAATTAAAAAAGGATCCCTGAGATGGTTTGGACATATGGAACGAATGGATGAGAGTAGAATGGTTAAAAAGGTGTACACAAGCAGCGTGAGTGGAAAAAGAAGCTGAGGACGACCGAGGAAAACATGGCATGACCAAATTAATCAATTACTAAAAGGCGGCTACATTCGAAGTCGGAATAATCGACATGCGTGCATGGTACGATGTATGAATGTAGAGGAAGCCCGAGCGGTATGCCAGGACAGAGCATTATGGCGATCTATCCTCTCTGCCTACCCCTCCGGGGAAATGGCGTGATGGTTAGTTAGTTAGTTAGGTAATTTATTTATTTACTATTATTTTTTATATACACAAATGTGACAACAAACAAAAAAAAATTAGGCGACTCATTTGGGCACAAAACGGTAAACAAAATAAAATATCGCGATATGAAACTAAGAGATAACATACGAGTATCTCAGAAGGATCTTAAATATGTTCTTTAAATTTGTAATATATTTTTCATGAACACTGCCTCACTGATGCTAAAAATGTCGATTAGACCAGTGATTCCCAATGTGGTCTATATAGACCCCCATACCCGTGGCTCTTTCCGACTGATTTCTTGCTAGGTATGCTAAGCTACCAATCATTGGAGAGAAGGAGGAACATTCACTTGGGAGTTCACTTCTTTCAGCTGATTGGCGGCCGTATACAGAACTCGGATGTCCTGAGTGATGTAGGTCTATTTGTCCCCTGATTATTACCTTCGTCAAAGACAGCACAGATTGTTTTATTTGCCACGCTGCAGAACCAACCTGCCAATGGTAATGCCTGTGGGTAGGGCAATCTTATTGCTTAATCGGATCGCCTCAGAGGTCGACATATTTCGTGATAGTGTGAGTTGCCTCAGGGATGCAATATCAATGTTATGATTTTTTCTTACCCTTAAGCTTAATTTTTATTTTTTTAATGCTTCTCTGTTTATAATGTAATTGCAAACGATTTGGAATTGTATGTCTGTAATGTTTGTGATTATTAGCAAAAATAAATGAAATGAAATGAAATGGGTCTACGACAACTTGCAAGGGGTCTACGACAATTGTAAAAAAATTGGGGGTCCATGAGATGTAAATGGAGGTCCACGAGATGGTTCAACTAAATTGAAGCCGAATATTGAAACGCAATACGAATATCGAAATCGTTGGCGACCTTTTTTTTTGCTCATTTGGAAAAATCGGACGATCGAAATCATCGGCCACAATCGGGCATTCGATTTTCCCAAATGAGCTAAAAAAAAGTCGACAGCGAATTCCGGCTTTTTTGTTTCGGATTTGAAATGTATTTAAAAAAGCTAAAATGGCAGCACACAACTGGCAAAATAAGGATGAAAGTAGAATAAATGCAGTAGAAATGATATATCTTGAATGTGTGGAAAAACTGTGTATGATAGTGTCGAATGAAAATATAAGAACTGAATGCGGTGCGAATGATGGTGTTATGAACAAAATAATGAAAGGATCATTAAGATAGTTTGGACACATGGAAAGAATGAATGAAGAAAAAAATATAATAAAAAATATATACAATGGATTACATTGAACAATGTAAAACTCCATATTAAATAATTAAAACCAATGAAAAGTCTATTTTATAGAAGTTTTATTGCATTTTAAGGAAATGACATATTTCACCTGTCTAACATTTGATAATGCCTTAGACAGGCGAAACATGTCATTCCCATAAAATAGAATAAAACTTCTAGAAAATAGACGCATTAATTATTTAATTTTAGATATTTATTTATTTAGTATCATTAAGATGGTTTAGACACACGGAAAATATGAATGAAGAAAGAATGGGAAAAAATATATATATGTTAATGATGTAAATGGAACTAGAAATAGAGGAAGACTGAGGAAAACGTGGCACGATCAAATAAATCAAATATTAAATGTCGGCCACGTGAGGAATCTAAGAAATCGACGTGCGCGCATGACACGATGTATGAATGTTGAGGAATAGACAGAATAATATCAGGAAAGAAAAGTGTGTCTAACACTGGTATTTTGTAATACCCATTTTGTTTATTAATTAAAACACTTCCACGGTTATCAATTAATTTATTATGACATTTTTCGATTCATCATTCTCAGAAATGACATTTCTTTGAATTAATATTATATTTCTATTGTCATTGTCATAAATATTATTAATAATTAAGCCAAATTGTCAATCATAACCGATTTCAAAATAATAATACGTTATTTATTTATTGTTTCTTGAATAGTAATATAATCTCTTTATACAGTCCGTTGTTTTGGCCGAAACACTATGATGGACTTGGATCTTCTGGCTTACAGAGGTTCAGCTCATGTGGCGATTCTTGTGTTGGTATCATCAGGTGTTACAATAAACTGTAACACCTGATGATGCCAACATCGCTTGGCGAAACAGCTGTCGCAATACTCTCAGTGAATAAAAAGAAATTGTGATATTATAACAGCGTTATAAATTTTAACAGTAATAATCTCTTTAAGTAAATAATAAAAAAAAAGTAATTTTTTTTCTCTTAAGAAAGCCGGATGAATTTTAGAAAAAATAATTGTTAAAACCGAGGAAAGCATGGCATGACCGAATTAATCAAATACTGAAAGGCGGCCACATTCGAAGTCTGAAAATCGATGAGCATTAATGTTACGATGCGTGAATGTGGAGAATCTAGAGAGGTTTGTCAGGACAGAACGGTATGGCGGTCCATCCTATCTGCCTACCCCTTGGGTAAAATGGCCTGATGGTTAGTTATTTAGTTTTTAATTTATTAATATAATAATTTGTTAATCTATGTGTGGGATACTCTGTGTACGATAGAGTGTCGAATGAAAATATAAGAATTGAATGCGGTGCGAATGATGGTGTTATGATAAAAATAATGAGAAGATCATTAAGATGGTTTGGACATATGGAAAGAATGAATGAAGAAAGAATGGTAAAAAATTATATGTTGATGTAAATGGAACCAGAAATAGAGGAAGACTGAGGAAATCGTGGCACGATCAAATAAATCAAATATTTAATGTCGGCCATGTGAGGAGTCAGAGAAATCGACGCGCTTTCATGACACGATGTATGAATGTTGAGGAATCAAATTGAGAAATATGTCAGGATAGAAAAGTGTGGCAGTCCATTATTTCTGCCTACCCCTTCGGAGAGACGGCGTGATGGTTAGTTAGTTAGTTAATCTATGTGTTTCTTGTAACGGCCGTGGACACGAGGTGCCTACTTATGTGCGTTGTACTGAGTGATGAGTGTTTTACTTATGTAAGTAAGATTGGTCACGATTTATTAGCTGCGTTCGCTGCTCGGTCTGTCTGTGTCTATGAATGGACCATTCATTTATATGCCGTCTGTCTCGCCGATTGAGACGTTTTAAACGGCCATATTGGCTACACCAGGGGTCGCCAAATTGTAATGTAAACAGAATAACAAAGGTACCAGTGAGCCTCATATATGTAATACTAGTTACAACTCAAGAAATGTTCACCTAAGTAAAGATTTTCTACAATTTAAAACCTTGGTTCACTGTACAACCGTAATCAGTAACATTTAATGTAAATATTTTTTTTCACACACGTTAAAATATCTGTTAGAGAAAGAACTTCACTGGCTTAAAAGTCCAGAAAGAATCCAGTATAAACTCTACTGGACAGTCTTCAAAGCGCTACATGGAATGGCACCAAGGTATATATCTGAACTCTGTATAACGGACAGCCTAAATTCAAGGAAATCCACACTTCGCTCGGCAAACACCTCAGCAATAGGAAGATTAGTTGAGCCGAAGCGTTGCCCCAGTACAAATTTCGGGGATCGAGCGTTCGCGGTAGCCGGTCCATCAGCTTGGAACAATCTCCCTTCACACCTTAGATGCATAAATGATCCGACAGATTTCAGATCTAAATTGAAAACCCATCTTTTTCATATTTCATACCCAAGTTAAACATTTATACTTTGTTCTACTATACTTTTAAACCGATCGCTTTTTAAGCGGTCACATTTAGATTTTTAGATTTAAAACACGTCTTAATGCGCCCTTGAGGTGATTACATCACAAAAACGGCGCTTTAAAAGTTAGCATATTATTATTTATTAATATTATTTATTAGAGGCGGCTGAATTAAAAGATACCAACCCGTCTGGCAATCGTGGTATCTAAACGGTCAAAAACCTTCCAAAAAAAATTGGATGAGGCCTATATCCAGCAGTGGAGAGAAGAAGGCTAGCAAAGAAGAAGAATAAGTGTCAGAACCAAAATGACTTATGGTATAGAATCGAGGGCTGACACAAATAGAACCAAAGCACTAATACGAACCGCCGAAATGAAGACACTCCGCGCTATTCTGGGCAAAACACTGAGGGACAGAATCAGAAACACAGTAATACGTGAGACCTGCGATACCGAAGATATTGTCAGATGGGACAGGAAAAGAAGAAGCTTCTGGCGCGACCACGTAGAACGAATGAGCGACGATAGACTCCCCAAGCAGCTGAAAACAACGTGCCAATGGGAACTCGGCAACCCGGAAGACCTGCGAAGAGATGGCGAGACAGTTGGAGTTCTGTGTCCCAGGAGACCTCAACACCATAAAAACAGATCCACAGATCTATTTAAAGAGGAAGAAGAAGAAGAAGAAGAACATTCTACACTTTTTTGCACTTCTGTCATACAACAATCTTTTTTTTTGTCCTGTCACACCTCCGTGGTGCATACGGCCTCAAGGAACCTTTTCCACCCGACTTTATCGCATTCCTGATGCCTAACATCATCCCAAGTGAGGCCTGCTGCTTTAACCTCGTCCTGCAGGGCTCTTCTCCAGGTGGCTCTATGTCTGCCTCTGTTATTCTGCTTCCAAGTTACTTTTTATTTGGTTCATAGTTGAGAATGTTTGTTTGCACATGAATGTAGAGCCAAAGATTGTGAGAATAAGGCTGCTTGAGATGAGGTGAAATTGGAGTTTATGTTTGAACAGCCGCGTGGGGCTCGCAAGCCGCTCTTGCCGACCCCTGGGCCACACCAATATGGTTGATAACGCACGTCTTTATGATATAGCTGATTCCTCAACACATCTTTGCATACACACAAAACATATTGTTGCTTCTTTGTTGTGAACAAGGCCGGAGTGTCTTGTATATTTGCTTTTTTGTTTTCCTCTCGTGGGGGTCAGGAATCTTCACAAGACCCCTTCTGGCCCGTGCAAGAAGGAAGTGTCAGATTTATACTAACTAAACCAAAACCTTCTCAGGCTCCTATGGAAATGGTACCTATACAGAGGCGGTACTCCCATAGAAGCCCAGAAGCCCGGCTTGCGTAAGAAATTTTGAATCAAAACCTCTACTGGCTTACAGAGGTTCAGATCTTATGGCTATTCCTCTTACGTCTGATGGGAAGGTGATTTTGTGGGTTGTTGGTTTATGCGATTATTATTATATTATTATATTATTATATTATTATATTATTATATTATTATATTATTATATTATTATATTATTATATTATTATATTATTATATTATTATATTATTTTATTATTATATTATTATATTAATATATTTTTATATTATTATATTATATTATTATATTATTATATTATTATATTATTTATATTATTATATGATTACTTAGATTTGGGGGTTTGACTCAAAATTTCTTACGCATGCCGGGCTTCTGGGCTTTCTAATGGGGCTGTAACTGTTTTCTACCTATTTGCGTTATGAGCATCTATTTTCTGTTGTCATGACTTCTTCCTCTGTCTTTCGGGGACCTCTCTCTCAGACATGGCCAGTGCTGCAACGTTTTCCATTCCATGTCTGTACCTAGAGTGGTTGCACGCCTTACACTTGTAGTGTCTCTCCTCCCAGGAATTGTAACCTTTCTTCCAACCATTATCATCACCATCATCGGCTGTCTCTTGTGTCCGAGGAAGACTGTCCTTCACGTTTATGGGTCCGCATGTGATTGAAGAGCCCAATCCTGGACCCACAAATTCTGGGGCATCTGAAGCAGGGGAAGGCTCCGCTCTGGTAGTGGAGCCATCACTGTCTCCCGATGATCTCTCCTTTTTTCTCTCTGCGGAGTCATATCTGCGCTGTGCTTCAAAGACCTGCGTGCCTTTATGTGCTGTCTTCATTTAGTTGTCTTTTCCCAGCAATCACAATCGATGTTAGTATTTTGGAGACTTTTAGGGAGTCATTGAAGTGTTTTCTCTGACCACCGTTTGAACGTTTGCCTTGAGTCAGCTGAGAGCAGATAATTTTCCCTGGGAGTCTTGTCTTAGGCATTCGATAATGCGTAAAATTCATTAGCCCTATTTAAAAAAAAATATTAAAAATATGCGGTATGTGATTGTTCCTAAGCTTAAAACATCACGATACTCGGTTAAGAAGAGCTTCCCAGGTGAAGAGTGCCCTTGAAGCGAATTTCTCACTAAAATAGGGCTGTAAAAATCACCTTCGTCATCAAAGAAAGCGCAGAAATTTGTTTGCACTATCAGAGAATATTGAATCTCATGCGGTGACCAAATAATGGAACTATTTGATACATTTTTATACGCATTTGAAAGGAAAACAAGATGGCCGTCTAGACATCCCGGTATGTCGATGGATATTTGTCACATCCCATAAATAAGCCAATGCACGAACGATACGAGACGAATAACACGAACTCTGAATATTCAACAGATGCATCGTTTGAACGTTAACCGCCATAAAAATGTTAAATATCAGATAATAGATACAAAATAAATGTTTCAAAGCATAAACTTGTTTAATTAATACGAATGAAAACGTCAGTTTTCTAAGTTTTATTATATTTTATGGGAATGACATCATCATCTATTATCATCAGCCAAATCTGTCATCCACTGCTGAATGTAGGCCTCTCCCAAAGCCCGCCACCGCCCCCTGTCCATTGCCGCTCCCATCCATCCATGTCCAGCAATCATCTTCAGATCATCGGTCCATCGGGCAGGGGGACGTCCTACTCTGCGGAATACTGTACGTGGTCTCCAATCCAGAACCCGTCTCCCCCATCGACCGTCGGTTCTCCGACAGATATGGCCAGCCCATCGCCACTTCAGCCCGCCCATCCGCAGAGCCACCTCAGTCACCTTGGTTTGTTGACGAATAAATTCGTTTCTTAATCTGTCCCTCAAGGTTATTCCAAGCATGGCTCTCTCCAAAATAGGAATGACATGTTTCGTCCTTATTATTATTATTCTGATGACTTGTATTTTAAGTACGCCGTTTTTTAAAATCAATTACTCCAAGGGCGCACTAACAAATGACTGACCGAACAGTGCAATCTTTAGAAGTTTCTTAAATTTAACGTCACTATCCTCACACTTAATACTAACTTGGAGGCTATTCCACGCCAACGGACCCGCAACGCTGAAAGCACGATCATAGAAATTTGCTTTATTGGCTCTGACTGGAATTATTATGTTGTTGTGCCCTTCTAAGGCATTATCAAATGTATTTTTCAAATGACATTTTATTTGGGGAAGGATCGGGGAAAACGTGGCACAAACAAATCAATCAAATATTATATTCTTGTGTATCGTTATGTTGATTTCGGTAGCCGAGTGGAAGATGTCGCCTTTGGTTAACCGGTTTTGGATTGCTTTCTCCACGGTTAAAGTGGAACGCCGTGTATTCTGCGACGACCAGCGTTTCCGAAGATACCGAAATGGATTACTTTCTAAATTTCGTAGTTTATTATATGCCTTTTCATAAAAATAAAAAAACTTTTTACCGACCCTTATCCGTGGAAGTGAACTTGCTAGAGATATATCAAAGTAGAATAAATCGCGATGGAAATTATATCTCTTAACCCCTTATTGCAATTCTTCTCAGCCTATTCACGTCCACTCCTGAACAAAGGCCTCCACTATTCGCTTCCATGTCACTGTCCTGTGCAGACTGCATCCAGGTTATTCCGACGTGTCTGTTCAGATCATCCTTGCACCGTAGTTGCGGTCGCCCTGCACTTCTCTTTGCCGTCCACGGTCTCCAAGTCGGCAGTCTTCTTGTCAGTGGACAAGAATACTTTTAATCTGAGCTTCTGGCTACATGACTTGCCCATTGCCATTTTAGAGTCGCCACCCGGTGGATGATGTCAGTGACCTTTGTTTTTCTCTCACCGCATTATTGCATACTGATGGAAATTTACATCATGCCATTCAAAAGAGAAAAATGTAAAAAAATGTTTTAGTATTGTTTTTTTTTAGGTCTGGCAACTTTTTAAAAGGCTAATGAATGAAACGGAACGTATTCAATTGAAAAATAAAACAAATATCATTAGTTACATGTCATTCAAAATTGGTTTTCCGAAGTTTGTTTGAATTTCCGATTTGCCGTCCGGAAATATCAAGTTTTTTTAGAATATTTGTTGACCCAACGGGGTTTTATACATGTGTTTTGCTATTATAAAGTATCTATACATATTTTTTTTATTGATCTCTGTATCTGTAAACATCCCTCTCTCTTTGAAATTTTGTTTTAATAAACGTATTTAAAATAATTATTTACGTATTTTCTCATCTTGGAAAAAATATTCCTTTATGCATCTTTGTGTCTTTTCATCTTCACGTATATCCTGTTAATTCTTTTTTTAATAAACATGATCTGACGCGTATGAATGTTTACACGAAACGTCTGAAGTATGCGAAAAACCGCAATTTATAAACCTTGTTTCTAATTTTAAATTTGTATTCAGAGGAAAGAATTTGCAACTTTTATTTGTATAACATTATTTCTCCGGTATTTACGCGGTCAAAGCAATGATAATTCCCAATGAAATCGTTTCTGTCCTGTCCTGAAAACATTCCTCAATCTAATTTTAACATACCCATGGTCTTTAATTCGGTTCTTATTCTTCTTCCTTGCTCTAAACCTATATGGTCTGTTATCCTTCATTCCCAGCTGTCCTTCCATCTTTTAGGAGGTCTTCCACAGGGACGAGTCCTGTGAGGCTGATTATGTAGTGCAATATAGGGGAGTCTGGTGGTGTCCTCTCTGAACATGTCCGTACTAGTTCTTCCTTCGCGGTCTACTCCATCTTATATCCTCAACCCCACATATTGCTCTAATTCTAGTGTTCCTCGTGCGATCTCTTAGTGTATTGCCTGCTATCATCCTCAGTGTCTTCATCTCGGAAATCCTCAAAACTTTGTTTCATTTCGCTTAATTTATTTGGATAAAAATCACAAACATCAAAGACATATAATTCCAGATCGTTTGCAAATAAATAAATAAAATAAATTGATGGTTGAGGTATTAGTTTTGTAAAACTCCATTATTAATTTATAATAGTAAACACTATTGTTTAGTTGTTTTACTGGGATTTAATTTATATAAATTGTGACAACTTTGTTTCTTTATTTACTGTTTATTATAATGTATTGTACCTCAAAAATTCATAGAAATTCAGCTATAAAAAATGTTTTATTTCACAACTCAAAAATTTGCACTATACTTTCTCCCCCACCCTTAAGATTTCTAAATTCAATATAAGGACACACTGTTTGGCGATTAGGCTCAGTTTGAGAATGCCCTCGCAAGGCGAAACAAATTTGTCACAATTTATATAAATTAAATCCCAGTAAAATCAAAACAATCGTGTTTACTATTATAAATAAATAAAATATTGAATGTCGGCCAGGAAGGAGTCGGAGAAATCGACGCGCGTGCATGACACGATGTATGAACGTTGAGGAATCGGGAGAAATATGTCGGGACATAAAAGTGTGGCAGTCCATTATTTCTGCCTACCCCTTCGGAGAGACGGCTTGATTAGTTAAACATATATATTTCGTTGCTCTGATAAGTTTTGCTTCTTTATTTTTAACGTTTAATTTCACAATTTTGTCGGTTTTCCTGGTGATAACATTACTAGACCGACACTTTCTAGGAAACGGTACCATCATATTTATAAATAAATAATTCCAACAGTAAGTTGGTACAATTCCATTAAAATAATGGTTTCATTATGTCTTGTGTCGCTTATTAATGTTTGGGTAACCGTGCTGAACAATTGTGTTTCATCAGCCCGTTTTTGAACCTCCGGTGTCTATCTTTGATCTCTCTAATAATAACAATCTTCCTTTTTTTGTTTTATTCTGAAGGTTTCCTCGGCTCCATACTCAAATTACATCGCTAGCTTACACCATCTTAACATGTTAAATTGAACTAGAAAAATGATGTAAAAATCCATATTAAAAATTTAATACGCAGTAGTGAGAGTAGCGTAGCTTAAATGTGGTCTGGGTCCCCCTTGGTTGCAAACAAACAAACAAACAAACAAACCATGACGCCGTTTCCCCGCAGGGGTAGACAGAGAGAATGGACCGCCACACTACTCTATCCTGGCACACCTATCTAGCTTCCTCCACATTCATACAGCGAGTCATACACGCACGTCGATTGTTCCGACTTCTAACATGACCAACCTTTAAAATTTGATTAATTTGGTCATGCCATGTTTTCCTTGGTCTGCCTCGACTCCGTACTCCATTTACATCATTAACGTATACTTTTTTAACAATCTTTTCTCCATCCATGCGCTTTATATGTCCGAACCAACGCAGCGATCTTTTCATAATTTTGTTCATAATACCTTCTTCCGCTCTACATTCCTTTCTTATATCAGTATTTGAGACTATATCGTATATCGTTCTATCACACATACGTCTTAGGGACCTCATCTCTACCACATTTATTCTGCTTTCTTCTTTCTTCTGCCAGTTCCATGCTTCGCTTACATACATTAGGGTTTGGACCAGAACTCCATTGTGAACGACCGTTTTCGCTTTCATTGATGATAATCTCTTGCTGCTGCGGTTTTCTTCTTCTAAATTTTATTATTATATATATTTTTAAATGACATGTTTTCACTTTTTAAGGCATTTTCAAATGTTCGGCCATGTTGAAAGTTGGATCAGTCGACGCGCGTTTATGACTCGCTGTATAAAGGTGGTGGAAGCTAGAGAGATGTCAGAATATATAGTAGTGTGGTGGTCCATTCTCTCTGCCTACGCTTCTGGAGAAACGACGTGATGGTGTTGTTGGGTTCTAAAAACCATTTATAAAATAAAATGTGGAAAGCAATGTGAAACTACCACGTTAAACGTGGCATCCCAAGATTCAACAAAAGACGTTACTTTGTTTCAAACCAATCTCTAGGATTGAAACATAAAAAAAATGGTTTTCTATTGTCTCGTAGAACGGATAAAAACTGCAATGCGTTTTGAGCAAAAATTAGATAGGTAGGTACTTACATTTTTACGAGCCGCCACTGCTATATGAGCCAAGAGAATTATTACGAGCCTTGAAGGTTAATGCCCAGGGCCCTAGGGATTGTAAAAGTTGCCCTTTTCAAGGATATGTCGCAAGGACAATGCGCCCTTTATTATTGTACTACTCTGGATATCACTTATCGAGTTAACAATTCCTTGTGCAGCTAGTACACATTCTTCTTCTTCTTCTTATTTTAGGTCGTGTGACCTGTTTGTGACGGTGAGTTGTCCCGGGATGATGATGTCCAGCCACCTCTCCATTTTTTGGCAGCCTTCCTAGTAGTCTCTTGCTGCTTGGGTTTTCATCTTTAACAATTCTTGTATTCTCCATGCGGTCCACGTGTGACCAGCTGCCTTCTACTAACTCTCCGACGTCCCTCCACTTTACCCATTAATGTCAGTCGAAAGAGGTGGTATTTTTCTCCCCTTAGCACATGACCCAAATAGGAGACCTTCCTAATTTTCACACTCGACAACAGCTCTCTATTGGCTCTGGCTCTCTGCAGTACGTCTGCATTACTGACCCTATCGGTCCACGGTATACGGAGCATTCTGCGGTATATCCACATCTCGAACCAGTTTATTACATTCAATTTTAGACTACAGGTTTCGCAGCCATATAGTAGAACATACCATTTACTCGTATAAAACATAAGAATTCATTTTCGGAGTTTCATGTTAAGATTATCGTTGCATCAATTCTGCATTTTATTTCAATGTCTCAACTAAATAATCCATTTCGGTAATTAAGTTGTAATTGTTTTTGTTTTCTATATAATTAAAAAGCACTTACAAGGTCTCTAATTTTTGAAATGATTTCAAATAATGTAATTTTATTGTGTTTTGTGTTAGTTTGTTTACTATATAATTAAAAAGCAATTATATTTTGTTGTAGCTTATTTTTTATTGGTTATTTGTGCATGGCCGCTTTCAAATACGCGAATAGAGGTATTTCTCATCAATAACTGCAAAATATCCGGTACAATTTCGGATTCAGGGACAACCCAATTACATGCTACAGTAAGCGCGATGAACGGTGAAAATCAATTGTTATTATTTTAGCCAGTATTAAGAATGAACTGACTAAAATGTGGAAAGAACTCTTCTTATGAAGGAGGGATTATGGATAAGGTTGTCAATCTGCCCATGAATATACCCTTTTGCTCACTGAAAACCTCACAAAGCCTAATTACAAACGATTTATCTACAATGCTTGTGATTTTTTTTAAATAAATTAATAATTTGGTTTATTTTTTCTTGAACAATGATGTAAAACTTCATATTAAATATTTAACACGAATGAAAATGTCAGTTTTCTAGAAGTGTTATATATTTTATGGGAATGACATGTTTCGCCCTTCTGAGGCATTATCAAATGTTAAAACATTTTATAATGCCTTAGAAGGGCGAAACATGTCATTCCCATAAAATATAATAATACTTCTTGAAAACTGATGTTTTCGTTTGTATTAATTAATTTTATTATAAGTTATGTGAATCTAAGGCATTAGCAAATGTAAATCAACATTTGATAATGCCTTAGACAGGCGAAACACGTCATTCAAATAAATTATAATAAAACTTCTAGATAACAAACGTTTTCATTAGTATTAATAAACTAATGAAAACGTCTGTTTTAACTAACTAACTAACTAACCATCACGCCGTCTCCCCGAAGGGGTAGGCAGAAAGAATGGACTGCCACACTTTTCTTTCCTGACATATTTTTCTCGATTCCTCAACATTCATACATCGTGTCATGCACGCGCGTGTCTGTTTTATAGAAGTTTTATTATATTTTATCGTAATGGGATGCTTCGCGTTTTGTCAAATGTTTGCAAAACATTTAATAATGCCTTAACAAGGTGAAACATGTCATTCACATAAAATATGACAAATCTTCTAGAAAACATACGTTTGCATTCGTATTAATTATAAATAATTTGAAATAAAAAATACTGGTAACGAGAGCGTCGTTCGGGCTAGTGATGGTTAGTTTTTTGGTTTGTTTTACATAATATGGTTACTAAAGATTTGTATAATTAGCATTTGAATGTGTACAAGGGGTAATACTGCTTTGTTCCCTTATTCTAAATAATTGCTCGCAAACACGAACGCACAATATCACATTGGGGTTTCCTAATGCACCCTTCCTTTAGATGCAACCCCACTCAATGCTGGCCATTTTTTATATAAGGTATATGAAATATTTAAAAAGGGCTCCCTTTCACAATACCTTCTCGAGTAATTGCCAAAGAGTATATTTATTTCTGTTCCCAGCACCAACCCCATTCGACATGTTTCTCAATTTTTAAGTCTCTTTTTAACATGTTTCCCTGATGTATGAATTCGGTAAATTAAAAAAAGGTAGACACTCAGAACTACATATTGAGAGGATTTGTGGCACTGCACTGAGGATGTTGGGCTTCATCGTCCGGACCGGTAGAGTTTTCAGGGATCCTCATGTGCTCAGAGTCCTATATAACACATTGATTCGGAGCATACTCGAAAGTGGTTCTGTGATATGGAGTCCTCACGAGGTGAGATATTCCGTGATGCTGGAGAGGGTTCAGAAAAAAATTCTGAGGTATCTCTACATGACGGAGTATGGTAGCTATCCGTGGCTCTATCCCACAGCATTTCTTTTGGGAATGCTTGGGGCCAACTCTCTACAGCTTCGAAGAGATGGGCATCTCATAACCCATTTCTTTAGATTACTCAGGGGATATTTCGAGAACTCGGCCGTGCTGGAGGGTGTTCGGCTTTTTGTCCCTGATAGATATCTCCGACAGCGACAGCATAGATTGTTTTGCCTACCGGCCGCCAGAACCAACCTGCCTCTGGTGACACCGGTGGGAAGAGCAATTAACCTGCTGAACGCGGTCTCCTCGGAGATCGACGTCTTTCATATTAGTGAAAGTACGTTCAGAAGGCAAATACTCTTAATTCTGGAGAGTATCCTGTCTTTCTAATGTTGAATCATCTCTCATGCGTTTCTGGTAGTATACTATACACAATATATTATGTTAAATTATTTTTATTTTGTTATTTTATTTTATATCATTGTATTTTATATTATTTGTTTTAGATATATTTTGTGGGTGTTGGACGATCGAAGTGTGTGCGGGAGATGCCTGTTGGTGGCGATGATGTTTCAAACCCATCACACCGCGTCTCCCGCGGGGCGAAAAGAGAAGGATGGAGTGCCGCATCAGTAAAAGTGTGTCAGTCCATTCTTTCTGTCTACCCTTTCGGGGAGACGGCGTTATGGTTAGTTAGTTAGTTTTTTTTATATAATTTTACCTGTTCTCAATAGATGCCTTGAAAATAAATTTTGTAATGTCTGTTGATGAAATAAAATGATTTGATTTGATTTGATTTGATTTGAACTAAACAAGTTTTGAGGTCTTCCGAGATGAAGATACTGATGATAATAATAATAATAATAATATTAGTATCCCAACTTTTAAAGCGCCGTTTTTGTGATGAAATCACTCCAAGGGCTAATTAATACTTGTTTTAAAGTTACGATTCATTAGGACGATATTGGTTCTAATGTATTTGAGTAGGTTTAATTATTTTCTGGCGTTTCTCTTGGCCTCGAATTCTTCATGCATATCCTCATTGCTATGTACAATTCTAATGCCTGCATATTATAGAAATTTCGCGGAATGTATTGCCACACGATTAAATTATTTATTAACGCGTTTAAATTATTAATTTGCTGTTACACAAGACAGTGGCAACACTTTTAATTTGCCATATCGAATAACAGTCATGTGTCCGTAAGACATACTTTCGTAATCTGTATATTATAGTAACTAACTAACTTTAAACTAAAGCAAATATGGCAGTACATAATCAAATCAAATCAAATCAGTTTATTTCATCAATAGACATTACAAAATTAATTTTAAGGCATCTATTAAGAACAGGTTAAATAATATATTGTGTACAGTATACTACCAGAAACGCATGAGAGATGGTTCGACATTATTAAGAGTATTTGCCTTCTGAACGTTCTTTCACTAATATGAAAGACGTCGATCTCCGAGGAGACCGCGTTCAGCAGATTAATTGCTCCTCCCACCGGTGTCACCAGGGGCAGGTTGGTTCTGGCGGCCGGTAGGTAAAACAATCTATGCTGTCGCTGTCGGAGATATCTATCAGTAACAAAAAGTCGAAGACCCTCTAGCACGGCCGAGTTCTCGAAATATCCTTGAGTAATCTAAAGAAATGGGTTATGAGATGCCCATCTCTTCGAAGCTGCAGAGTTGGCCCCAAGGATTCCCAAAAGAAATGCCGTGGGGCAGAGCCACGGATAGCTACCATACTCCCTCATGTAGAGATACCTCAGAATTTTTTTCTGAACCCTCTCCAGCATAACGGAATATCTCGCCTCGTGAGGACTCTATATCACAGAATCACTTTCGAGTCTGCTCCGAACCAATGCGTTGTATGGGACTCTGAACACACGAGGATCCCTGAAAATAATGGAGTTCTTGTGCCAATCCTTGTGTATGGAAGTGAAGCTTAGAGCTTGCAAAAACATATGAAAGTAGGATAAATGCCGTTGAAATGAGATCACTGAGAAGAATGTGCAGGAAAACGATGATAGAATACCGAAAGACGAAATAAGGAAGAAAAGTAAGGCAGATGATTGCATCATAAGTAAAAATAAAAAATGATCCCTGAGATGGTTTGGAAATATGGAACGAATGGACGAGAGAAGAATGGTTAAAATGTTGTATACAAGTAGTGTGAGTGGAAAGAGAAGCCGTGTATCAAGGAAAGCATGGCATGACCAAATTAATCAAATACTGAAAGGCGAAGTCGGAAATGTCAAAGAGCGTGCATGTTACGATGTATGAATGTGGAAGAATCTAGAGAGGGAATTGTATTATATAATTAATTACTAAAAGGCGGTCATGTCAACTATGATGGAAGGATGACCTGAACAGACACGTCGGAATAACCTGGATGCAGTCTGCACAGGACAGAGTGACGTGGAAGCAAATGGAGAAGGTCTTTTTGTCCAAGAGTGGACGGGAATAGGCTGATGAAGAAGAAGAAGGTCATGTCAAATCGGAACAATGGACGAGTGTGCGTGTCACGGTAGAATAGTCGGGAGAGATACATCAGGATAGAAAAGTGTGGCGGTCTATCCTCGGTGATGGTTAGTTGTTATAGTTACGATGTTTATATCGATTGTTACCAGCATGGATTTCTTGTTTTTTAATCTTGCCTATAGCTGTGTTGATTTGCCCTGAGATTCTCGCATCGGACCGGTGATCGCTGCCAATCACGCAACGAACGCGTATGTATTAGTATGTTGCTAGTCTGTCTAGACTCGTGGCCAGGGGTTCGCAACCATTTTTCGACGCTATCAAATAATTTAATAATATATTTAGAAAAGTGTCCACGGATTTATTTTCTGTTTAAGCTGCATTAAACCATTTAATAATAGTAATTAACTAACTAACTTACCATCACGCCGTCTCCCCGGAGGGGTAGGCAGAAAGAATGGAACGCCACACTGTTCTGTCCTGACATACGTCTCTCGATTCCTCTACATTCATACATCTTGTCATGCACGCACGTCGATTTTCCCGACTCCCCACGTGACCGACATTCAATATTTGATTGATTTGATCGTGCCACGTTTTCCTCGGCCTTCCTCTATTTCTAGCTCCGTTCACGCCGTTTACATATACCTTCTTTACCATTCTGTCTTCACTCATTCTTTCCATGTGTCCAAACCATCTTAGTGACCCTTTCCTTATTTTGTTCATAACACTTTCATTCGCACCACATTCACTTCTTATACTTGTATTTGTCACTCTATCATATACAGATTTGCCACACATTCGTCTTAGAGATCTCATTTCTACTGCATTTATTCTACTTTCATCTTTCTTTTGCCAGTTCCATGCTTCACTTCCATACATAAGGGTCGGCACAAGAACACTAGTAATAATAGTAATAATAATAATTAAACAAATATTTTGAAAGTTGCCTTTAATTATTAAAAAAATTGTTGTAATCATTTTTTAATATATGGATTTTCTTAAATTTTGTAATTCGATTTAACATTTTGAATTGTTTTTACTGACCGGTTTCAGTAATTTTTTTCTGAATTTACAAAATACATTTGTAAAACAAAATCATTAAAAAAATTAAAAAAAAAATTAAATGAGTGATAATCAAGATAATTTTTTATTAATACATATTTACTATAATTTTTATTATCAAGATGACCTTACAAAAAGATAAAATATAATAAATAAACTAACTAACTAACTAACTAACCATCACGCCGTCTCCACGAAAGGGTAGGCAGAAAGAATGGACTGTCACACTTTTACTGATGCGGCACTCCATTCTTCTCTTTTTGCTCCGCGTTAGACGCGGTGTGATGGGTTGCGAACCTCATCGCCACCAATAGGCATCTCCCGCGCACACTTCGATCGTCCAACACCCACAAAATAAATCTAAAACAAATAATATAATATACAATGATATAAAATAAAATAACAAAATAAAAATAATTTAACACAAAATGTTCTTTTTAGATGGTGCACATATTGTCTATTTAATTTATGTTCCACGAATCCACAGTTTTTTTAATTTAGCACATAATGTAATAACACACAATGTTTTTTTCGATGTTGCACATGTTGACATGGACGATCCGGACTTTTGTGTTTATTTAATTTAAACTAACTAACTAACTCACCATCACGCCGTCTCCCCGAAGGGGTAGGCAGAAAGAATGGACTGCCACACCTTTCTTTCCTGACATATTTCTCTCGCTTCCTCAACATTCATACATCGTGTCATGCACGCGCGTCGATTTCTCTGACTCCTCACATGGCCGACATTCAATATTTGATTTGTTTGATCGTGCCACGTTTTCCTCGGTCTTCCTCTATTTCTGGTACCATTTACATCATTAACATATAATTTTTTTACCATTCTTTCTTCATTCATTCTTTCCATATGTCCAAACCATCATTATTTAATTTATGTTACACGTATCCACCGTTTTTTAAATTAGCTGTAATTTGGCACTTAACCAGCAAGAACTTAAAAATAATATTGAAGAAATTATTCAAATTGTCATTGGAACAAATGAAAAATTTATTTTTAAATAAATAAGAAATAATTTTTTGATATTTTTTATTTTTATGAAATGGTTTGACATTCCTTTCCCAGACAATAAATAAATTGAACATGGCAATGATTCACGGGTTGTCTAACAATATTGCCCATTGATCAATATAATTATTGAATTTCTAGCTTGGTGTATAATGGAATGTGTTTTTTTTTGCATTGGGCGTATCAGGAAAACCATTAAGTTAGCTTGAGACCATTTGCAAAATTAATAATAATAAAAAAGTTGTAGCAGTAGAAATGATATCTCTTAGGCGAATGTGTGTAAATCTGTATACGATAGAGTGTCAAATGCAAATTTAAGAAGTTGGACTGGGAAAGAAAGTGTCATGAATAACATAATGAAAAGGTCGTTACGATGATTTGGACACATGGAAAGAATGGTTAAGAAAGTTTATGTTATGGTGGAAATCAAATGACGGTTTGTGATATGGAAGAGCTTTGCTATATGCAGACGATGCTTTTTTTAATCGCTGACAGCATGGACGATCTACAAGTTCTAGTGTCCAAAATGTACAAAGTATGCAATAAGTATGACCTTGTGATGAACGTGTCAGAGGCTAAAGTTATTGTATTTGAAAAGGAAGAATGTATGACGGATTGTGACATAAGTGCGAACGGTGAGAAAGGATATCGGAAGAAGAAGAACAAAGATATCGGAAGAAGAACAAAGTGAATGAAGCTTTAAAAATAGTTATTGGAAACAAGAATTTATCAATGAAAGTGAAAATGGACGTTCACAATGGAGTTCTGGTCCCATCCCTTATGTATTGAAGCGAAGCATAGACTGGCAGAAGAAGGATGAGAGCAGAATAAATGCGGTAGAGATGAAGTCCCTAAGACGTATGTGTGGTAGAACAATGTACGACATAATTTCAAATGCTGATATAAGAAAGGAATGTAGAGCGGAAGAAGGTATTATGAATAAAATTATGAAAGTTGGTTCGGACATATGGAGCGCATGGATGGAGAAAGAATGGTAAAGAAAGTATATGTTAACGATGTAAATGGAGTACATGATCAAATCAATCAGATTTTAGTGGTTGGTCATGTAAAAAGTCGGAAGAATCGACATGCGCGTATGACTCTTTGTATGAATGTGGAGGAATCTAGAGACGTGTATCAGGATAGAGTAGTGTGGCGGTCCATTCGCCCTGCCTACCCCTGCGGAAAAACTGCATCATGGTTATATATTTCTTTATTTAGTTTTAAAAAATTACATATTTCTTACAACTAGTATATGACATTTTTAAAAACATAATAGTTAAATTTATAATGAAAACAAATTAAAAAGAGCAATTAGGCACAAAACACATGAACAGAAATTTAACAAGAAAAAAATTAATAACTATAAAACTTAAAAATGTGACCGGACATACACTATACATTGGTTGCGGAATTTGTGAACATTACCTGAGTCCTTCATGACTTGCGGCAAGCTATTAAATACTTTCAAACCCTTATAAAAAAATCTGTTTTCGGAACCCCTTGATTCTGTTCTATTAATTCTAAAATTTGTTTTGTCTCTCATTGGGTACCCATGTATTTCATAATTGTAAGCAGCCTGGTCACACAAATATTTTGGAAGAAGCCCACCCCTCAATTTGTGAGCAAAAATAAGTGTATTTAAAGTGACCCTCTGTCTTATTGATAACATCTACAATTCTTCAAGCATCATCTTAATTCGTGTGCGTCTACTGCATCTCAGTACAATTCTCATTGCTCTATTTTGAATTATTTGCTTCTTTTGAGTATCGGTTTTATTGATCAAATAGATTAGTTAGTTAGTTTTGTCATTCTCATAAAATATAATAAAACTTCTAGAAAATTTTATGTATTATTTACGATTGTTGTCATTTTTTAGATTACGTCAATTGTTTCCGAAATTATGCTATCCGGCGTATGTCTATCGATAAGACACAACGGAGCGTTATAAAATTTTCTATTGTGATATATCTTATTGCTTGGTGTCTACTGTAAACAAGTACATGGGCGATATTATATTTGTCCTAAATTAGATCTAGAGTCAATAGAAACTCTGGTTGATAAGATAACTCCTCACTACGTAAGATATTGACTCTTTGCTAATGGAGGGTGCCCTGTAGTAATATGGCATACGGATGCCTAATTTTTTTATTGTTCAGATTTTCAATCTTAAGGATTGGTTTGCAGCCTTGCATCTCGTCCTCCACTGTCTTCTGCAGCTCTCTTCAGCTCAACATAATAGAAGCAATTCATAATTCAAATCAAATCAAATAAGTATATTTCATCAATAGACAATACAAAATTCTTCTTCTTCACTTTTGGTAGACTCAGGAGTCTGTTATTTCAGGCGGGTCCTCTTGAGACGCTGAACTCCAGCTTTCTCTCCACCGTTTCAGGGGTCTTCCTGGTCGGCGTTGTCCGTTTGGCGTTCCATGGAGAGCTATGAATGGTATCCTATTTTAGCTCATTCTTTCTACATGTTGATGCCAGTATCGCCGTCTTTGACGTCCCCATCTGACCACATCTTCGACCTCACAGATTTCTCGGATTGCTGTATTTCTAACTCGATCACGTAGGGTCTTGCCAGCTATAGCGCGGAGTGTTTACATCTCGGTTGTCCTGAGCATGCTCTTTGTCTTGACAGTGTCTGCCCTCGATTCAATGCCATATGTGAGGATTGGTCGCACACAGGTCTTATAAATGCGTATCTTGCTGTCAGTCCTCATGTCCTTGTTTCTCCACATGACATCTTTCAGGCAGCCTGCAACCGCTGCAGCCTTATCTACCTGTGACCTTACTTCTCTGGGAAGGTCATTAGAGCTGGTTACTTCGCTTCCGAGATATCTGAATTGGTCAAAATTAAATGATTAATTAATTATCGATGATGAAGGTGTAAAACCTTTAAAACATGTTGAGAAAAATGAATTCTAAAGTACGAGTTAATATAAGCAGTGTTTTAATTAATAAAAAATTAATCAAAATGAAATTTCGCAGTTTTAATACCTATAAATTAATTATTTTAAAAATATAAATATGTTTCTTCTTCTTCGCTTCCTGACACACCTCTGTGGTGCACAGGGTCTTAAGGAACCTTCTCTACACGACTCTATCGCATGCCTGATGCCTAACATCATCCCAAATGAGGCCTGCTGCTTTAACCTCGTCCTGTAGGGCTCTTATCCAGGTGTTCTAGGTCTGCCTCGCTTCCTCTTTCCCCCATAGGGGACCAGCCTAGTGTGCCCTGAGCAATTCAGGCTGGCTTCTGTTTCAGGGTGTGACCGATCCACAGCCATTTGCGTCTTGCGACTTGTTCTCTGATTTGCTTTTCGCAGAGAATGGCATTTGACACTATTTGGGGCCAATAGATCTTAAATATTGAGCAAAGGCACCTATTTATAAACATCTCGAGTTTTCCAATAATATCCGTGGTAGATTTCCAAGTCTCCCATCCATACAGCAATACGGATATATACAGTATATTAATTCATAATTATAGCAAAATTATTTTTTTGCTGAATAATGCGTTATTGCACAACACATAAGTATTTTTTTTTCATTGTAGTTAATACTAAAAATCATTCAATTATGTTTAGTATCTCCGCACAAGTCATAATGCCAGGGTTTATGGACAGAACTAAGATGAAACAATTTTTGAAATGATTAGACGAATCGTGTCGTGCAATGAGCCAGAAAAAAACAGTGAAATGTGTTGAAGAAAGTGCTTCAAAATGATGAAAATAAAATCGCTCTTCCGCAGGGGCCACCAGAGCTCAGCTGGCCCCAAATCCCAGCACGAGGGAGCCCCCTTGAAAGGAGCCACTTCCGTATCGAGCCTCGATTCCAAACACCACAAGATCGCCCCCGTCACCAAAGACAAATCAACAAAAGTCTTTGGATCCAAGGACAAGATCAACAAAGCCAGCAAAAAGGAAAAACAACTGGAAATCAAGCTTGCCCCGAGCAATGAAACCCTCGACGAAGTGGACAGGGGTTCTCAAGAGATGGAAGGGGAATTCTCTCGGCCTGAAATAGCCAGCTTGCGCAGGTCCAGGAACAACAATAAGATCGAGTTTAACTCTGCCGATGAGTTGACGACCCCAGGCGATATAATCCCCGGGCAGCTGGGAATTGTGGAGCCGTTGCTGTTCAAAGGGAAGCTCAGCAGCTCCTGCAGATTGGAGAGGCCGTCCGAGAGCTTGAGAGATCCCGACCAGCCAGAGTGTAATAGTCTTCCTCCGTTGATTCTCAATATCCCGTCCGTCCCGGAATCCAACAGAACTGCCGAGGTAATTTTATTAATATTATTTTCTCATTGATAAATATTCAGCTAATATTAACCCTTGTGTCTTTTGTATATGTTATTCTATCAATATTTAATTTTAAAAAGGCACTGTGTATGTACCCTTATGTATGGAGGTGAAGCTTGGAGTTGTCCGATGAAAGTGAGATAAATGCCATAGAAATGAGGTCAATTTCTTCACTGTTGTTCTTCATCTAGGTCTATCATCTGCAGTCTTTCCGGCATTCTAGGTCAATGTTGGTCCTTTGGAGGTTTGCTTTAGAGGAGTCTGAAGTGTTTCCTCTGACCTCCATGTGAACATTTTCCTTGGGTCAGCTGAGAGTACCTCTTCTCTTCTTCCTCAGCCCATTCCCGTCCACTCCTGGACAAAGGTCTCCTCCTTGTCACTCTGTCCTGTGCAGATTGCACCCAGGTTATTCTGATGTGTCTGTTCAGATCATCCTTCCAACGTAGTTGCGGTCGCCCTGCACTTCTCTTTGCTGTCCACGGTCCCCAAGTCAGCAGTCTTCTTGTCCATTTTTCATCTGAGTTTCATTGCCATTTGAAGTCACCACCCGGTGGATGATGTCAGTGACCTTTGTTTTTTCTTTCACCATATCGTTTCTGACTCTGTCTCTTAAACTTATTCCTAACATGGCTCTTTCCACGGCTCTTTGGGTCACTCGTAGTTTCTCGGCACTTTGTTTGGACAATATAACAGTTTCAAGACCATAAGTACCAACTGGCAAAACGCAGGCTTCATAGACTCTTCGTTTCAGGTTGATCAGTATTTTCCGTAGCTGAGAGTACAGTATTGAGGAATTTTTGTTCTGTTGAAGAACATGCAGAATTGATATTATGACACGTAGTATATGTGACATGGATTGATTTTGATTCTTTAACTTGATTTTCCATTTCATTGTCCACTGGCTAATTTTGTAATCTGTGAATCACTCAATGCCAATGGTGTCATCACCAAATGTTCCAATATTTCTTCTATTGTTGGAATATAAAGATACTCTCCAAGAATGCGGAGTTTTCAAAGAATCTGTTAATTTCAGGTGGGTACATTGACGAGCGAGCTACTGGTGTCTCCCGGGCCCGACCCCGACTTGGAGATAGTGAGGAAGGAGTTGGAGGAGGTGGTCCGAGAACGTGAGGAGCTCCAGAGAAGGGTACTGGACCTAGTCCAGCAGCAGCAGGATATGGCGGATCTGAGGAAGGAGCTCGCCGATTTGAAGGTAATTAAATTTTGCTCCAAGATGCATTCGAGTTCTCAGTTAAATTAAATGTGTACTTCTAACGAACTATACAATACGAGGTCTGTTCAAAAAGTATCGCGAATTTTGAATTTCCGCTGGCTACGCATATTTGATTTTTGATTTTTTTGTAGCGTTATGTTGGTACTCATGTCCCTTACTTATGCTGACAAGGTCGGCCATTTTGAATGTTTAGTTAATTTTTGACAGCTGTTTTGCTTGGATGTGTTTTGGCTCGTCTTCGATTTTTGCCTATTCCAAAAAATGGATCAAAGAATCTGTATCAAATTTTGTGTGAAAAACAAAATAAAGTGCGCGGACGCATTTCGAATGTTGACTGTGGCATATGGTGAAGCTACCTTGGACCAAAGCAACGTTTATCGGTGGTACAAAAATGTTCTCAGAGGGCCGAGAAGATATGAACGACGAAGAGCGTGCCGGACGCCCGAGCACGTCAACAACAGACGAAAACATTGATAAAGTGAAGAAAATAGTATTAGCCAATCGTCGAATCACCGTTAGAGAAGTTGCTGAGGACCTAAACATATCGATTGGCTCGTGCCATTCGATTTTAACCAATGATTTGGGCATGAGTCGGGTCGCCGCGAAATTCGTGCCAAAATTGCTCAATTTCGACCAAAAACAGCATCGCGTTAACATTGCTCAGGAGATGTTGGACTCGGTCCGTGACGACCCAAATGTGCTCCAGAGGGTCATAACTGGTGACGAATCATGGGTTTATGGTTATGACGTGGAAACCAAAGCTCAATCATCCCAATGGAAGCTGCCGCATGAGCCAAGACCAAAAAAAGCGCGCCAAGTTCGGTCGAACGTGAAGGTTTTGCTCACAGTTTTCTTCGATTGCAGGGGCGTGGTGCATCATGAGTTCTTGCCACAGGGTAGTACGGTCAATAAGGAATATTACCTGCAAGTTATGCGCAATTTGCGCGAAGCAATCCGCCAGAAACGCCCGGATTTGTGGAAGAACAAAAACTGGCTTTTGCACCATGATAACGCCCCTGCTCACACATCGTTGCTTGTGCGCGAATATTTGGCCAAAAACAACACAGTAATAGTGCCGCAGCCACCGTATTCCCCAGACCTGGCCCCCTGTGACTTTTTCCTGTTTCCAAAACTGAAGAGGCCTATGAAAGGACGACGCTACGCCACGATTGAGGAGATAAAGACGGCATCGAAGGAGGAGCTGAACAAGATCACAAAAAAATATTTTTTTAAGTGCTTCGAGGATTGGAAAAAACGTTGGCATAAATGTATTATATCCGAGGGGAATTACTTTGAAGGGGACAAAATAGATATTCATGAATAAATAAATACTTTTTGAAAAAATATAAAATTCGCGATACTTTTTGAACAGACCTCGTACATACAAATGAAACTAACCATCATGCCATTTATCCGACGGAATCGGCAGAAAGGATGTATCGCTAATTTATTAATTCCTGATATAATTCTCTTGCCTCCTCAACAACGGTGGAATAAGGAAAATCTTAACCCAGTATTTATTATGTTTATAGTAATAATAGTTAGATAATTTATAATCAAATCAAATCAAATCAGTTTATTTTCTCAAAAGACATTACAAACATTTTTTATATAATAGTTTAATTGAGAACAGGTAAAACATAATAAATATATAATACCAGGAACGCATGAGAGATGGTTCGACATTAGGAATACAAGATACTCTCCAAAGTCAAGAGTATTTATCTTCTGAATGTACTTTCACGAATATGAAAGACATCGATCTCCGAAGCGATCATGTTCAGCAGTTTGATTGCTTTCCCCACCGACATCACCAGAGGCAGGTTGGTTCTGCATGTTGGGAGATAAAACAGTCTGTGCTGACGCTGTCGAAGATAACCAACCATCCGGAACATAAAGATGGATAACCTCCAAGATGACGGAATTCTCAAAGAATCCCCTGATAAGTCTGAAGAAATGGGAATAATGCGTCATTTTGATGAATTAATCGAATAGTAAAGGTTGGAGCTTTTAACAAAATAAATGGTGCACTCAAAGTCATTACCGCAAATAGAAATACAATATATCGACTGAAGCAAAGATGGCAGTGCACAATGGAGTTCTTGTGCCGACCCTTATGTATGGAAGTGAAGCTTGGAGTTGGCAGAAGAAGGAAATGAGGTCACTAAGAAGAATGTGCGGAAAAACAATGTATGACAGAATATCTAATGATGAATTAAGAAAGGAATGTAAGGCGGATGAATGCGTGATAAATAAAATCAAGAAAGGGTCCACGGCTGTGCACTTTTTTACATTGTAATTACAAAACTACAGTAGTAAGTTTTTGTGTCGCTCTTGGCCCAGAAATCCGTGCCACCTGCATCTATGAACCGCACTTCTACCGAGCCGACAAAACATTTCAATAAATTAAAAGATTTATTTCCCAGACTGTTAATAAATTAAATAATACATTTAAATTTTGAATTACTTTCTCTAAAATCGCAGACAATAAATAAAAATAAACAATAAATAAAAAAAATGCTTGTTTCTTTTGCAGATGATCAGTGAGCGAGCCAATGCGGAGAACGTGGCGTTGAGGGCCCGTTTACGCGGTGTGGCGCACTCCCCACTCAGCGACAGCGAGAAGAGGCAGCTTCTTCAAGAGGTCGGCCACTGTTCAGCCCCTTCCTCCATGCCTACGGTAATATTCTCATTCAGTCAGTCTTTTGGTCAAACCATCTGAAACGGTACGGCCACGTCATACAGCGCCTAGCCGACCGTGTTACATGGAGGGTGATGGAAACGGACCAGTCAGAGGATGTGGTAGGTTCAAGTTGACATGGATGGGACTTATCAACAGGAGTCTCAAAAGAGACCCGGTTCCACCAAATGCCACACAAGACAGACGGTCCTGGAAATGCCATACGAGAATAGCCAATCTTAAGCAAATGGGACAAGACTAGGAAGAAGAAGAAGAAGGTAGGGGAGGTATAGGAGAAGACACTGGTATACACATGTGAGAAGAATGGACCCATGTAGACTCCCTCACATTGTGTTACACGGCCAACCCCAAGATAGACGGCCCTCAAACCACCAAATAGATGGATCGATAGCTGGGGGTCGACCTCGCAGGAGGGCAATCTCCTCTAAAAAACTGGCCACAAAGCCTACATTAAGAAGAAAGAGACTCCAAATTAATGGGACATAGGTTAGGTTCTTCTTCTTCTCCGGCCTCAATTTAATGATTGGTCTGCAGCAAGGCGACGCTTCCACTCCGCTCGGTCTTTGGTAACTCTCTTCAAGTCCGCATAAGAGTCTGGTCGACCATTTCCGCCAATACATCATGCAGGAAACATTCGTGTCGCAACACATGACCAATCCATCTCGCGCGCCTCTCCGCTAGGTTAGGTTAGGTTCTTAATAAGAGTTCTGTTCGTGTTGATTGCCATTCTTTATACAAATTTGTATTGTTCAGTCTTGGTAGTTTGTTTTCATTCGATGGATTTCCAGGGAGCAGTAATGCCGTGGTTTCTCCCTGCCTTCTGCACTACAGTCGTGTTGTTTGGTGTAGTCAATGTATCCTGTTGCTAATTGAATTTGACAGTCGATCCTCGACCAGCTGGGTATTAGGGCAAGATTCGGAGAGTGTGCTCTCAATGAGTATTAAAATATTTTGGTTACATAGCCCGGCAAGATCAGGACAATCTTCGAAAGCTCATAATAATAGGCAAAGTAGAGGTAAAGTCATCACAAGGATGGCCACCGAGCCGCTGTTTCGATTAAATCAGGATGTTGGCTGACTTTTGTAGGTGCTATAATTTTTTCTGTTGGTGTTCCAGGATTCTGATGGTGAAGCCATGACTCCAGAATGGGACAAGCACTCTTCCAGCTCCCTAAGCGAGGTTTCTGTGGCGTGCTTACAAGACCGTATACTTCAGATGGAGGAAAACCATTATAGGTTAGTTTATACTATAATACTTTTCAAAATATCACATAAATTGTAAACGACGGTTATCTGATTGCTGGTGTCACATGCAGCTTTCATGACTAAAAACATTGTCAAAGGGCCCTTGAGGTGAGCTATTCACGAAAACGGCGCTATACAAGTTAGCCTCTTCTTCTTCTCCTTATAGACCTTTGGTCTTTTCCTGAAATCAGGCTGGCCTCTTTTGGGAGGTTAACTCCCAACTATCTTTCCATTTCTTCGGCGGTCTTCTGGGGGGACGGCAGCCGGCAGGAATCTGATGCGCCACAGCGTGTGGGATTCTAGTGGGATCCATCCTCGGCACGTGCGCATTCCAGTATCTTCTGCGTTGTCTGTCCCATCTCGCGACATCCTCCACCTTGCAGATCTCGCGGATGGCCGTGTTCCTCACCCTATCTCGAATAGTCCTTCCTGCTATCATCCTCAGCGTCCTCATCTCTGCCACCCGTACTTTAGCCTTTGTTTTTGTGGTATCCGCTCTGGTCTCAATGGTATATGTCAGTATAGGCCTTACGCAGGTTTTATATATTCTGACCTATCAGTTCTCATATACTTGTTTTTCCATATGAAAAAACCTGATACCTAAGTTAGCCTAATTATTATTATTATTATTATTATTATTATTATTATTATTATTATTATTATTATTATTATTATTATATCATTATCATGCCAGGAGACATGATTTCTGTGTCACAGAACATCAGATCAATTTAAAGAAAATGAAAAGAGATAATTATACTTAACTATAGCTTCCTAATTATAGCTTCCTCCACATTCATCCAGCTAGTCATACACGTATGTCGATTCAAATTCAATTCTAACATGGCCGACCTTTAAAATTAGATTAATTTGGTCATGCAATATCTTCTTCAGTCTTCCTTGTCTCCGTACTCCATTCACACCATTCCTTCATCCATGCGTTCCATATGTCCGAACCAACGCAGTGATCTTTCAATTATTTTGATTGTCTTTCTTCTGGTCTACAAGTAGCAGAGAATTAGTAGTTGTTCTTATCCAAAAGTGTGTTAAAATCACTTTTCAGCACCAACGAAGAGTTACAAGCCACGCTGCAGGAGCTGTCTGATCTGCAGAACCAGCTGACAGAACTCCAGGTGGACAACGAGAGACTCTCCGACGAGAAGGCCGTGCTGCTGGAGTCGTTGTGCAGGCAGACCGAGAAGCTGGAGGACTCCAGGACCAAGGTATTAATCTCGACTTTATCAAGGATAGCATATTTTCTATGCTTTTATCATGCCATTTATACATCCACTGGGATTTATTTTCATTTTTCATTTATTTAAATAAAAATCACAAACATTACAGACACACAATTCCAGATAGTTTGCAATTACATAATAAGAATTTATTAGAGAAACATTAATACTTACATCCTATGGCCATACAACTCTTGAAGAGTTTTAGCCTCCTTGATGATTTTCCGCCAAGCTTCTCCATCTTGCGCCCTTTTGCTCCCAGCAGTCCGATTCGCCCAACCTAGCCAGGTCAGCCAGAACATTGTCCATTAGGCGCTGTCTAGGCCTTCCTAGAGGTCTTACTCCAGTCGGTCTAGACGCGTACAGGGTCTTGATTGCTCTGGTCTCTTCGGCTCGGCATACGTGCCCAATCCATGCTAGGCGACCGGCTCTCACGGTGCTCGTTATAAGGGGCTGCTGGCTCATTGAACGAATCTCTTGGTTGGTCCTTTGCCTCCAAGTTCCCGCTGCATTAATAGGAGAATCATAAAGAGTAAGAATTGGAAAGAATCATAACATTAAAAAAATAATGTTATTTGAAATTTCATGTATAATGAAAACTTTTTTTTTTGTAAAAAATCTTCTTGAAATGTACATTTATTAAAATTCCACCAATGTTTCCAACACGATTGCAAGATTGCCATTTTTCATTGTAGAGTATTCAGCCTCACTAGAATGGTATTTGTCTCTTGTGTCGATGCATTCATATGTTTGTAATGTCCGTTGGAATATTGAACGTCAATTTCTAAATTCAAAAATGATATTTGATTATTCGTATCTCTATGCGTGGTAACTACTATTAAAAGGTGGGTATATCGTTTAACATCGATTTCCATTAGGAATTTTGGGTTATCATGTCTACGTTCATGGTTTCCTTCCACTAGCATATCTGCTTCTTATGTGGCAAAGGTTTCATTAATATTCATTTGTACGTATTTGTGTTACAGTGAAACTCATAATTTACATAGTTAATACGTATGAAAACGTCTGTTTCTATAAGTTTTATTTTATTTTATGGGAATGACATGTTTTTCTTGCTATGACATGTTTGGTATGTAGAGCATATGAGTTTCACTGTCGGGATCGTGCATCTCATCTCCCCGTATGCTTGTTCACTCGCCCTTCACTCCCGTCAGGTTGATACGCTGCAGGAGCTGCTGCTGAGGGACGGCATAGAGCAGGAGGGATGCACCACGGAGAGGGAGCAGAAACTTGTCCTGCTGCTGAAGGTATTTTAAAAACATTCAAATCAATTCATTCTTCCTCTAGAGTACATTGTGAAATAAGTAGCTAGAGAAGACGTTACTGTAGAGATCACTTTGAGAGGATTGTGTTGACCACCAGGACGACCGCCAAAGAGATGGAGAGAGTAATCAATACAAATGAAAGTGACTCTGTGACTAATCACATTTTCATGTCATCGAGCTCAACCCTTACCACTCCTTTGTCGAATGCAAGCCGACATGGCTATATGTACGCTACAACTCAGTTGTCGGCTGACGGCCGACAAGATAAGACTTGCGCGCGCGGTGTATTTTTGCGCGCAAAACTTGACTTTCTTGTGATTATTCGTTAAAAAAACATTTAATTTCACATTTTAATAAGATTTTTGACTGTTTTCCGTTTTTATTTTACTATAAAATAATCTTTTGTTTTTTGAATGTATACAAATACTTGTAGACAAATACTGGATTTTACCCATTGCGGGTTAATCATTTTAAAGGATTAATTGTATCTCAATAGAGACGAAGATGTAAAATGTTTTTTTGTTTTGGAAACAGAATATGAAGTAGAAAAATATTAAGTGTTTTAACATAGTAGCATATATACAACTTCCAAAAATTTGTCAGACGTGGTGGTCGTAAGAAGGACGGAATGGGGAATGTTATTAACATAAAGTGATCGCTTAACCCAACCAATGACAGGGCCTAAGTCCTGTAAACGCCTCGACATGATACGTCATGCAGAGGAGCAATTAGAGTAAAACCTCTACTTCATTGCGAAACTGGACAAAGGTTCTAAAGACTGTACTGTGTGCAGTAACAGAAATATTCCAGGGGGAAGACGAAAAACAGTGTGGTTTTGTGAGACCTGTTCCAGAAAACCTGGTCTCTATCCTGGAGATTGTTTTAAAAAGTACCATACTATGCAAAACTATAAGTAGTCCATAATGTTTTTTGAAAATTGTTTTTTATTTGAAGAATAAATCATTACAAATGAATTTTTAACGATTTTTTTTGTAACTACCTATCAATAATAATATTTTGACATTATTTAAATTAGAGTTGGCTGACAAACAATATCAAAAAATAATGGAGTGGTAAGGGTTAATTCATACGTGACTAATGATTCTCCTTTTTGTTGTTGGGATTTTTGATGATTTTCTAATGGGAAAGTGATTTGGATGTTTCAGAGCGGGCAGGAGGAGAGGGAACTCTTGCTGCAGAAGCAGGAGGAACTGAAGACTGATAACCAGGAACTGAGGGAGACATTAGACTCTACTGTTAAGGAAAATGAACGGCTGCACGACAGAGTTATGTAAGTAGTGTAAATAAATATATAAAAATCTTTATCAACACAAGTATTTCAAATCTAAAATGAATGCTGCATCTGACGCGATCAGTTAGAAAATAATAATGCTATGAAACCCCTATTTTACGTTTTTTAAGGGACTGTCATCGCAAACAAAAGCCTATCCAAAAAAGCTAAGATGGCAGTGCATAATGGTGTTCTTGTGCCGACCCTCATGTATGGAAGTGAAGCATGGAACTGGCATAAGAAGGATGAAAGTAGAATAAATGCAGTAGAAATGAGATCTCTTAGACAAATGTGTGGATACTCTGTGTATGATGGAGTGTCGAATGAAAATATAAGAAGTGAATGCGGTGCGAATGATGGTGTCATGAACAAAATAATGAAAGGATCATTAAGATGGTTTGGACATATGGAAAGAATGAATGAAGAAAGAATGGTAAAAATTATATGTTAATGATGTAAATGGAACCAGAAATAGAGGAAGACCGAGGAAAACGTGGTACAATCAAATAAATCAAATATTGAATGTCGGCCATGTGAGGAGTCAGAGAAATCGACGCGCGTGCATGACACGATTTATGAATGTTGAGGAAGCGAGAGAAATATATCAGGCAAGAAAAGTGTGGCAGTCCATTCTCTCTGCCTACCCCTTCGGGGAGACGGCGTGATGGTTAGTTAGTCAGTCAAAATCTTCATAGATGGCACATTGAAACTGACATGTGAAACCTGGCATAGATTTGTAACATATATACAACTTCCAAAAAAATTTGTCATACATGGTCATAAAGAAAAAGGTGGAATGGGGAATGTTGTAATTACATAAAGCGTGCGCTTAACCCAACCAATGACAGGTCATAAGTCCTGTAAACACCTTGATCAACCATATTCCGTTTCCAATTTGCATCTTCGTCTCTATTGAGATACAACTAAATCATGAAAAATTAAATGTTGAAGATCAAATAAATGGAGGGAAAACGTAAATGAGTATTGAAAAAACATAATTTTTCAAATCACGTTCTATTTTTTTAAAATTAATGTTTTAAATTAGGTACCTAAACTATTGAAGAATTTATTCTTTTGTTTTTATTTCAATGAAATGTCATTAGTTATTTTATGACAGAAGGATCATGTTTGATTATTTTGGTTACTATGACTCTAGAAAGTATTATTTAATAATTTTAAATATTTTGTTTATTAAATGTTCTTGCATTTGCATATTTTGAAGGATCTTGCCTTGTGAGTATCCATTATATGAATTCTGATTTTGAAAATTTGGTTTGGTTCATTTGGTGCTCCCGTGAATTTGGAGAAATTACGTGTATAAGTGAATTGTTTTGGTCAATTTGATTGTTGCCGCACTTTATAATAGTTAATTGTGAGACGTAATACGTTTTTACTGTTTTGATGTCAAAATTATACAAGTTTTTTCGTTTATATAAAGAATTTTGACAGGTGTAAAAATAAATTTTTCATTTGTTCCAATGACAATTTGAATAATTTCTTCAATATTCTTTTAAAGTTCTTGCTGGTGTTGGTTGGTTTTAAGTGCCTAATTACTGCCAAATAAAAAAAGTGGATACGTGGAACATTAATTAAATCATATAACAGCTAATTTAAAAAACGGTGGATACGTGTAACATAAATTAAATAAACACAAAAGTCCAGATCGTCCATGTCAACATGTGCAACATCGGAAAAACCATTATGTGTTATTACATTATGTGCTAAATTTAAAAAACGGTGGATTCGTGGAACATAAATTAAATAGACAAATGTGCACCATCTAAAAATAACATTTTGTATTAAATTATTTTTTTTGTTATTTTATTTTATATCATTGTATTTTATATTATTTGTTTTAGATTTATTTTGTGGATGTTGGAAGATCGAAGTGTGCGCGGGAGATGCCTATTGGTGGCGATGAGGTTCGCAACCCATCACACCGCGTCTCCCGCGGGGAGAAAAGAGAAGGATGGAGTGCCGCATCAGTAAAAGTGTGACAGTCCATTCTTTCTGCCTACCCTTTCGGGGAGACGGCGTGATGGTTAGTTAGTTAGTTATAATCAAAGATTAAAGTTGTCATTGCAAACAAAAACATCCAAAAAAAGCTAAATTGGCAGTGCACAATGGTGTTCTTATACCGACACTTATTTATAAAGCGAAGCATGTAACTGGCAAAAGAAGGATGAAAGTAGAATAAATGCAGTAGAAATGAGATCTCTTAGACTACTTATTACTTAGATACTCTGTGTATGATAGAGTGTCGAATGAAAATATAAGAAGTGAATGCGGTGCGAATGATGGTGTTATGAACAAAATAATTTATGGATCGTGCCCCCGCATAAACCAACAACCCACCAAATCACCTTCCAACAATGTTCCCATTAGACGTAAGAGGAATAGCCACAAGAGCTGAACCTCTGTAAGCCAGAAGAGATTTTGATTCAAAATTTCTTATGCAATCCGGGCTTCTGGGCTTCTATGGGAGTACCGCCTGGTGGGTAGGGTATAAATATCTCTTTCAAGGACTCCGTAAACTGTTGGACGTATATCTTTACACAATTTTAGTGATATTTTAAAGTACGTAAAGTATTTGCAAGTCTTAGTGTCAAGGATGTATGAGGCATGCAAAAATAGTGACTTGGTGATGAATGTGTCTAAATCTAAAGTGATGGTTTTCGAGAAAGAAGAATGTATGACGATTTATTTATATGTGCGATGGGTGAGAAATTGGGAGCAAGTTACCGAATTCACGTATCTGGGAAGCATGTTTACAAGAGACGGAAAAATGGAGAAAGACATCGAAAGGAGGGTTGGTGCTGGGAATAAAATAAATGGCGCACTCAAAGTCATTACTGCAAATAGAAATATATCCACAGAAGCAAAGCTGGCAATACAGAATGGATTTCTAGTGCCAAACCTCATGTATGGAAGTGAAGCTTGGAGCTGGCAAAAGAAGGATGAAAGCAGGATAAACGCCGTAGAAATGAGATCACTAAGAAGAATGTGCGGGAAAACATATATAGTATGATAGAATACCGAACGATGAAATAGGAAAGAAATGTAAGGCAGATGACTGCATCATGGATAAAATTAAAAAAGGATCCCTGAGATGGTTAACAGATATGGAACGAATGGATGAGAGTAGAATGGTTAAAAAGTTGTACACAAGCAGCGTGAGTGGAAAAAGAAGCCGTGGACGACCGAGGAAAACATCGCATGGCCAAATTAATCATTTACTAAAAGGCGGTCACATTCGAAGTCGGAATAATCGACGTGCGTGCATGGTACGATGTATAAATGTAGAGGAAGCCCAAAAGGTATGCCAGGACAGAGCATTGTGGCGATCCATCCTCTCTGCCTACCCCTCCGGAGAAATGGCGTGATGGTTAGTTAGTTAGTTTTTTTTAAGTACGTATAATATTAAAGTTATACTTGTGTTTTAATTACAAGCTACGCTTGTTGATAAATGCATAAATCTACCTGCGGATATTGTATTAATTGATGGTGTTAAGTAAGTCCCTCTCTCAACCGGCATGTACATTGTGTGGTCTGTTCTTGCAGGGCTGCCGAGAGCACCATGGAGAGCTGCAACTCGGAGCACAAGCAGATGCAGCAAGAACTGACTGCGGCTCGCGAGCTGGCTGGCACCAGACACGCCCAGATTCAGCACTTGTCCGACCTTCTGGACACCGCCAACTCCAAGGTAAATGTAATGTAATTTTTCTATGATGGAAGATGCATAGATTGTTATTATTTTGCTGAATCTCTCTTTGAGCCAAATCCATGAAAAGTGTATCGAGAGGTAGCTTATCTTCTTCTTCTTCTTCCTCAGCCTATTCCCGTCTATTCCTGCACAAAGGCCTCCTCCATTCACTTCCATGTCACTCTGTCCTGTGCAGACTGCATCCAGGTTATTCCGATGTGTCTGTTAAGGTCATCCTTCCGCCGTAGTTGCGGTCGACCTGCACTTCTCTTTGCCGTCTACGGTCTCCAAGTCAGCAGTCTTCTTGTCCACTTTTCATCTGAGCTTCTGGCTACGTGACCCGCCCATTGGCATTTTAGAGTCGCCACCCGGTGGATGATGTCAGTGACCCTTGTTCTTTCTCTCACCTTATCGTTTCTGACTGTCTCTTAGGCTTATTCCTAACATGGTTCTTTCCATGGCTCTTTGGGTCACTCGCAGTTTCTCGCCACTTTGCTTGGACAATGTAACAGTTTTAAGACCGTAAGTGAATCGTGTTTTTCAGAAATAGCACACATCCAAATAACCTCAACTTTACAGGACGGACAAAAAACTGTCTGGTACAAAATTTTCCTACAATATATATATTTTTTTCAATACACATTTGTCTATTTTACTCCCTATGACAAATGTGTATTGGAAAAAATATATATATAGTAGGAAAATTTTGTACCAGACAGTTTTTTGTCCGTCCTGTAAATTTGAGGTTACTTGGATGTGTGCTACTTCTGAAAAACACGATTCAAGTACCAACTGTAGCTAATCTATCGGTATTTTATTGTCACGTGAATTCTACACCAGACCAAAGACAGTGTGACAATCACGTTGCTTTTGCCAGGAATCGAACCCGGGACCTTCGGTCTGGCTGTCGTAGCACTTACCTCCCCCACATGCCTTTATAACATAATAAAATGATCAAATGTAAACATAATGCAGTGTGAATGAAGGCGTTATAAACAACACAATGAGAAGTTAATTAAGATGGTTTGGACATATGGAAAGAATGAATGATGAAAGAATGGTAAAAAAAGTATACCTTAACAATGTAAATGGAACTATAAATATAGGTAGACCGAGGAAAGTGTGGCCCAATCAAATAAATCAAATATTGAATGTCGGCAACGTTCGGAATCTGAGAAATCTATGTGCCTGCATGACACGATGTATGAATGTTGAGGAAGCGAGATAAGTATGTCAGGAAAGAAAAGAGTGGCAGGCGTGATCGTTAGTAAGTTAATTCTCTGTTTTCTTAAAGTATTATTATATTTTATGGGAATGACACATTTCACCTTGCTAAGGCATTATCAAATGATATTTGGTAATGCCTAAGCAATGCGAAATGTGTCATTCCCATAAAATATAATGGCAAAAGAAGGATGAAAGTAGAATAAATGCAGTAGAAATGAGACTAGGACTCTCTAAGACGAATGTGCGATAAATCTGTATATGATAGAGTGTCAAATGCAAGTAAAAGAAGTGAATGTGGTGCGAATGAAAGTGTTATGAATAAAATAATGAAAGGTTCGTTAAGATGGTTTGGACACATGGAAAGAATGAGTGAAGAGAGAATGGTGAAGAAGATATATGTAAACGACGTGAACGGAACTAGAAATAGAGGAAGGTCTAGGAAAACGTGGCACGATCAAATCAATCAAATATTGAATGTCGGTCACGTGAGGAGTCGGAGAAATCGACGTGCGTGCATCACAAGATGTATGAATGTAGAGGAAGCGAGAGAAGTATGTCAAGACGGAACAGTGTGGCAGTCCATTCTTTCTGCCTATCCCCCCGGAGAGACGGCTTGATGGTTAGTTAGTTAGAAAGACAACGTTTTAATTGACTAACTAACTAACTAACCATCACGCCGTCTCTCCGAAGGGGTAGGCAGAAAGAATGGACTACCACACTTTTCTTTCCTGGCAAATTTCTCTCGCTTCCTCAACATTCATACATCGTGTTATGCACGCGCGACGATTTCTCTGACTCTTCACATGGCCGACATTCAATATGATTTAATTAACCGTTTTAATTATGATTTTTTTTATTGTTGGTTGCGGTTAATAATAATATGTACTTATTTAGATATCGGTCCTGGAGAGCAACCAATCGGGCGCTAGCAGCGGGCAGGCGGCCGCGCTGCAGAGGCAGAACGAGTCGCTGCAGGAGCAGCTGGCCGCCTCGCGCCGCCAGCAGGAGAGGGTCACGCACCTCCTCACGCAGCTGCAGGAGGAAGCCCTGGTAAGACTCTTTACCATATTTGTAGTATGCAAGGGCGAATGGGCTCAAATTGGTAACATTGTTGTTAGAATTACAGTATTTTTTTATAGTTTGAATAAAAACAATGTCGATTGTTAATTCATATAAATGAAAACCTCTGTCTTCTAGTTTTATTAAATTTTATATGGAATGATATGTTTCGCCCTTCTAAGGCATTGTCAAATGTGGCAAGAATCATGTACGAGATCATTTATATACCCAAGTTAGTGTAACAGAATATGGTCTTCTTCTTTTTGTCCTGTCGCACCTCCATGTTGCATAGGGCCTCAAGGAACCTTCTCCACCCGACTCTATCGCATGCATGAGGCCTAACATCATCCCAAGTGAGGCCTGTTGCTTTGACCTTGTCCTGCAGGGCTCTAGGTCTGCTTCGCTTCCTCTTTCCCCTCATAGGGGACCATTCAAGTGCGCCCTGAGCGATGCAGGCTGGGTCCCATCTCAGAGTGTGACCGATCCACTGTCATTTGCGTCTAGCGACTTGTTCTCTAATTGGCTCTTCACCTGCCATTGTCCAGAGAATGGCCTTTGACACTGTTTGGGGCCAATAGATCTTGAATATTGAGCAAAGGCACCTATTTATAAACACCTGGAGTTTTCCAATAATGTCCGCTGTAGATTTTCAAGTCTCACATCCGTACAGCAGTACGCTTTTAACGCTACAGCTGAATATTTGGAGCTTGAGCTTTCTCGAAATGATACTGGAACGCCATACAGGGTGAAGCATTGCGAATGCTCCCCTTGTTGAGTCTGTACAGAATATAGTAATTAGGCCAATTCAAATAGTTTACAATACGTCACCTGAGAGTAAGAAGGTTACTGACAAAAGTAAAAAGCTGAGAAAAATGAAGTCAAAGTTTTGTTGGTTTCGGGTGTGTATCTTGGAATAAAGGGGTTTTATTCCAATTTCCAGAGATTTTTTTACTGAGAAACGTGTAAATTTTGTCTGGCAACAGTTGGAATAATAAAGTTCTAAGTTTAAATGAATCCTTCTTCAGTGAATCGTGTGATTTGAATAATCGGATGGAACTTGATTCTTTTCGTAACATCAAAATGACGATACTATTGCATGTTTTTTTAATTGTACGTATAGATAAGGTTAGTAAGAACCCTTTTCACGAAAAAAAGCCAAATGTGAAATTTCTTGGAATCAATTAGCAAATTTTATGAATAATTTACAATGCTTATACATTTAAGGACTTCTAATTGACTTTATACAAATATTAAGTGTTTTCTTAAAAAAAATCTTTTTACAATTATTTATGAATTATTATGGTAGAGAGTATACACATTTCAAATATATTCATGATTCTAAGTATACAAGTACAGTAAAACCTCGGTATAACGGACTAATTGGAGGGAGGGGGTGTCCGTTAAAACCGAAAGTCCGTTATATAAAAATAGGTTTAAAATAAATCAACAATACAAAACACAAACAAAATTCCATTTATCGTCTTCGGACACTCGTCGTGAAGTGACGTTGCTGTTTGATATCGACGCGCTTGCTTTCAGTAATCCTGCTTTGAAAAAGGAATCTGGCTCATAGTTTTGTGGACTGAAGTGTTTTTATTGGATTTAAATATGTATGAATTTAAATTTTTAGTTGTATCTCAATAGAGACGAAGACGCAAACTGGAAACTGAACATGGATGATCAAGGTGTTTACAGGACTTATGACCTGTCATTGGTTGGGTTAAGCGCACGCTTTATGTAATTACAACATTCCCCATTCCACCTTTGGTATTATGATCATGCATGACAAATTTTTGGAAGATGTATATATACTTCAAAATCCATATCTATCTTCACGTGTCAGTTTCAGTCAGCCATCTATGTAGATTTGGTTGCACTTGTGAATTTTTCAAGATTAACCTATACAACCGACCCACTAACGCCATCTATGGAGAATGATTTATGTATGAATTTACACCAGTCCCTCAGAGTTTCTGTACTATTCTTTTTGTGAACGCGATTGTTCCAAAAAAACTGTTCTAAAACAAAAATTATGCGTACTTCAGTGCAATCGCAGTGATGATAAATCAATAAAGTTTTTTCCATGATACTTAGTTTGAGTGTTTTGGCTACAGGTGGCCAAGAACACGGCCAAGACGACCATCTCGGGGCTGGAGTTTCAGTGCGAGCAGCTGAAGCAGGAGCGGCTGTCGGCCCTCGGGGAGCTGCAGGCCCTCCAGGAGACCAATAACAAGCTACAACTTCAGGTAACATGCCAAGGGCTTCATTCAATGTCCTCAAAGTCATTGTCTGCCTTTTGAATGGGTTTTATATTTGCAGAAGGACGGATCCGCAATGCGAGGTCTCCTTCCATCCCACAGATCAAATACTTACAAGGGGAGGGTCTTCTTCTCTGGTTTCAATCCTGGGATTGGTTTGCAGCAATTTCCCCCATTATTCTCTTCCATTTTTCCCTGTCTTGTGCGGCTCTTTTGAAATCTGCATATGATGAGCAGCGTACGTCCACCAACAGGTCCTCCAGGTAGTCTCGGCGTGGGCGTCCCCTAGAGTTTGTCCCCTCGATCATACCCTCCATTATGGCATGCAAGAGACCTTCTTGACGTATTACATGGCCGATCCATCTTGCACGCCTTTCGGACAAGGTCCTGAGCAGGTGCCTTCCTCCTTCGATTCCTTGAAGAACTTCCTCATTCGTGATGTGGTCTCTCCAGGAAATTCCAAAGAGTCTTCTATAGGACCACATCTCAAAAGCCTATAGTCTCCGCTTATCCCTTTCGGATAGGCACCATGTCTCGCAGCCGTACATCAAGACACTCCATACATAGGTCTTGATGAGGAGTATTCTCAGTTTTAGGTCTATATTATTTGACTCTATTATTTTCGACCTTTATTAAATGCAAGCCTAGCCTGATGTATACGGCTGTCGACCTCGCTCTTAGACCGACCGTCCCATGTTATTTTGCTCCCGAGGTAGACAAACTCCTTGGTGTTCTTTAGTGGAACTCCTGACATCACTACTCTCATCTGATATTGCGTTCGGCCTACAGTCAGCAGCTTTGTTTTGTCCTTATTTATCTTCATGTTGTAGCTATCTTGAAGAATGTCTTGCAAAGTATCTACGACATAGGAAATTGACTTCGGGATAGGATTTTACCAGATTGTAGTACCCACTAAGAGTTGTCCATATTTATTTATTTATTATTGGTACACAAACAAAACATTTAATATACAGCAGTGATAAGTAATAAAAAATATATATTAAAACAGATTAGATCCCTCAGTTAGAGTTCCAGTTCCTTTCTCTTCTTGCTCTATATTACAAGTGTTTTTCTTCCCCAGTTCTCGTAATTTTATTTTTCTCCTGTCTCAATCTTTTTTATCCCAAACTTTATAATAATCTGTATTTATGTTGTACATCATAGTTTGATATCAATAAAGGGGTCAGATATAGTGCGTGATGTCTCCGTGGTTGTTTAATCTGTATATGGACAATGGTATGAAAGAGGAGGAAGGGTAGGATGCCGGTGCAAAAATGAGCGGAGTGTCAGTAAGCTGTCTGTTGTATGCGGATGACGCTGTGCTATTTGTAGGTTATGAGCATGAATTGCAACTTCTGGTGTCTCTTATGTATGTGGAATTTACGCTATACGATTTGATGTTGAATTTAAATAAATCGAAGGTAATGATTTTCGAACGTGACACAATCAAATCAATCAAATATCAAATGTCAGTCATGGAGTTAGAGAAATCGACGTGCGTGCAAGACATGATGTATGAATGTAGCGGCAGCGAATAAAAGTATGTCAGGAAAGAACAGTACGGTGGTCCATTCTTTCTTTCACCACTTTGGAGACGGCGTGATGGTTGGTTAGTTTGTGTACAGTGTGAGAGTTGAAGGTTAGAGGAGGTGTGTAGATACTGAGTTTTCTTCTTCTTATATTGTGCTTCTTTCCATCAGTGCCAGTGTCTCACGGAGGAGAAGAGGAACTCGCAGGCCACTCTGGCGGAGGCTCAGCGGGCCACCCTGACTGCGGAGCAGAGGCTGAGGGAGACCCAGGCCAGGCTCACCGTAGAGATCACCGAGAGGGAGAAGGATGTAAGTTTCATTTGGTTCCTTGTACATTGTATATCAATGACTTACTCAATCACCGACTATCATTTTATATTATCAGTGTACCTGACCATATTAAATTAATTCTAAATTACCCATAATTATTGATAATTATCTAAAATCATCCTAATTCACACATATTCTTCTACAATCACATCACTTACAATCACCATAATCACCTGCAATTACCACAATCACCCGTAAACACTATAATGGCATATAATTACCCGAAATCACCATAGTAACCCACAAACCCCACAATTACCCATAATCACACACAAACATCATAATCATCCACAAACACCACAATTATCCACAAATCCCACAATCATCCATCAACATCACAATCACTCACAAACACCACAATTAACCACAAACACCACAGTTACCTAAAAACACCATAATCACCCACAAACACCACAATTACCCATAAACACCACAATTACCCACAAACACCACAATTATCCACAAACACCACAATTACTCACAAACACCACAATTACCCACAAACACCCACAAACACCACAATTACCCACAAACACCACAATTACTCACAAACACCACAATTACCCACAAACACCCACAAACACCACAATTACCCACAAACACCACAATTACCCACAAACACCACAGTTACCCAAAAACACCATAATCACCCACAAACACCACAATTACCCACAGACATCACAATCAACCGCAATTACCTATAATTACCCATAATTATCTACCATTACCAATTCCTCCTTCTCTCTCCTCCTCTCTAACCTCCAATCACCCACAATTATCCCATAATCAGTTTCAATAATTTATTACAATCAGGTATTTTTTAAAAAATATTCTGGTTGAAGTTTGCTGTATTAAAATAATTCCACCGCGATTTGACATATCGCGTGTCATAATCATTTGGCCATTTCAAAAACAGCGGCAAAAAAAATTTACAATCACTTTTAGGCTTAAATGTCAACCCGCAATTAATATTTGATTGTCGATACATTCTAAATGTCACTGGCCCGTGATCTGCGGCTCTTGGTGTGTATGCGAACTGGTCAGCGGAGTCTTCAAAATGTATTTTACGGGCGAGTAGGCAGACCGGCCTTATCCGGTCGGGGACGTGGGCGGATGATTACACCAGTGGACTGAGCATATGTGTGTAATTATATTATTCTGTGCCAAGACTATTGTTTGGTCAGATCTAATGTTTATATCTTTTTATGGAAACTTATCTTTTATTAGTGCCAACACTCACGTATGGAAGTGAAGCTTGCAGCTGGCAAAAGAAGGATGAAAGCATGATAAACGCCGTAGAAAAAAGATCACTAAGAATAATGTGCTGGAAAACGTTGTAATGATAGAATACCGAATGATGAAATAAGAGAGAAATGTAAGGCAGATGACGGCATCATGGATAAAATTAAAAAAGGATCCCTGAGATGGTTTGGACATATGGAACGAATGGATGAGAATAGAATGGTTAAAAAGTTGTACACAAGGATGACCGAGGAAAACATGACATGACCAAATTAATCAATCACTAAAAGGCGGCCACATTTGAAGTCGGAATAATCGACGTGCGTGCATGGTAGATGTATGAATGTAGAGGAAGCCCGAGAGGTATGCCAGGACAGAGCATTGTGGCGATCCATTCTCTCTGCCTACCCCTCCGGAGAAATGGCGTGATGGTTAGTTAGTTAGTTAGTTTATCTTTTATTCTTACAACAACCATAAAATATCACGTTGTTTCTCCGGAGGGATAGGCAGAGAGAATGAACCGCCACACTGCTTGATCCTGACACATCTCTCTAGCTTCCTCCACATTCATACAGCGAGTCATACATGCACGTAAATTCTTACGATTTCTGACACGGCCGACCTTTAAAATTTGATTAATTTGATCATGTCAAGTTTTCCTCGGCCTCCTATGACTCCATACTCCATTCACATTGTTAACGTATAGTTTCTTAACCATTCTTTCTTCATCATGTACAAACTTCTTAAGAATTTAATTCCTACATTTAAAAACTCATTAAGAATTTAATTCATATATGTAAAAACTCATTAAGAATTTAATTCCCATATGTACAAACTCATTAAGATTTGAATTCCTATATGTACAAACTCATTAAGAATTTTATTCCTATATGCACAAACTGATTAAGAATTTAATTCTCATATGTACAAACTGATTAAGAATTTAATTCCCATATGTACAAACTGATTAAGAATTTAATTCCCATATGTACAAACTGATTAAGAATTTAATTCCCATATGTACAAACTCATTAAGAATTTAATTCCAATATGTACAAACTCATTCAAAATTTAACCATTTCAGATTCAAGCTAAAAACCCGTCTTTTTTAAATTTAATATACAACTTGTATTGTTGTTTTCATTCAGATAAATGATTTAATATGAAGATTAACATCATTGTTCAAGAAACAATATATAATAATAATAGAACTAACTAACTAACTAACTAACCATCACGCCGTCTCCCCGAAAGGGTAGGCAGAAAGAATGGACATCCTTCTCTTTTCGCTCCGCGAAAGACGCGGTGTGATGGGTTGCGAACCTCATCGCCACCAATAGGCATCTCCCGCGCACACTTCGATCGTCCAACACCCACAAAATAAATCTAAAAAAAATAATATAAAATACAACGATATAAAATAAAATAACAAACTAAAATATAATTTAACACAAAATATTCTTTTTAGATGGTGCACATATTGACTATTTAATTTATGTTCCACATATCCACCGTTTTTTTAATTTAACACATAATGTAATAACACATAATGTTTTTTTCGTTATTGCACATGTTGACATGGACGATCCGGACTTTTGTGTTTATTTAATTTATGTTACACCTATCCACCGTTTTTTAAATTATCTGTAATTAGGAACTTTACCAGCAAGAACTTTAAAATAATACTGAAGAAATTATTCAAATTGTCATTGGAACAAATGAAAAATTTATTAATAATAATAGTGTAACCTTTTTATATGAAATTTACCTGAGTCATTGTTTATGCAATACATTAGTGACTTATAACGTTAACCACTTCCTGTGGTATTGATGTGCCTATTTAAACCGGATCTAGTATTTATTTATTTTTTCCTTATATACACAACGCCTGTAGAGAAAGTGTTTTATGTGTTTCCGTGAACCTTTCATTTATTTTTATTTGCAGTCAAATTCGGTTATCACGATCACGGAAATAGCGAGATCTTGGATGTAACGATGAAACATTCGTTGACATTCTATTTTATGATTTTCTCCATACTTTAATTTATTCACTTTTATAATGAGCTACTCTGCCGCACTTAAGATAAACGTATTAACTAGGGTTTTACGCTTTTCGAGAAAAATGCGTTTAAACTTTTTGAACTGTTAAATTAAATAACTTTGTTTTTGTATGCTTTTGTATGTTCTTTGTTGCTTTCGCAATGCTTCGCCCTGTAATGTGTTCCAGTATCATTTTGAGAAAGCTCAAGCTCCAAATATTCAGCAGTAGCGTTAAAAACGTACTGCTGTACGGATGTGAGACTTGGAAATATACCGCGGATGTTATTGGAAAACTCCAGGTGTTTATAAATAAGTGCCTTCGCTCAATATTCAAGATCTATTGGCCCCAAACAGTGTCAAATGCCGTTCTCTAGACCATGGCAGGCGAAAAGCCAATTAGAGAACAAGTCGCTAGACGCAAATGGCTGTGCATCGGTCACACTCTGAGACGGAACCCAGCCTGTATCGCTCAGGGTGCACTAGACTTGTCCCCAATGGGCGGAAGCCAGGAAGCGAGGCAGACTTAGAACCACCTGGAGAAGAGCCCTGCTGGACGAGGTTAAAGCAGCAGGTCCCACTTGGGATGATGTTAATAATAATATGCTAACTTTTAAAGCGCCGTTTTTGTGATGTAATCACCTCAAGGGCGCATTAAGACGTGTTTTAAATCTAAAAATCTAAATGTGACCGCTTAAAAAACGATTGGTTTAAAAGTATACTAGAACAAAGTATAAATGTTTAAATTGGGTATGAAATATGAAAAAGATGGGTTTTCAATTTAGATCTGAAATCTGTCAGATCATTTATGCATCTAAGGTGTGAAGGGAGATGGTTCCAAGCTGATGGACCGGCTACCGCGAACGCTCGATCCCCGAAATTTGTACTGGGGCAACGCTTCGGCTCAACTAATCTTCCGATTGCTGAGGAGTTTGCCGAGCGAAGTGTGGATTTCCGTGAATTTAGGCTGTCCGTTATACAGAGTTCAGATATATAACTTGGCGCCATTCCATGTAGCGCTTTGAAGACTGTCCAGCAGAGTTTATACTGGATTCTTTCTGGACTTTTAAGCCAGTGAAGTTCTTTGAGATGTTGTGTTATATGGGACTTTTTTGGAATGCCTTTAATGAGCCTTCCTGCTGCATTGAACGCAGATTGAAGTTTGTTTATTTGTTGTTTTGGAATGTTTGCATAAATTCCATTACAATAATCAAGTCGTGACACAACGAAGGAAGTCGTCATCAGTCATCAGGCATGCAATAGAGTCGGGTGAAGAAGGTTCCTTGAGGCCCTATGCACCACGGAGGTGTGACAGGACAAGAAGAAGAAGAAGAAATAAAACTGTGGTCTTTCATGTAAAGATAAAATTGTTACAAAAAGTTAACTAATTTTTTTAAATATCAAAAGGAACTTACTTAAACATGCCTCATGCTAAATATTTTTAATACTGATTAATGGAAAATAATTGGTTTGTTTTGCTATTTAAACACCAACTCAAACAATAATTAAATGATCTTAGAATATTTTTGTATGAAGCTAAACATTTGATGTAATCTTTCCCAGTGGTGGTTCATAATTTTATTTTTAAACTTAAATTTATGTAAAAATTTTCACGTGGCCTTGTACGAATGAATCCTTTATTTTTCTTAATTATGGAGTTCTAGTCCCATCCCTAATGTATGGAAGCGAAGCATGGAACTGGCAGAAGAAGGATGAAAGCAGAATAAATGCGGTAGAGATGAGGTCCCTAAGACGTATGTGTGGTAGAACGAATGTAGACCGGAAGAAGGTATTATGAACAAAATTATGAAAGGATCGCTGCGATGGTTCAGACATATGGAACGCATGGATGGAGAAATAATGGTTAATGATGTAAATGGAGTACGGAGTCGAGGCAGACCGAGGAAAACATGGCATGACCAAATTAATTATATTTTAAACGTTGGTCATGTTAGAAGTCGGAGGAATAGACGTGCGTGTATGACTCGTTGTATGAATGTGGAGGAAGCTAGAGAGTTTTGCCAGGATAGAGTAGTGTGGCGGTCCATTCTCTCTGCATACCCCTGCATTTTTCTATGGGGTTTTTTGAAATCCTGACTACAGGAGTCACCACTATTTACATTAGACGTGTATATACGTCCCACCCAAGAGGAACAAGAGGGGCTGACGCAGACTCTGATCACCATTTGGTGCAGGCAGAGTTGCGTCTAAAGCTGGCTGTCCCTAAATCTCTCTCAAAGAGGGTAACGAGACGTTTCGATGTGACCAAGCTGCAGGATGAAGACGTCCGAAATGAGTACCAGTTGGAACTCGCTAACGGGTTCAGTGCTCTCGACGTTGCGGATATGGATACACACGAGGCATGGGGTCAGATCTCAGAGGTTTTCTCGGATGTTAATGGCAGACTTTTGGGCCACAATACTAATAAGAAGCCCTGGATGTCTGACGCCAGTTGGGGACTGATCGAGCGACGGAATGAAATAAATCAGCAACTGCTGCAGGCACAGACTCGGGCAGAAAAGGAGACACTGCAGGAAGAACGTAAAGAATGTCGCAAATTTATAAAGCGACGCATCAGAGAGGACAAGCGCTTGTACATATCTAATTTGGCAAATCAAGCACAGTCTGCTGCAGCCCGGAAAAATTTTGGAGATGTGTACAAGATTACCAAGCAACTCTCTGGAGACGTTTTCTCGCATCGTGTTAATCGCCCTATTAGAGACAGGTTGGGAGTACCAATTGCCTCCTTAGACAAGCAGCTGGCTCGATGGCACGATCATTTTTCAGGCATCCTCAGCAATGTTCCAGACGCCGCAACTGCCCCACAAACGGAGGAACCCAATCAGCCCTTGCTGCAGATCGCTACTCACCCTCCTACGCAAGCCGAAATAATGTCAGCAATCCGCTCTCTAAAGAACAATAAGGCTCCTGGCAGTGACGGGATTGTAGCTGAGATGCTCAAGGCAAGCGAGACCTCCTCAACGAGCATCCTGGCCCCTCTGTTGGAACGCATATGGATCTCAGAGAGGCTGCCACCCGCCTGGAAGGAAGGACTCCTTGTAACAGTGCCCAAAAAGGGAGACCTGAGCAACTGTAACAACTGGAGGGGAATCACTATCCTTTCCGTGGTGACAAAGATCCTTGCGAGAATTATATTGAGGAGGATGACTTGTGCACTCGAAGGAGGTATGCGAGAGGAACAGGCTGGCTTCCGAAGTGGCCGGTCTTGCGTTGAGCACATAAATACACTCCGCATCATAATTGAAGAGGCCTCTGAATGGCAGTACAGCATGTACCTGACGTTCGTCGACTTTGAAAAGGCCTTCGATACATTATCGTGGACTTCAATCTGGTCAACTCTCATTCGCAGAGGAGTCCCACAGAAGATTGTGAATGTCATCAGGGCAATGTATGACGGTTGTTCTTGTCGTGTAGTGCACCAGGGCAAACTCTCCGAGGCCATCAAACTGAGTGCGGGAGTGCGACAGGGATGTCTACTATCACCCCTGCTCTTCATAGTGGTTCTGGAGGATGTGTTGCGCCGTTCTTTCGACGGTCCCCGTGGCATTCCATGGATGCGTGATACCCAGTTGGAGGATCTGGATTATGCTGATGACCTCTGTTTGCTTTCGGTAAACCGGGTGGATGCGGAGCGGAAACTTTGTAGACTTCACGAGGAAGCGGCAAAAGTAGGTCTCAAGATTAACATGTCCAAGACAGTAGACCTACGAGTGTCCACAAATGACTCCACCCCAATCTTGCTCCACGGTGTCCCCCTTGTGACCACGACCAGCTTCTGCTACCTCGGTAGTATGATAGCAGGCTCAGGAGGTACGGAGGAGGATGTAGCCAGCAGACTTAACAAGGCAAGGGGAGCTTTCGCTATGCTTCGCCCTGTATGGCGCTCCGGTATCATTTCGAGAAAGCTCAAGCTCCAAGTATTCAGCAGTAACGTTAAAAGCGTACTGCTGTACGGATGTGAGACTTGGAAGTCTACCGCAGACGTTATTGGTAAACTCCAGGTGTTTATAAATAGGTGCCTTCGCTCAATATTCAAAATCTATTGGCCCCAAACAGTGTCAAATGCCGTTCTCTGGACCATAGCAGGCGAAAAGCCAATTAGAGAACAAGTCGCTAGGCGCAAATGGCAGTGGATCGGTCACACTCTGAGACGGAACCCAGCCTGCATCGCTCAGGGCGCACTAGACTGGTCCCCTATGGGGGGAAAGAGAAAGCGAGGCAGACCTAGAGCCACCTGGAGAAGAACCCTGCAGGACGAGGTTAAGGCAGCAGGTCTCACTTGGGACGATGTTAAGCATCAGGCATGCGATAGAGTCGGGTGGAGAAGATTCCTTGAGGCCCTATGCACCACGGAGGTGTGACAGGACAAAAAGAAGAAGAAGAAGATACGTCCCACCCGGTTAACAGGTTAAGAATAGATTTTCTATCACTTCTTGGAATGTCATTTTGATGATAACAATATTTTTAGACATTTTTTTTTATAAAAATAATACTTTTGTTTAATTATTAAGTGCCACCACTGGCTTGCCAGGCACTACCGCCCATGTTACAGCACCCACCTGTGATTCACCAAATTCCCATTCACTAAAATGTGCCAAAACATGACTCAGATACACATACCTCTTGACCTCCCATTGGCCGCAGGGTCGAACTCAGTCATTTATACAAATTAATAATATTTTTTTCATACATACCCTTATGTATGGAAGTGAAACATGGAACTGGCAAAAGAAGGATGAAAGTAGAATAAATGCAATAGGAATGAGATCTCTAAGAAGAATGTGTGTCAAATCTGTTTATGATAGAGTGACAAATGCAAGTATAAGAAGTGAATGTGGTGCGAATGAAAGTGTTATGAACAAAATAAGGAAAGGGTCATTAAGATGGTTTGGACACATGGAAAGAATGAGTGAAGACAGAATGGGAAAGAAGGTATATGTAAACGGCGTGAACGGAGCTAGAAATAGAGGAAGGCCGAGTAAAACGTGGCACGATCAAATCAATCAAATATTGAATGTCGGTCACGTGAGGAGTCGGAAAAATCGGCGTGCGTGCATGACAAGATGTATGAATGTAGAGGAAGCGAGAGACGTATGTCAGGACAGAACAGTGTGGCGTTCCATTCTTTCTGCCTACCCCTCCGGGGAGACGGCGTGATGGTAAGTTAGTTAGTTAGTTACATACAAATCAATTGTTTGTACACTATCAAAAGTTAACCCTTTCAGACCCGGTAGAACTTGGGTTGACATAATGTTTTTTTTATAGAAAAATCGGCTTGTAAGAAATGGTAAAGGGTAAAAAAGAATGAAACACTTTAATATCCGGGTCAAGCTTGTACATTTGTATCAATTATATTTTAAGTTTGGACATGTTTTAGACATTTGTGTATTTAGGTAGTGTGTTCACAGCGGATGGCCGAACGGATAGTGACATCGAAAGAAGGGTTGGTGCGTGTAACAAAGTGAATGGAGCTTTAAAAATAGTTATTGGAAACATGAATTTATTAATGAAAGTGAAAATGGCCGTTCACAATGGAGTTCTGGTCCCAACCCTAATGTATGGAAGCGAAGAATGGAACTGGCAGAAGAAGGATGAGAGCAGAATAAATGCGGTGGAGATGAGTTCCCTAAGACGTATGTGTGGTAGAACGATATACGACAGAATCTCAAATGCTGATATAAGAAAGGAATGTAGAGCGGAAGAAGGTATTATGAACAAAATTATGAAAAGGATCGCTGCGTTGGTTTGGACATATGGAGCGCATGGATGGAGAAAGAATGGTTAAGAAAGTATATGATGTAAATAGAGTACGTAAATAGAGTACGGAGTCAAGGCAGACCGAGGAAAACATGGCATGATCAAATTAATCAAATTTTAAAGGTTGGTCATAAGTCGGAAGAATCGACGTGCGTATATGACTCGCTGTATGAATATGGAGGAAGCTAGAGAGGTGTGCCAGGATAGAGCAGTGTGGCGGTCCATTCTCTCTGCCTGCCCCTACGGAGAATCGGCATGATGGTTTGTTGTTGTTTTTCAGAAGTCCGGCCCTGCCGGTCTCTCTTTCTCTGTAATGCATTCTCAATATGGGCCTACCTCACCGTGAATACATATATATACCAGTGTATATGCGAACCCATCTATACAGGATACACATCACAATGAAAAAATAGTATTTTTTTTTTTGTAAATTTAGCAAATAATTAAAAATTCAGAAGGAGAATTTTAAACACTGTATAATCCACTTAATTTATTAAATATTTTTACAAAATAAAAATATTATAAACTACATATTAAAATTCATCGGGGGTGACCTCCTCCATCCTCAGGTCATTGACGACCTTCGTGGCCGAGTGGTAAGTGCTTTGACTGCCACCCCAAAGGTCCCAGGTTCGATTCCCGGCGATGGCAGTGTGATTGTCATACTGTCTTGGGTCTGGTGCAAAATTCACGTAACAATAAAATGGCGATAGATTAACTACCTATCACATGTCACAAGAATCAAAATGATAGCTTTACTCTTATCATCGATTTGGCTTGACCAACTTTTAAAATTTTAATAATTTGGTCATGCCATGTTTTCCTCATTCTAGACTCCGTACTCCATCATTAACGTATACTTTCTTAACCATTCTTTCTCCATCCATGCGCTCCATATGTCCGAACCAACGCAGAGATCCTTTCATAATTTTATTCATAACTTCCTTCTTCCGCTCTTCATTCCTTTCTTGCATTTGAGAATCAAGAGAATTATGTCAGGGAAAAACAGTTTGGCATTCCATTATTTCTGCCTGTTATTCAGTAGTATTTCGTACTTGCATGGCATGCCGTATTAATGTGGAGATCTAAAAGTGTGGCAACCCATTTGTATCAACTTGGCGCTATGTGTTAATCGCCATGATGATCAACAAATCATAATGACAATCCTTGGGTGTTTGTGGCCTGAATCTAGAAAATGAATGTTTCTCTCATGGTCAATTTTTCGTATTATGTTCACGTGTCCGCAAACCATCCGCACGAACGTTTCGCACCTGACACCAAAACGAAAAATGTATGTCACAAGGTGCTTCAAGTCAAGTCCGCTTATTATTTTTTTTATTTAACTTTTATTTTATTTAAACTAACTAACTAACTAACTAACCACCACGCCGTCTCCCCGAAAGGGTAGGCAGAAAGAATGGACTGTCACACTTTATCCGATGCGCCACTCCATCCTTCTCTTTTCGCCCCGCGGGAGATGCGGTGTGATGGGTTGCAAACCTCATCGCCACCAATAGGCATCTCCTTCTTCGATCTTCCAACATCCACAAAATAAATCTCAAAATTTTATTTAAATCATCCTGTATGTAGTTGTTGACATGTATGTCTTGCTGTCGTTACTTCCACAATTGTCACAGTGTGAGTGTGCTAGCTGTGTGTGCGGTCACAACATCTCACACACACACACACACACACAAGCTAGCGTGTCATCCATACTAACTGGACAATCATTGCCTTCATTGGGAAGATCGATCAGCGATTAATTTGACGTGTGTCCAGTTATCCTTTTGTTGTCTCAGTGAGCACCGGGTTTCGGTGATAGAGTGGTGTAAATAAGTGTAATTTGGTGATATATACAGTGGTTTATTTGGTGATATACATTAATCTTCAATAAATAAATAAAACACAATTTTTATATCAAATCGTAAGTTGCAAATTCTAGTGACACTTGAAATTTAACCTATTAACACTTTCGGTCGTATGTCACCTCCGATGCGACATTTCAACTTTAGTCTATCGGTTGCATGTCACGCCGGATGTGACAAGACTGCATAGACATGTTTACACTACGTTTTTACATTTTGATTCACACTCAATAGTAGACACATTCAGTCATATTATGGTTTAATTAATACGAATGAAAACATCTGTTTTCTAGAAGTTTTATTATATTTTATGGGAAAGATATGATTCGCCTTTCTAAGGCATTATCATATCATTTCCAATCAAGATATAAACCGTTTCTCCAAAGGGGTAGGCAGAAAAAATGGACTGCCAATCTTTTCTTTCCTGACATATTTCTCTCGCTTTCACGCGCGTCGATTTCTTTGACTCCTCACATGTCTGACATTCAATATTTGATTTATTTGATCGTGCCACGTTTTTCTCCATCTTCCTCTATTTCTATCTCGATTTACATCGTTAACATATTTTTTTTTACCATTCTTTCTTTCCAAACCATCCTAATGATCCTTTCATTATTTTGTTCATAACACCATTATTCGCACCGCATTCACTTCTTATATTTTCATTCGACACTCTATCATACACAGTATGCATCATATTCGCCTTTCTAAGGCATTATCGAATATTACATTTCACTTCTTCTATTGTGAAAAACAAAATCATCAGGGTAGGCAGAGAGAATGGACCGCCACACTACTCCATCATGACACACCTTTATATCTTCCACTTCTAACATGGCCGACCTTTGAAATTTGATTAATTTGGTCATGTCATGTTTTCCTCGGTCTGCCTCGACTCCGTACTCCATTTACATCATTAACGTATACTTTATTATCCATGCGCTCCATATGTCCGAACCAACGCAGCGATCCTTTCATAATTTTGTTCATAAAACCTTCTTCCGCTCTAAATTTCTTTCTTATATCAATCTTCCTAAAGTCCATACTCCATTCAAATTGTTAATGTTTACTTTCTTAACCATTCCTTCATTTTTAACCTTTTTGTCTTTCGCAGACGGCGGAGTGGAAACAGTACCAGTCCGACCTGCTGATGACCGTGCGAGTGGCAAACGACTTCAAGACCGAGGCCCAGCGAGAGCTGGAGAAGCTGGTGCTGGAGAACCGGCTGCACAGGGAGAAGGTGCGAGCCCTCGAGTGGCAAGTGGAGCAGCTCAAAGGTAATATTTTTCTTCCAACAGACTTCCATTTATTCTGGAAATTTCTATTAGAATTCAAATTTTATCCCCGTGTTTTTAGTTATATTAGATTTAACGTATGTTTTTTGATAATAACTAGGTGACGTGTCGGTCGATTCTGTCGCTAACAGCAGAAACGAAGATGACGCATTCGAAAATCTTTCTCTGAATCAATCCCCGCTGTCGACTCTGCCGCCATCCGACTCGCTCGAGTCCCTCGGTTCGGTGGGAAGCTCTTTCAGCGATGACGTCTACACCGCTATAAAGAACAAATATATCACGAGAATATCTTCCTTCAACGAGAGCGACAGCTTCGCCGAAGACGTCCCGAGGGTCAGCGCGGGAGACGATCTAACCCATTACGATTCGTTGAAAATCCGACAACGGTTATACAAAAAGAATAATAAAAATAATACGCACGTACGTGACGACGCCGAACAGTTGTCGCATTCGGACGAGAGTAATTACAATTCACTGTCTTCGGAAGAAGAAAAATCTAAAGATACAAAAGAACTAGACAACTTAACACAAACTGATAGTTTTCAGTTTGATCTGGTCGGATTGCACTATCGAAATGAACGAAAATCGGACGTAGTTATCGCTCCGGTTGATCCGAAGACGCGGAATCCGATCAAACGAGGCGGAACCATGTTTGTCCGTCGTTCGGAAGATCATTTCGACGCGAAACCAAAGTCTTTGAGTTACGAGAACGTTAATAAAGCGCCGAATAACGAAGGTAATCTCACGTCCGCCAGAAGCTACGATGCCCGACTTAATAACGCCGACTATTATCATATTACTTTGGAAGAGAGCTCTCTGGTCAGCAAATCCGATTCGAGCGAATTAGCTCAAATTAAACCTCCGGTAACGGAACATAATGCTTCTGAAGTTTCAGATGTTTTTCAAGAACAAAATATGTTAAACGAAGCTTCTGCAAGCACAAGCACGGAAGATAAAATTAAACCTGTGGAATTGACGGCTACAGTTTTAATACAGGACGAAATTACTCCAATCGAACCCGTTATAACGTTTGAATCTTCGCCGAGCGTTTATGCAACTAAAGAAATAGGTAAAGAAATAAATAATTTGACCGTGAGATCATCTCTACCCGTCTTGCGTAAGCATTCTCTCGGGTCAAGATCCATCAGTACCGATAACAAACCAATAGTGCCCAAGCGACCGACTTCGTTACTGAGTCTCCGTTCGCCGAAAATAACCTACAAAAAAGACAAAGATTCTGAGATTTTTTATTCTAAAGCCATTTATAACACGGAATCGATGCCTGATTTATTGACGAATCCTTCGAATAACGGAGGAATCCAAAATAAGAGATTGGATTCGTACAGCGAATTGAACGAACTTAACGAGGTAACGAAAGACTTGGACAATTTAGAAGGCAGTATAAAAGATATACGTAGAGAAGTTGAAGACATCTGCAGGGAGACGTCTCTGGATACGGACGATGTTAAACTCAAAGACAAAGAGAATGCGGCCATCGCTGATGTCGTGTTAAGAAAGTCCATTTTGAAATTCTCTCGCAGTCCAAACGCGAAAACCAAACGATTGTCATTCGACTTTGACGTGAAAGATTCCGATGACGATGTTCAGTTCAGATCCAAGCTGCCGAACATCGCAGATGAGCCGGTGATTCCTGAACCGAAACGTTCTCCCAGTCTGCAGTCTTCAATGGGTGTGGGCAGGCAATTTGGATTCAGAATGTTTTCTTCGGATTTTGACGTGAAAGATTCCGCTGACGACGTTCAGCTCAGATCAAAGCTGCCGACCATTGCTGATAAGCCGGCGATTCCCGAACCGAAACGTCCTCGCAGTCTGCAGCCCCCGACGGGTGTGGGCAGGCAATTTGGATTCAGAATGTTTCCTTCGGAATTGACGAGTAAGTCTGACGGGACAAAAACGCAAATCAACAGGACGAATAGTCTTCTTACGCCGTTGAGAATGCCGGTTTACGGATCTTCGGCACGAGAAACGAGGGACTTACGTAAGTTAGATATTCCGACAGTTATCCGTCTGCCGTCATGTGACTGTCCCTGTGATGTCCAGCATTATTTATTTATTTATAATTTTAATATTTCATTACGTTCAGTTTTGTCTGGGTCGTAGGTAAATAAAAAAATTGGATTATTTCTAATTTCTAGAGTTGTAAGCAGTGGCCGTATTCCCATAGAAGCCCAGAAGCCCGGCTTGCGTAAGAAATTTTGAATCAAAACCCCCAAATTTAAGTAATCATGCCCCCGCATAAACCAACAACCCACCAAATCACCTTTCAACAATGTTCTCATCAGACGTAAGAGGAATAACCACAAGAGCTGAACCTCTGTAAGCCAGAAAAGGTTTTGATTCAAAATTTCTTACGCAAGCCGGGCTTCTGGGCTTCTATGGGAGTACCGCCAATGGTTGTAAGGTATTAATGCAATTGTAACATCCTCGTGAAACTTGTCTTCAAATAACTAATGATATAATTAATTATTAAACATATATTTTGCCTATTGGGTTATCCGAGAAGCGGATTATCCGGGACACGTGAGTCATTGAAAAAATATTATATAAAAACAAAAATATTTCACAATAGTACTTATAATGCAAACAAAAACTCAAATCTCTCACAATGACATTAGGCGTTTAGTTCACATTTGCGCCACCGCCAACGTACGTTTGTGGCTCTATAGTCGTGTCATAATGTTTCCAGTTTGCAATAAAGCACCCGCAGCATTGTTCATACTCATAAAATATTGTCGCTAATTTTATTTTACTGTGAATCAATAATAATGGATAAACGCAAACAAGTCGTACTTCCAATTGAACAAAACCTCGAAATAATTTGAATATTAATTTGAAAATAGTACAACTGTTATATATTTATTGAATCAATATAATGTTGGTGATCAAATTATATAAAAAATTAGTCATACTATCAGTTAACATCACGGGGAATCACTTATTAAATACATAAACTTATATAGCGCAGCTTGAAATTAATGGAGTTCTGGTCCCAACCCTAATGTATGGAAGCGAAGAATGGAACTGGCAGAAGAAGGATGAGAGCAGAATAAATGCGGTAGAGATGAGGTCCCTAAGACGTATGTGTGGTAGAATGATATACGACTGAATCTCAAATGCTGATATAAGAAAGGAATGTAGAGCGGAAGAAGGTATTATGAACAAAATTGTGAAAGGATCGCTGCGTTGGTTCGGACATATGGAGCGCATGGATGGAGAAAGAATGGTTAGGAAAGTATATGTTAATGATGTAAATGGAGTACGGAGTCGAGGCAGACCAAGGAAAACATGGCATGACCAAATTAATCAAATTTTAAAGGTTGGTCATTTTAGAAGTCGCAAGAATCGACGTGGGTACATGACACGATGTGTGAATGTTGAGGATACGAGAGAAATATATCAGGAAAGAAAAGTGTGTTCCATTCTTTCTGCCTACCCCTTCAGAGAGACGGTGTGATGGTTAGTTAGCTAGTTAGTTAGTTTAAAATTCTCCTTGTTTAAATTTTTTTTTTTTTCATGTTTTCTGATTAACTGGGAAATCGATTATATGGGATTTTCATCATCCATTCCGGGAAATCGGGAGTGTACTGTATGCCTTAAAAATGTGCTAATATTATATTTAAAAAATATTACACTTTGGTGCAAAACCAATCCTTAGGGTTGACACTTAAATCTAGAACCAGAACCAATTAGTCTGCTGAACGCGGTCTCCTCGGAGATCGACGTCTTTCATATTAGTGAAAGTACGTTCAGGGGACAAATACTCTCGACTTTAGAAAGCATCTTGTCTTCCTAATGTCAAACCATCTCTAATGCGTTCCTGGTATTGTGTAGAATGTATTTAATATTTTACCTATACACAATAGATGCCTAAAACATTTATGCTGTTTGTAACGTCTTTCAATGTTAACGGTGATTGTGTGTTTGTCTTCGACCTGAGTCGTGTTTGCATTTAATTATTCATCTTTGGCATTTCTCCTTCCTTGTTTGGTGCCCCGTTCCCTTTGTTGGACTAACAAGTCATCCGTGCCGTCTAATCTATGCAGATGCCGCTCATTCAAACCGCATTGTGTGTTCATATGTAATCAATTGTGTTGTGGTTATTTGTAATCTTTCATTTGTTCTTGTATTAATTATTCTATTTTATATATGGTGTTTCAAAATTATTATCAATGTAAAAGTTATTTTAGTCACGATTTAAAATGATTAATTATAGGCTTCTCTTTCTGCAACTGTATATTTGTTAATTATCAAAAAAATTAGTAAAAAAAAGTAATTAAACACACTTGTGAGACAGTATTTCATAATAAAAAAACATGGGAGACATTATTTTACAATACCCACACTTGTGAGACAGTATTTTACAATATGCACACATGTGAGACAGTATTTTACAATACGCACACTTGTGAGAATGTATTTCATAAGAAACAAACTTACGAGATGGCATTTTACAATACGCACACTTGTGAGACAGTATTTCATAATAAACAAACATGGGAGACATTATTTTACAATACCCACACTTGTGAAACAGTATTTTACAATACACACACTTGTGAGACAGTATTTTACAATAAACAATCTTATGAGACAGTATTTCATAATCAACAAACTTGCGAGACAGTATTCCATAATAAACAAACTTATGAGACAGTATTTCATAATCAACAAACTTGTGAGACAGTATTTCATGATATTATAATTCGTCAGACAGTATATCATAATACACAAACTTCACATTGATTCAATCTAATTAGGATACTATCCAAACCAGTTGGCAGTTGAGATTTTCTGTGGTTTAAGCACCAAAATATGAACGAGACTCAAACCCGCAATCCTTGCAATCCATGCGCATTGCTTGAGACCAATTAAGCTACACGTGAAAATAGTTTAGGAGTATCTCACTCCTGAATAGTGATGGTAACTTGATTGAGTCCCGTCACGGAGGAATTATTGTTTCGTTATTTTATAGCAACATAATATGTAACGATTGTACTAATTAGTTTGTCTATGCCATTTCAGCACCTCCGCAGCCTCAATCTCCTCCCGTGGGCGAGGACAGTTCTGATCCATCGCAGGCCTCTCCGGCAGCGTCTGCGTCCTCCCCGTCACCGCCTACCCCTTCCTCTCCGTCCCCCGTAATACCGCCTGCTCCATCTCCGAGTCCACCGCCTCTTCTGACCAGCGCCTCCCTGCAGGATATCATGGCTTCCGCCCAGAACGCTCAGAGGAGGAATAATAAAGGTGAACAAATTAATAAATTTATCCCTTTCCATTTTGTATTTTATTCAATAGTTAAATTTGCAGCAGGGTAAAATAAACTATTATGTGGACAGTTCTGATCCATTGCAGGCCTCTCCGGCAGCGTCTGCGTCCTCCCCGTCACCGCCTACCCCTTCCTCTCCGTCCCCCGTAATACCACCTGCTCCATCTCCGAGTCCACCGCCTCTTCTGACCAGCGCCTCCCTGCAGGATATCATGGCTTCCGCCCAGAACGCTCAGAGGATGTATGTTATTTAATCGTGCGATGTATGTTATTTAATGTATGTTATTTAATCTGTATATGGACAATTGTATGAGAGAGCTGAAAGGGTTGGATGTAGGTGCCAAAATGAGCGGAGTGTCAGTAAGCTGTCTCTTGTATGCGGATGACGCTGTCCTACTTGCTGACAACGAGCATGAACTACAAGTCCTGGTGAATTGTATGTATGAGGTATGCATGCGAAATGATCTGATGATGAATGTTAATAAGTCCAAGGTAATGATTTTTGAAAAGGAAGAAACCACGACAGTCTGCAACATTAGCGTGAATGGTGAAAACTTGGAGCAAGTAGTTGAGTTTGTGTATTTAGGTAGTATGTTTACAAGAGATGGGAGAGTGGAGAGGGACATTGAAAGAAGGGTTGGGGCAGGTAACAAAGTGAATGGTGCACTTAAAGTTGTCATCGCAAACAAAAACCTATCCAAAAAAGCTAGAATGGCAGTGCACAATGGTGTTCTTCTACCGACCCTTATGTATGGAAGCGAAGCATGGAACTGGCAAAGGAAGGATGAAAGTAGAATAAATGCAGTAGAAATGAGATCTCTTAGACGAATGTGTGGATACTCTGTGTATGATAGAGTGTCGAATGAAAATATAAGAAGTGAATGCGGTGCGAATGATGGTGTCATGAACAAAATAATGAAAGGATCATTAAGATGGTTTGGACATATGGAAAGAATGAATGAAGAAAGAATGGTAAAAAATTATATGTTAATGATGTAAATGGAACCAGAAATAGAGGAAGACCGAGGAAAACGTGGCACGATCAAATAAATCAAATATTGAATGTCGGCCATGTGAGGAGTCAGAGAAATCGACGCGCGTGCATGACACGATGTATGAATGTTGAGGAAGCGAGAGAAATATGTCAGGAAAGAAAGGTGTGGCAGTCCATTCTTTCTGCCTACCCCTTCGGGGAGACGGCGTGATGGTTAGTTAGTTAGTTAGTTAGTAAAATAAACTAAAACTGTTAACACTGTGGAATTCCACAATGACGACATTTTTAGAATTCAAACATTGTTTTTTTTTTTCTTCCACTTTTGAGTTCATTTATCTTAACGTGTTTAGAAGGCTTTATACTATCACCGAGAGAACAATATAAGCTGTTAATATCGTTTTCCCGATGATGAAAGTGTAAAACCTTCGAAACATCGAGAAAAATAAATTCAAAAGTGGAAAAAACAGTGTTCTTTATAATAAACATGCCTCCCCCTGAAGGGATAGGCAAACATTAGGTCCTTACATATGAAATTGGCGTTTTGTATGGGAGGAACATAAAGTTGATTTTTTTTAAATACAATATATTTATTTAATCAAAGTATGTACCATTGCTATCTATGCACTTTTGCCATCTCATAGGTAGTTCATCGATCCCTTTACTAAAAAAACATTCGGACGGGAATCAATAAAATCTTTGAAGTCGGTTTGGACTGCCCCATCGGAGTTGAATTTTTTCCCTTGCAAGAAGTTATCCAAATTTCGAAAAAAATATTAATCTGTTGGGGCAAGGTCCGGAGAGTACGGTGGATGTCTTAGACATTCCAATTGAAGCTCTTCTAATTTGGTAGCCGTCTGTTGTGCAGTGTGTGGTCTAGCGTTATCATGAAGCAGCAGTGGCCTAGAGCGATTAACCAGCCTCGGTTGTTTAGCAGCTAGCTTTTCCATCATGGTTTGCAGTTGCTGACAATAGACATCTGCCGTAATCGTCTGGCCAGATTTAAGAAAGCTGTAGTGAACGACACCAGCACTAGTCCACCAAACGCTCACAAGTAACTTTTTTGGAGTCAATTTTCGCTTGGGGTATGGTTTGGCTGGTTCGGCAGGGTTCAGCCATTGCGGTGAGCGCTTCCGATTATCATACAGGATCCACTTTTCATCACAGGTAATGATTCGATTCAAAATCCCTTCATTATTGTGCCGGTTGAGTAATGCAACGCAACAGTCAACGCGCGTTTGTTGATTTGTTTCACTCAATTCGTGAGGTACCCACCTTCCAAGCTTTTTCACCTTCCCAATTTGCTTCAAGTGGATTAAAACAGTTTTATCACTAACACCGCAGCCTGCAGCTAACTCGGACGTGGTTTGCGATGGATCTGCTTCCACAATAGCCTTCAATTCTTCATTATCAACTTTGGTCTCCGGCCGTCCACGGGGCTTGTTCTGCAGGTCGAAATTTCCAGAACGAAAACGTTGGAACCAAAAACGCACTGTGTTTTCTTTTACGGCACCGTCGCCATACACATCATTAATCCTTCGAGCCGTTTCTGCAGCACTGGTGCCACGGTGGAACTCGTACTCGTAAATAACGCGATATTTCAAGTTTTCCATTTTGTAAACTGAGTGACGCAAAGAAAAAAAAACAATTGAGGAAAAAACAAATTAATTATAATTTTCGAAACACAAACACTTGGGTAAATAGCTGTATAAATTTTAATTTGGAATTCCTAACCAAAAAGAAGATATTTGAGATCAAAGTTGCCAGTACGGCAAAACGCCAATTTCATATGTAAGGACCTAATAGAATGGACAGCCACACTGTTCTTTAATATACGTCATGTGCATCCTCAACATTCATACATCATGTCATGTACGCACGTTGATTCTCCGACTCTCGAATTAGTTTTCCTCGGTATTTTTGTTTTTTTAATTTCAAATAATATTTTTGAATCTAATTAACCACTGATTCTTCTATCCTGCCGTGTGTGTATTTTGATCATTCAATCATGCATACATACTAGTCACCACGACTTGTAGCTCATGTTCGTTGTCTGCAAGCGGGACAGTGTTATTCGCATACAATAGATAGCTTACTGACAATTCGCTCATTCAATCCAACGCTTTCAGCTCTTTCATACATTTGATAATAATAATAATGTAATATAAAAATCTAAATATGAACGCTGCATCTGATATTCGCGATCGGTTAGAAAGTATAATAGAACAAAATAAACAAGTTGGGTTTTCATTTGGGTATGAAATATGAAAAAGATTGGTTATCAGCTTAGATCTGAAATCTGTCGGATCATTTATGCATCTAAGGTATGAAGGGAGATTGCTCCAAGCTGATGGGCCGGCTACTGCAAAGGCTCGATCCTTGAAATTCGTACTAGGGCAACGCTTCGGCTCAACTAATCTTCCTATCGCCGAGGAGTTTGCCGGAGAAGTGTGGTTTACCTTGAATCTAGGCTGTCCGTTATACAGAGGTTGGATATATAACTTGGTGCCATTCCATGTAGCGCTTTGAAGACTGTCTAGCAGAGTTTATACTGGATTCTTTCTGGACTTTTAAGTCAGTGTCCATATACAGAGCAAATAACTGCGCGGACATTACGCACCTCTGTTTCATTGTGCTCGTCTGCAAATGTGATTGTTGGTTTGTTAGTTAACCCAGTGGTTGATTCGTATGTTGTATGCAGGTGGTGTCAGCCGGCAGGACTCACGCCTGAGCGTCAAGTCCCTGATCGAGAGCATAGAGAATGCGGCCAAGCAGGCCAAGGCGGGCGCTGGCAGTTCCCTCACATCCTCCACTTCCAGCCTCAGCAGTCTGGTCAATGCCGAGACTCCCCCGCCCATGGACAACATGCCTCAGGTAAACGATTAATCAACTTTATTCTACTAATACAAAATATCTCAAAATAAAGTTTATATTTGAATTCCGAGCGTTCTGTGGAGATGTTAGACGACTTCTTGGTGCCTGGATTGCAATACTTTCCTGGTTATAACCAATCAAATCAAATGTGGCTCGGTGATATGGAGTCCCCACGAGGCGAGATACTCGCTCGTGTTGGAGAGGGTTCAGAAAAGATTTCTGAGATATCTCTACATGAGGGAGTTTGGTAGCTATCCGTGGCTTTATCCCACTGCATTCCTCTTGGGCATGCTGGGGACCAATAGTTTGCAGATAAGAAGGGATGGGTGCACACTTACCCATTTCTTCAGACTTATCAGGGGATTCTTTGAGAACTCCGTCATCTTGGAGGCTATCCATCTTTATGTTCCGGATGGCTATCTTCGACAGCGTCAGCACAGACTGTTTTATCTCCCAGCATGTAGAACCAACCTGCCTCTGGTGATGCCGGTGGGGAGAGCAATCAAACTGCTGAACATGATCGCTTCGGAGATCGATGTCTTTCATATTCGTGAAAGTACATTCAGAAGACAAATACTCTTGACTTTAGAGAGTATTTTGTATTCCTAATGTCGAACCATCTCTCATGCGTTCCTGGTATTATATATTCCTTATGTTTTACCTGTTCTCAATAGATGCCTTAAACTATAAAAAATGTTTGTAATGTCTTTTGAGAAAATAAACTGATTTGATTTGATTTGATTTGAAAATATGGTTCCAGCAGGACGGAACAATGTCACGCATGTCCAATACGTCTCTGGAGTTGCTGAAATTTTCTTTGACAAATTGATCTTCAGGAGAGGTGACATAATTTGGCCTCCACTCAGTTGTGATTTAACCCCTATGGACTTTTTCCTGGTGGTTATCTCAGGGTAGGCAGAAAGAATGGACCGCCACACTACTCTATCCTGACACAATTCTCTAGCTTCCTCCACATTCATACAACGAGTCAAACACGCATGTCGATTCTTCCGACTTCTAGTATGATCAACCTTTAAAATTTGGTCATGTCATGTTTTCCTCGGTCCACCTCGACTCTGTATTCCATTAACATCGTTAACCTATACTTTCTTAACCATTCTTTCTCCTTCCATGCGCTCCATATGTCCGAAACAATGCAGCGATCCTTTCATAATTTTCATAATACCTTCTTCTGTTTTACATTCCTTTCTTATATCAGCATTTGAGATTCTGTCGTGCATCCTTCTACCACACATATGTCTTAGGGATCTCATCTCTACCGCATTTATATGACTCTCACGATAAGATGTTAACGTGTTATTATTTGTGTATACAGTTTATCAGTAAGAGCCCCATGAGAGAGCAAGCTCCACCGCTGCAGTCTCCGGTGCCTTCCGGGGCCAACGGGGGCACCAACGGCTTCAACGGTAACACCCTTGCCTCTAAACCCCCGCCCACCGCACGGTCTGCACGAGGGATCATCATTACCAACGGTTAGTGTACGAGAAATATTTTTGCAATAATATTAAATTATATTTTTTTGAAAGATGTAACAAGGTTTTTTTTTTTTTTTTTTTTCGGATCTTGGGTATATCAGTGTAACATATATGGGTATACAGGGTAGGATCAAGAAGTAGTAGGACTGAATTAATATTTTTTTTTTATTGTACTAATTGGTACAAATCCTTAGTATTCCTCGAAATAGCATCCTTGTGCTTCGATACAACGCGTATAACGCAATTACCACTGCCCGTACACCTTCTTTAACTCGCTTTCCGGAATCCCCTTCAGAGATGCCGTCACAGCCCCTTGGACGTCTTCAACGGAGCCGTATCGGTTTCCCTTGAGGTCCGCTTGAGTCGAGGAAAGAGGAAGAAGTCCGACGGAGCCAGATCTAGTCTCTAGGGGGGGTGAGGCAACGTGGCAACCCTGTCCTTAGTCAGAAACTCCCTCACCTGGACTTCCACGTAAAAAATGGTTAAATCCCGAGTTTGACGCAGAATTTGATGACGTAGCGCTGCTCGAGATTTTTCTCCATCTTGGATCGCAACGACACTTCTTAACAGAGGTTCACGGAAATCAACGTGCCTACTCTCAACCTGCCCGCAGGTGACTGAAAAAAATATCGGTCTCTTTGGAAGGCTCCCCACTACCACGCCCAGATGGTCCGACCCCCCTCCATCGCTCGGTTCGCACTACAGAAATACAGTCCTACTACTTCTTGATCCTACCATGTATTATTGACAACCTTCGTGGCCGAGTGGTAAATGTTTTGACTGCCACCCCGAAGGTTCCGGGTTCGATTCCTGGCGATGGCAGTGTGATTGTCACACGGTCTTTGGTTTGGTGCAGAATTCACGTGACAATAAAGTGGCCATAGATTAGCCATATAATAGCCATTACCTAACATGAAAATCTGCACTCATTTATGCATTTTTTTTTTATCCGTGACTCTTGTTTGTGAGTGTGGGTATGTGTGTGTAAATGGATTTTTATTGATTTTTTTTAATAATATTTTTTCCTACGTTGCTGTCTCTGTCTTCTGTACAAATCCTGCTTGCCTTATTAATATTATATACTGCAATATGCCTCGGAATACTAAAACACTTTTATGCTTTTAAAAAAAAAAAACTAAAATAATATTTGTCATTGTGTCAAACAATTCATAAATAATTTCATAATGACATAATATTTCTATCCTAACCTAACAAAATTACACTAAAATGATTGTGCCTTTTTCACAACCATTTTACAATGATTCTTGCTATTTTATCATTTGAAGACTACAGGGGAAAAACAAGGAATGTTAGTAGAAGGTTGAATAAATTGAGAATAAAGCTAATCAAAGTCTATACATTTCTTAGCAAGTAGCAATCAATTATCTGGCCATAGTCGATGACACACATGATTTTTGAATATGAAAATTTTACTGTGGAGATACGTACAAATGCCGCTAGATGGCATTATTACATTTATTTTGAATTTTAACTGACATTCCTTGTTTTTCCCCTGTAGTCTTCATTTGTATGCTAAAATACTTTAAATTATATATCTATCCTTATCATTTACATATAAATTATATTAAACTTTTATTATTTTGCAAACACCTTTAACAAACCTGTTCTATTTGTAACAAATAATAATTTTTACTGATTGTGTTTCTAACCTAACCTAAAATATTCCAATGTTATTTGACCTAAACCAAACGTATACATTTCTGACCACGTAACAAAAATAACCTTACCTAACCTGAAATATTACAATGATATTCGATTCAAATCTAACACGTACACTACTGACCTGGTAACCAAAATAATATAACCTAACCTAACCTGAAATATTCCAATGATATTTAATTCACACCTTACACATACACTTCTTACCTCTTAACCAAAATAAACTAACCTAACTTAATTGTATCTCAATAGAGACGAAGATGTAAATTGTTATTTGGAAACAGAACATGGTGGTCGAGGCGTTTACAGGACTTATGACCTGTCATTGGTTGGGCTAGGCGATCGCTTTATGTAATACAACATTCCGCCCTTCTTACGACCACCACGTCTGAAATTTTTTTTAAAGATGTATATATGCTACTATGTTGAGAAACACTTCACATATTTTTGTTCGATCTACACTAGCGCCATCTATTAAGATTAGATGTAAGCATTAAGCAGAAAATCTTTATTAATGCAATGTGAAAGGCTACGCAATTATCATACATTGCTTGACCTCGACAACCATATTCATAATTTACATCTTCGTCTTTATTGAGATTCAATTAATCCTTAAATGATCAACCCGCAAGTATTGGTAACATTCATAACCTAACTTAACCTAACCTAAAATATTCCAATGATATTCGACCCAACACACACCCTTCCGATCACATAACAAAAATGATACCCATTTCCGCTCCTCCGGCCGTGCAGACCAGCCCAAGTCTCTGAGTCAGGAGTACAACGGCGGGAGCGGCAAGTGCGGCACGATGACGACCCTCGCCGCGGCCGCAAACAAAATGTCCGCCGCCACGAACCTCACCGACGACCAGACGTCCAGTGTCCACTCGCTGCTGCAGAACAACAAGGCCATGGAGACCTTCGTGCGGAGAAACAGCTACGGAGACCTTAGTTAGTCCCATTGGCTTTCAGTTGGATAATCATATTTATACTCTTCTAGACTCTTTTAGATACTTATCTGCTAGAATACAGTGGGTTCGGGGTCTTATTATCAAAAGTAATATCATTATTGTTTTGAAAAACACATAAAGTTCAAATAGAGATAATTCAGTAGACTTAACTCTCCATATTTTCTACTAATATCTTTATGTTTAGCGCTAACGTAAGTAGTGTCTGTTTTGTTCCAAAATTAAAAATGAGCACCAAAAGTAAAACAAAATAGTAAAGGTTATATGTCATTCGAAAGATAATTTTCTGCACTACAGTATATTTACCTTTCCCTTTCCACTATCCTGTATAAACACTCAGTTCTGTACCCAGGTCCAACCAACCCCACTAAAGGCCACTCCCTGTCACCATCCCTTGGTGCCCCTGGGCATCTACATTTTACAACCCCCCTCTCCTCAATCCTAATTATACCCCTTCCACTTTTATACATAACTCTATCTCCATTTAGTATATAAGTGATCGCTCTGTTTTATTTGATTGTTAAAATTGAATACACTGATAAAGGTTACTTGTAACCGAAACATGTCTGAGTTCAGTGAAAATAAAGTGTTGTAAGTGAGTAATTATATTTATTCAAATATGAATCCACAACACAAAGTGAAGGCGTACATAGAAGAAATAAAAAAAAAAAGTTGTAAACGTCATTAACCACCCTGCCTATTTGAACGTACGTGATACGTTCACTTTGACTGTACCATTCTACGATATCCTGTATCACATACGGGCTCGAGAAAAAGTAATGTACCTAAAATGTACAAAGTTTTAGGGTTACGCGCGTGTGCCATCAAAACTTGAGCACAAATCAAATCAAATCAGTTTGTTTCATCAACAGACATTACAAAAATTATTTTTAAGGCATCTATTGAGAACAGGTAAAATAATATATTATGTATAGTATACTACCAGAAACGCATAAGAGATGGTTCAACATTAGGAAGACAGGATACTCTCCAGAATTAAGAGTATTTGCCTTCTGAACGTACTTTCACTAACATGAAAGACGTCGATCTCCGAGGAGACCGTGTTCAGCAGACTAATTGCTCTTCCCACCGGCGTCACCAGAGGTCATACAAGTCTTGATAAATATGATAGTTTTACAAGGGGCAGGTGAAGTGTGCGGCCGAGTATTTGAGTATATAATTAAATTTCATTAATAAAAAACCTACTCTCGGAAAATAACCCAAAGGTAGGGCAGTTAGTATCTTACTACTGAGCAGATGAATTGTAGTCACATGACTATGCTGACTTTTTCCATTAATTTAAAGCTTGTCTTCTTCTCGTTGCTACACCCCGGTGTGGTTTAATTGAAGTTTTGTTTAAGGCTTGTAATCAAATAAACTGATATGTGAAAACGTACATAAAAGCAAACACAATATCTTGTAGAACCGAAAATTATCTTTTGAATGATATAACCTTTACCATTTTGTTTTACTTTTGGTGCACATTCTTAAATTTGGAAAAAAAGTGACAGAACTTATTTTAAGGCCTATTATTAATTAACTCTAATTAACTTTCTTGGGCATAAAATAAGATTTTTTAATTTTGATACAATTCAAAGTTTGCTAAATTAGATTTATAAATAAAAATTAGGCTCTCTTTTATAATACTTCTATAATCTTTACTCTTTAGGTTTTTACATCTACAATAGCTTTCTGGCAAGTCCACACCTCAAGTAAGCAAGCTTAATTGAAACATGAATGAAAATGTCTGTTTTCTAGAGGTTTTACTATATTTTATGGGAATGGCATGTTTCATCTTGCTATGTGTGACATTTTGATGACATTTGATAATGCTTTAGTAAGGTGAAACATGCCATTCACTTAAAATAAAACTTCTACAAAACAGACATTTACATTCGTATTATTTATTGAATATGGAGTTTTACATAATTGTTCAAGATTTTTCCAACTTTTTCTATTATCCAGAGTCCACTGTATGGTTATATATTAGATTATTACTTTCTCTTAGGCTAGTAACAATAGTATCTAATATTGAAGTATCTTTAATTTTAATCACTACTTTGACTCAAATACATATATTTCCACGTGATCGATCTCATATAATTTTAAAATTTGTATACACATCCGGGTGGTGGTTTACAGGGCGAAACATGGTTCCCAATTGAACGCTCAGTTCCTGATGGAACACATGGTTCCTAATGGGACGCTTGGTTCCTGATGGAACACATGGTTCCTAGTAGAATGCTTGGTTCCTGGTCGAAGGATCGATTGCTAATGGAACACTCTGTTCTCGATGGAACATAATATTTTTTTTATGAAATGCTTGGTTTTAAACACATTGATTGCGGGAATCGTTTAAAAAAAACTCCTGCAAATATTGCGTTAATAGAATACTTGTTTCCTTATGGGACACTTAATTCTTAATGTTCCCACGGCTTTGAATGTGAACATTTGATTCCTAATTGAACACTTGGTTCCTACTTGAAAGTTTAGTTCTTAATTTAAAATTTGGTTCTTAATTGAACATTTGGTTCCTAATTGAACATTTGGTTCCTAATTGAACATTTGGTTTCTAATTGAACATTTGGTTCCTAATTGAACATTTGGTTTCTAATTGAACATTTGGTTCCTAATTTAACATTTGGTTCCTAATTGAACATTTGGTTCCTAATTGAACATTTGGTTCCTTATTGAACATTTGGTTCCTAATTGAACATTTGGTTCCTAATTGAACATTTGGTTCCTAATTTAACATTTGGTTCCTAATTGAACATTTGGTTCCTAATTGAACATTTGATTTCTAAATGAATAATCAGTTCCTAATTGAATATTTGGTTCCTAATTGAACACTTGGTTCCTACTTGAAAGTTTAGTTCTTAATTGACCATTTGGTTCCTAATTGTACATTTGGTTCCTAATTGAACATTTGGTTCTTAATTGAACATTTGGTTCCTAATTGAAACTTTGGTTCCTGGAACCCTGGAATCTATAATATATATTTTTATTTAACTCAAAAGTTTTTTGTCCTTTCTTTCAAAGTCCAATTAACGTTTGTAATTCATAACCTAGAGCTGATCACTCCTTTCTCCTTCACCACTAACACCTACCCTCCCGCACACATATATAAAGCTTTCAATCCAATCCACTTTGTGTTTTATGATTTCTGTAAAATAGTTCATCCGCAGCGCTTCTTGTAAAAATTGGCAATTATCAATGCTATTAAATCCACATATGTAAACCTAATATTTCACTGTCCAGAGACTTATTTCTGATGGTGATGAAACATGTCTATGAACAGTGAAATAAAGTACAAAATGATGTGTATATGAATCCACAACACAAGAATATATAATAAATTAATACTTGAAAACGTATGTTTTCTAGAAGTTTTATTAAATTAAATCATTTTTAAATGTTGTCATCAGATCGAAACTATTATATGTAATGGGTTTAATGAGATTATTTTAATAAAAAAATGTATACCCTAGCAAATGAAGCGATTATGCTTTTAGACTAACGGTTAGACTAACGGTTGTGTATTTTTTCTGTCCAGGCGAACGCAAGGACCCCCTGAACGGGCTGGTGAAGAACGGAGGCTCCAAGAGGAACGCCCTCCTCAAGTGGTGTCAGAACAAGACAGTCGGGTACAGGAATATCGACATCACTAACTTCAGGTAAACAATCTCCGATAATTCTGATGAATCTGAAATTGCAAAGTCATGGAGTGTTGAAAATAATGAAAGGAACATTAAGATGTTTTGACGTGCGTGCATGACACGATATATGAATGTTGAGGAATTGAGACAAGTATGTCAGGAAAGAAGAATTGGACTAAGCTGGGCAGCTTTCGGAAACATGGGTTACATCCTTTAAAACCGGAAAATACCGATCAACCTGAAACAAAAAGTCTATGAAGCCTGCGTTCTGCCAGTTGGTACTTATGGTACTTATGGTGGCGGTCCATTCTTTCTGCTTACCCCTTAGGCGAGATGTTGTGATGGTTAGTTAGTTAGTTAACAATTCTCTTATTGGATGTAATGATTGCAGTTCTTCGTGGAACGACGGGCTGGCACTGTGCGCCCTGCTGCACACCTACCTGCCCGCGCGGGTGCCGTATGACTCCCTGCCCCCCTCCGACAAGAAGCACAACTTCTCAACGGCCTTCGCGGCTGCTGAGAGCGTCGGTATACCCACAACCCTTGTAAGTACATTATATTGAATTCCATCATTGTTGTTTATTCCATTCATTTTATTCTCATTTCCAATGCATTTACTTTCTATTTCCGAAATATACAAAATATTTCATTGCTATTTCCAAAGTATTCAAGATATTTGTTTCCTATTTCCAAAATATTCAAAATATTTCATTGCTATTTCCAAAGTATTCAAGATATTTGTTTCCTATTTCCATAATATTCAAAATACTTGATCCTTATTCAAAAAATATTCAAGGTTTTTGATTCCTGTTTCTATAATATTCAAGATATTTAATTTATTTATCCAACATATTCGAGATTTTTGATTCTCATTTCCAAAAGTATTTAAATCCTATTACAAAAATATACAAAATTAATTTGTTACGAATGGAAACGACAGTTTTTTAGAAGTTTGAAAGAAATGCCATGTTTCGCCCTTCTAAGGCATTATCAAATAGAAGGGCGAAACATGTCATTCCCATAAAATATAATAAACTTCTAGAAAACTGACGTTTTCGTATTAATTATTTAATATGGAGTTTAACATCATTGTTCAAGAAACAATAAATAATACATTTATTACCTGTTTCCATAAAACCTTTGTTCTTATGTGCGTATCTGATTGTCACTGTTGTTTCTATCCTCATTTATTGACATTTTGGAGATCGTTGCAGACTCCGCCTTCAAGGAATCTTACAATGAGATCTCCAAAATGCATTTAATGCACACATGTGCGCTTTACGTAGACGATCGCCATAAGCGTAGCTGTGTGCGCTTCGCAATATTCGAAAGATGTATTTCAAAATTAATTCCGATTTTCTCACAACGACATCTATGAATATTTTAAAATATTAACAAACCAAAAAGGATCGATATTTTTCGATAGTTTGGACAAAAATACGTGGCGTACCGGCGCGCTGTTTCTAAAAACACGTGGCGATGAATGGGTTAACCCAAGATCTCTGAATCTCTATAATTTGTTTCCTATTTCCAAAATATTCAAGGCATTTGTTTCTTGTTTCCAGAATATTCAAGATATGATCCAGTTGGAGAGGCCTGATTGGCAGCAGGTTATGGCCTACGTGACGGCCATCTACAAACACTTTGAAACCTGAATCCAGGTTCCGACCCTCGTAGGATAAACTCGCCTCTGTTGTGTTCCTTGCTCGTCAACTGTGAGACCTTACCACCATCGAGGAAGAGAATAGTTAGACAGGCGTCAGTATTAGAGAGAAGATATTCGCTGTGTTTTACATTTAAAACGATTTATTAAAAATGTAATTAGAAAAGAAAAATGATGAAAATACTATAATTCGATTGCCATAATAGCTTCTTGTAATTAAAAGTTTAAACTGCGCCTTTATGAATAGGAATTATCAAATCATTTGGCTTATGATTAACTATTTTTTTTTATTATATTTATTTAACCTTTTCCTTACGGCTCGGTCAAATACGAATTGTACCGTTAATACGGCGCGAATATTTCTAACCAAGTTTTGAATGATAAACGTATTTACCAGGGCTATTTTCGCATATTATATTTGTTCGGTTATCCTTTAGCTATCAGATGATGAATAAACAAGTATTTTATATATTACCTCATTCATAATTCACAATATTTTAATAGAAATTGATAAAATTAATTCACAATTCTCTAATAAATTCACACAAAACAAAAGAAAGAATAGAATTTATCACGATTTATAATAAATAACAGATAATAATACAACGAAACGTCGAAAATCAAATGCGCGCGCGATGCAGGACAAACGAATATAATGGCGGCTGATGGGATACTTCACAGATGTGATTTACCGACGACGCGCATGTAAACCGTAATTACGACGAAGTAAAACACATTTAATTTATTATCATTACAGAATTCTGTAAAGGACATATGTAGATAAGTATTGGAGTCATTTGTGGTTCAAAATTCTTACAATAGATGTTACTATCAACACTGCAAAGTTGCAAAACGATATATCACGGCTACCGATGTTAACGGTTAGGAAATCTTACACGTGATATGACGGCTACCGATGCGAATAGGTTAAATTAAAATCATTTTATGATATAATAAACATGTAAGGCATACAAAGTGAAGCTATCAATATAAAAAGACTTTGTAAAGAATTCCTGTTTCATAACTGGAACACTATATCAACTGTGTATTTTAGCTACGTATATTCAAGTTGTAATTAAAAAAAAATCGATTATATTTTTTAATCACTTTTATATATCTGCCTTTTTAAAGCTAAGTATTTTATATTTAGAACTATGACGGAAGTCTATTAGCTGATTATTTTGTCTGACTCGCGCTGAAATATTGTAAAATTATTTAAATAAAAGAAACAGATGGTCCCATTTGAATAACTTTTGAAAACATTGTGTTTTTACAACGCTTGTGCGGCTGGATTCATTTGCAGTCCAGAAAAATTGGTTTCAAACTGTAGCAGACATTTGCAGCTCATATTTGAATGTATCTTATAAACCTTTTTACTTTAGTTCCTTACTATTCAATTTTGGGTAATGTTATGATGGACTAGGATAGTCTGTCTGAGCTGCAAATGTAGTTAGTTTCGGTTCAAGACCATATTTTATTACTGCAATTTAAGCTAGTCTCCACAATGGGGATTAACCGTCCTATTTTCAGGTAACTTTCCGAGAAATGTACAAAAAAAATTACCTTTTTAATTAATTAAATTTAATTATATGTTAATTATTTTTCTTCTTCTTTCGGTGCCGTGTCAGGTCCCCCCAACGTTGGCGATCACTGCAGCAAAGGCATCTCTATCCTGCGCCACTTGGAACAGGTTCTGAACTCTTGTTATTACTGTCCACTCTTTGATGTTCCGCAGCCAGGACAGCTGCCTTCTACCAACTCCCCGACATCCGTCCACTTTACCCACTAATATCAGTCTAAGGAGGTGGTATTTTTCTCCCCTTAGCACATGACCCAAATATGAGACCTTTCTAATTTTCACACTCGACAACAGCTCTCTATTGGCTCTGGCTCTCTGTAGTACGTCTCTATCGGCCCACGGTATACGGAGCATTCTGCGGTATATTTACATCTCGAACGCTTCCAACCGGTTCATTACATTCACTTTAGAGTCCAGGTTTCGCAGCCATATAGAAGAACAGACCATGAATAACATTTCATCATTTTTTGTCGGAGTTTCAAGTTAAGATTATCGTTGCAAAATAATGTTCTCATTTTATTAAATACAGTTTGTGCAACGTCAATTCTGCATTTTATTTCAATGTCCGGGTCAAGCGCTTTAGTGATAATGCTGCCGAGGTATTTAAATTGGTCGACCATTTCAACATTCAGTTGCAGAGTGGATGAAGAATAGTTAATTCGCCCAAATGTCATCCATTTGGTCATCATTTCATTTCCATTTTTTAAAATGGCGTGTCATCATTGTTAATGAAAAAAAATACGCATCTTATGTGATCTTTTATTTTTTAATATTTTTTGTGAATGTATACTTATACTTGTATACGAATACTGGATTTCACCCACCGTGGGTTATCAATTCATGATTTAATTGTATCTCAATAGAGACGAAGATGCAAATTGGAAACTGAATATGGTTGATCAAGGTGTTTACAGGACTTATGACCTGTCATTGGTTGAGTTAAGCGCACGCTTTATGTAATTACAACATTCCCCATTCCACCTTTCTTTATGACCATGTATGACAAATTTTTGGAAGTTGAAGTTGTCATACATGGTCATAAAGAAAGGTGGAATGGGGAATGTTGTAATTACATCAAGCGTGCGCCTAACCCAACCAATGACAGGTCATAAGTCCTGTAAACACCTTGATCAACCATATTCAGTTTCCAATTTGCATCTTCGTCTCTATTGAGATACAATTTTATTTTTTAATTTAAGTTTTATCATAAGTTATTCAAATGTGAATCCACAACACAAAGTGATGGTGAATATAAAAGAGTAGACGGTACAGCCAACTTTTAATAATTTATAAAATGTTACCAGTTGTGAAAAAATATGTTGCTGGTCGCGTGATGCGTGTTTAAGTTTCTCGAGTCTGCGTTGAGTCATACAAAAGAGTTTGCTTCTAGCCGTGTATCATATGTATATTAGATTGTAAGTTTGCTGCACGTAAGGAATTGTGTTTCGCTGATAAAAGACAATACTTCATTCCAAAGAGTTGTGTAATATAATGTATCGAGTGATTTCGCAGTGTCTTATTTTTGCTTGTTTGTAAATAAATGTAAGTAATGTTCGACTGATTTTCAAGTATATATTAGTATCACGCAAGGTACTACTCCTGTCACGAATTATATATATTTTGTTTTAAATACTTATTTGCATACGGAATCGAAATTGTCACACTTTATCTTCTTATTCAAATGTTTCTGTCCTGCGCCGCTCGGAACAGCTCCTCGGCACTTCAGATGTCGGTCCACTCCCTCACGTTTCGCAGCCAGGACATTTGTTTCCTTCCAGGCCCTCGGCGTCCCTTAATTTTCCCCTCCAATATCAGCTGGAGAAAGTTGGTACTTTTCCACACGCAGTATATGACCCAGATGTGAGATCTTTCGAACCTTGATAGTTGATAAGAGTTTCTTGTCAACTCTAGCTCGCCTCAGGACTTCGGTATTGGTAACCATGTCTGTCCAGGGAACTCTGAGCATTCGGCGATGGAGCCACATTTCAAATGCTTCCAGTCTGTTCATTGAGTTAACTTTCAAGGTCCACGTTTCACATCCGTACAATAAAACATACCACACATAGCATTTGATCATTCTCTGGCGGAGTTTCAAGTTTACGTTATCATTGCAGAAGAATGATTTCATTTTATTAAACGTTCTTCATCTTAAGCTAAATTATTGATCTGTTCTAGAACAGGGACCATTCTCTTGGTAAGTGGAACACCAGCTATCTTTTTAAAATATATTTTATAAGAATGACATGTTTGACCTTGCTAAGGAATTATCAAATGTCATGTCATTCTAAATATAATTGAACATTGAGAAAACAGACATTCGTATTGATTATTCAATATTGAGTTTCACATCATTGTTCTTGAAACAATAAATATTATTAAAACCTTTGACTGCTATCATGTTTTTTAAATTACTAATGAAAAATGCTATCATTCGGAATTAATTTTGATTTTCTTTTTACATAATATAGTTTTTTTTTAGAGGTTTGGTTTTTAAACTGGCAACATTGTTTCTACAGGCTGTCAATTTGACAGTTGACAGTTGAGTTGTAGTCAGTACGTTTTGCCATTTCACCATGAATATACTGATATCAGAACAGCTCTTGAAAATTGTGGAAATTTATTTTTAAAATCATTGTTCGGTTCGCCAAACTTATCGTGCACTACGTCCATTTTACGGTCGACATAATCGTCCATCCGAGCAAGTTATTCGGAAGACCATGGATCATTTTCGCACCACGTACACTCTAGTGGATAATATGCATCCAAAAAGACGAAAATTGGACTTCACGATTGCGCTTCATTTGAGCTAGCCGTGGTGCTCATATGCCCGAAATCATCTTCTTCTTTTTGTCCTGTCACACCTAAGTGGTGCATAGGGCCTCAAGGAATCTTCTCCACCCGACTCTATCGCATGCCTGATGCTTAACATCGTCCCAAGTGAGACCTGCTGCCTTAACCTCGTCCTGCAGGGTTCTTCTCCAGGTGGCTCTAGGTCTGCCTCGCTTTCTCTTTCCCCCCATAGGGGACCAGTCTAGTGCGCCTGAGCGATGCAGGCTGGGTTCCGTCTCAGAGTGTGACCGATCCACTGCCATTTGCGCCTAGCGACTTGTTCTCTAATTGGCTTTTCGCCTGCCATGGTCCAGAGAACGGCATTTGACACTGTTTGGGGCCAATAGATTTTGAATATTGAGTGAAGGCACCTATTTATGCCCGAAATCATATTTAAACAATAATGGCATAAAATTATCTATTTAATAAAGCCAACATCATATACTTAACATTATTTTAATGTGTTTTTTAAGAGCATTGCCAATTGTTACATCTTGTTTGTACAAGCGTGCAAGCAGGATGCACTATTTGTCGCCCAGAAAGTATTTAAATTCGTGTATTAAATTTATAATTGGAATTCAAGCATTGCTTATTGCGTGGGAAATATTATTTAGTAAGAAGTGATTCTATATAGACTACGCAGGTATATCGATGTGCCTCAGAATGGACCAGTTTGAAGGATGATATGTTAAGAAATTGTTGTGAATTGTAAATTTGTAATTTGTTTACATATTTCTATGTAACTCGGAACACATGAAAAGCCTGTAGTATAATGCAATTCAATGTTATAAGTTTTTTATTTTGTTCTGTAATAATTCAAGTCATTTAGAAATAATTTTAACCTATGATTTTATACATACATCGTATGGATACATTACCGTTAAGCACTTTTAGATTAAGAATACAATTTTATACAATATTCAAAAAAGGTAACTAACCTTTCGTATTTTATATATATTTTTAATCATATTTATGACAGTCTGCAACATTAGCGTGAATGGTGAAAATTTGGAGCAAGTAGTTGAGTTTGTGTATTTAGGTAGTATGTTTACAAGAGATGGGCGAGTGGAAAGGGATATTGAAAGAAGGGTTGGGGCAGGCAACAAAGTGAATGGTGCACTTAAAGTTGTCATCGCAAACAAAAACCTATCCAAAAAAGCTAGAATGGCAGTGCACAATGGTGTTCTTCTACCGACCCTTATGTATGGAAGCGAAGCATGGAACTGGCAAAAGAAGGATGAAAGAGAATAAATGCAGTAGAAATTAGATCTCTTAGATGAATGTGTGCATACTCTGTGTATGATAGAGTGTCGTATGAAAATATAAAAAGTGAATGCTGTGCGAATGATGGTGTCATGAACAAAATAATGAAAGGATCATTAAGATGGTTTGGACATATGGAAAGAATGGTAAAAAAATTATATGTTAACGATATAAATGGAACCAGAAATAGAGGAAGACCGAGGAAAACGTGGCACGATTAAATAAATCAAATATTGAATGTCGGCCATGTAAGGAGTCAGAGAAATCGACGCGCGTGCATGACACGATGTATGAATGTTGTCAGGAAAGAAAAGTGTGGCAGTCCATTTTTTCTGCCTACCCCTTCGGAGAGACGGCGTGATGGTTAGTTAGTTAGTCTTCTTGGATATTGTCTTTTCGGGAGTACCAGTCCGAAGGCTCCCACACATGTTGGAAATTTCTTTCTTGGAGATGAAGTTGGATATTGTTGGATGGTGAGGGGAGGGTTACTTGGAGGATGTAGTGGGTTGTGTCCGACATTTGGACCCGACTACCCGGGTAGGGAGGAGTGTGGAGGAGTTGGGAATGACTCGAATGTCAAAGAGTCAATAAAAACAGACTCTAGATCATGACATGCATGTCTCTTATTAATCTGACTGAAGTCAGTCGTGGCAGGCAAAGAGTTAAACTTATTAGAAGCAATGTGCACTACCTACACAGCATAGGTAAATGAAGGTTAATTAAGGCCACACGAAGCTTGCATAGTATTTCTAGCTTTTCGTATGTTCCGAGCATTAATTATAACATTTTGCCTCTTATAAATATGTAAAAATCCAATTTTATATGTGCTTTTGTAAATAGGAAAAAAATTCGGACCATTAACGCAATTGGTAGCGATTAAACTTTGCATTTGTGGAATTGTAAAAGCAATTTGTTAGTTTGTACTTTTTAATTTACTTTATCTCTTCGTTGGCGCTACCATCCAAATTGAGCCTTATAGCATGTGCCTCCGACTCTGCCTGTTCTTGGTCACCTGGACACACTTCTGGTCTCATCCTGGCTCATCCCATTCGTTTCCTTCCACCTGGGTATACATTCATTATTCTTTTAGAGATGCGTGAGTCTGGCATTCTCCGTACATGCCCAAACCATTTCAATGAAACAAATCAGTTGTTTCATGTGTGTTGAGATACTAGGTTAGTTAGAAAGTTTCAATCCTGGGATTGGTTTGCAGCAATTTCTTCTATTCTTTTCTTCCATTCTTCCCTGTCTTGTGCGGCAATTTTGAAATCTGTCGTATATGATGAGCAGCGCACGTCCACCAACAGGTCCTCCAGGTACTCTCGGCGTGGGGGTCCCCTAGAGTTTGTCCCCTCGGTCATACCCTCTATTATGGCATGCAAGAGACCTTCTTGACGTATTACATGGCTGATCCATTTTGCACGCTTTTCGGACAAGGTCCTGAGCAGGTGCTTTCCTCCTTCGATTCCTTGAAGAACTTCCTCATTCGTGATGTGATCTCTCCAGGAAATTCCTAATAGTCTTCTATAGGACCACATCTCAAAAGCCTCTAGTCTCCGCTTATCTCTTTCGGATAGGCACCAAGTCTTGCAGCCGTACATCAAGACAATCCATACATAGGTCCTGATGAGGAGTATTCTCAGTTTTAGGTCTATATTATTTGACTCTATTATTTTCGACCTTTTATTAAATGCAAGCCTAGCCTGATGTATACGGCTGTCGACCTCGCTCTTGGACCAACTGTCCCATGTTATTTTGCTCCCGAGATAGACAAACTCCTCGCGGTGTTCTTTAGTGGAACTCCTGACATCACTACTCTCATCTGATGTTGCGTTCGGCCTACAGTCAGCAGCTTTGTTTTATTTTGCTAGGGGTGCTAGATGCTAGGGGCCTTGTATATATTGTACAGTTCCTCATTGATTACTTTCTCTCCACAAATTCTTTGTAGTATTTTTCTTTTGAATGTGTCCAGCATTTCAGCCATCATCCAATACAGTTCTAATAATAGTTTTGTATATGGTTATTTTGGTGTTCCTTTGGACACTACGTGATTTTAAAACACTGGGAGTAAAGAGAAGTATATATTGTTGGCTGCAAGTTACTCTTCTGTTTTCTGGTGACTCTTCATTATTTTCTATTAGACTGGAACCCCAGATAGGTGAATTGATCAGTCACTTAACTATCTTAACTTATGTATCTTCTTCAGTCTATTCCCGTCCACTCCTGGACAAAGGCCTCTTCCATTCGTTCTCATGCCATTGTCTTTTGGAGACTGCATCCAGGTTATGGCGACGTGTCAGTTAAGATCATTCTGCCACCATAGTTGCGGTCGTCCCGCACTTCTCTTTCAGTAGTCTTTTTGTCCATTAATTCTCTAAATTTCTGGCAACGTGACCAGCTCATTACCATTTTAGAGTCACTAGATGTCAGTGATCTTTGTTTTATCTCTCACCGTATCGCTTCTGACTCTGTCTCTATGGCTTATTCCTAACATGGCTTTTTCCATTGCTATTTGGGTCACTCGCAGTTTTTCAAAACTTTGTTTCGACAATGTTACAGCGGCAACCGGTAGTGTGTATATAATTTGTAAATTATTATTAGGTTTTTAAAAATGTTCACATGTGAAAAGCCAATAACCTCAATTACCGTTCCATTGTTATTATGCCTTCGTGTATTTATTGAATTAGCCCGAGAACAAATTAGTTAGAACTATATATTTTTGCCAATAAAATCGTGGTTATTGTGTGTAAATAAATATTTTAGATATGTAAGTTTGTAAAACCTACAGCGAAAGAAATGTCAAATTTTGAACTGTTTATTTAGTTGTATAAAAAATAAATAATTACTTTAGAACATTTCACTTGAAACTAAATATTCTTATTTAGTATTAATAAAAAACAAATTAGGCATATTCTTTTATCATTTTGATATTGTATATATTGCATGAAAACCTTTTATAAAATGGACCAATTTATTATTTTTTATAAACCAGTGGAATTACACATGTCAAAATATTAAGATTGTTATTTGACTCAAATAATGTTTCCCTCCAATTTTAAACAGTGTGCAAACTAATCTGCCCATGTAATACAATTTTTGTATCAATAAATATTTTACCTCCTTGATTTAATGTGCTCCTGGTAACTATTTTCAATAAATTGCTACAATTTGAATGTTATTTGATATTTTATTTTCAATTCCTCAACACCACTCGATTTTATGTGCTCCTGGTATTTCTGTATGCAATAATATAACACATTTTACCATCCTTTTGTCAGTCAACTCTAATTTAAATAATGTCAAAATATTTTTATATAGTCACAAAAAAATCATTGAAATAAAATTCAAATAAAAAACAATTTACAAAAAACATTATGGACTACTTATAATTTTGCATAGTATGCTACTTTTTAAAACAATCTCCAAGATGGAGACTAGGTTTTCTGGAACAGGTCTCACAAAACCAAACTGTTTTCCGTCTTCCCCCTGGAATCTTTCTGTTACTGCACACAGTACGGTCTTTAGAACCTTTGTCCAGTTTCGCAATGAAGTGGGGCTTGTACTCTAATCGCTTCTCTGCATGACGTATCACGTAAGTTCCCGACATTTTAGGTTATGTGAATTTGCAAGGATTATTTTATAGTAAAATAAAAACGGAAAACAGTCAAAATCTTATTAAAACGTGAAATTAAATGTTTTTTTTACGAATAATCACAAGAAACAACGACACGTGTCAAGTTTTGCGCGCGAAAATACACCGCGCGCGCAAGTCTTATCTTGTCGGCCGCCAGCCGACAACTGAGTTGTAGCGTACATATAGCGATGTCGGCTGGCATTCGACAAAGGAGTGGTAAGGGTTAATGAACAAGTTTTGTAAATTTAACAAGTTTTTTAATTTTCATATAGGAGGGTTGTCCGTAAAATAAGTTTCCCTGTTTGCCACGGGCGCGCGGATCGCTGTTACGTGCGATCCGGCAACACTGGATCGTAGCTTGGTCTTCCCTCTCCACATCCCCACCCAGCCGAACTCGCTGCGACCCTCAGTGTCGATTTGGCAGCCGTAAAGAATGGAGCTCCCGATCGCATCGCCCGCGAGGTGTGAAGTACGCTCCGTGATTCGTTTTTTGTGTGCCGAAGGCCATTCGGCGACGGAAATTCATTCTCAACTGACAGAAGTGTATGGAGAAACGTGCATGAGTGTTCAAATGGTGCGCAAGTGGTGCAAAGAATTCAAAGAAGGGCGCACAGACGTCCATGACGAACAACGGCCCGGACGGCCATCTGTCAGTGACGAAACGATTGCGAAAGTGGAAGCGGCAATGCTGGCAGATCGAAGACTGACGGTTCGGGAGCTTAGCGAGATGTTCCCGGATGTCAGCAAGACAACTATAGACAAGATCCTAACAGAACATTTAGGTTATTCTAAGGTTTGTGCAAGGTGGGTGCCCAGGACGCTTACGGAGGACCGCAAATAAATAAATTACCCTTAATTTAATTCGTACTTGTAGACTTGTGAAGGCAAAAGCTTTTTCTGATTATTTTATATCTGACATTCTCCGCTTTATTGACTCCCGTTTGTGTCAAATACTTATTTATTTTGCTTGTTGTGATTTAAAATAACTCACCTCTTTCGTTTTATGGACTCCTGGTAATTTATACAAAACTTTAATTATCTTTGACATCAGAATAAAGGTTTTTAAAAGTATTTTTGTAATTATTATTGTAAAATAATGTGCTTTGGTCAAATAACTGTTTTTTTTGAATCGCAACCACAATGTGAATAAATGAGATAAAATTATTTTGTTTGTTTTATTTGACACAAGAAAGACCGACCGCAAGAGAGAAAAAACACTATTCTTAGTATTCTTACATAACCTCGAAATATTTTAAATAAAAAGGCGATTGTATGTAATAGCTTATATATTATTAAAGAAATACATGTAACTAAAAGAAAACATTCACACATGCATTGATAGTTTATCACAGATACAATAAATATATCGGAGAGTTAAGTTAACAATCTCAATTGATAATTGAAGACCTAATGAAATGCATTTGCTAAACACGCTATAATTGACAAGTATAAAATAATTCAACTGTCACTTTGAGTACCTATACATACATACTAAATAACAATATTTTATATTGGACCCAGTACATTCGAGATGAAATGTTATAAAGGGTTTTTCATTAGGGACGCTTGAAGTTTATTAGGTTGTAGTGGCCATGTTGTTAATACAATATCTGTTAAATTTGTTGTGAATCATTCAGTAATGTATGACAAATCACCATAGAAGGATAGCGTTGAACAACGTGTTCAAACCATCAAATTTTATTTCCATAATCAGTGAGCCCAAATTTCATCTTTAGCGACAAGCGACATTTTTGGATGAATGAATGTGTGAACACCAAATGATCAGATTTGGGATGATACTAATCCACACGTGATACTTCTTCTTCTTCCTCACCCTATTCCCGTCCACTTCTGGACAAAGGCCTCCTCCATTCGCTTCCCTGTCACTCTGTCTTGTACGTTGCATCTAGGGTATTCCGACATGTCTGTTCAGATCATCCTTCCACCGTAGTTGCGGTCGCCCTGCACTTCTCGTTGCCATCCACGGTCTCCAAGTCAGCAGTCTTCTTGTCCATTTTTCGTCTGAGCTGGCTACGTGATCTGCCCATTACCATTTTAGAGTCGCCACCCTGTGGATGATGTCGGTGACCTTTGTTTTTCCTCTCACCGTATCGTTTCTGACTCTGTCTCTTAGGCTTATTCCTAACATGGCTCTTTTATGGCTCATTGGGTCACTCGTAGTTCGGCAATTTGTTTGGACAACGTTACAGTTTCCGGACCATAAGTACAAACTGGCAGAACACAGGCTTTATAGACTTTTCGTGATACACCAGCACCAAATTCATCATGAGAAAGTCACTGTTTGGTGCAAATCTCAACCGTCAACGGCGAGCGCTACAAATTGATAATAATCAAAATCTTGTGATTTAAATTGGATGATATGGATCTTCTTCTCTGGTTTCAATCCTGGGATTGGTTTGCAGCAATTTCCTCCATTATTCTCTTCCATTTTTCCCTGTCTTGTGCGGCTCTTTTGAGATCTGCATATGATGAGCAGCGCACGTCCACTAACAGGTCCTCCAGGTACTCTCGGCGTGGGCGTCCCCTAGAGTTTGTCCCCTCGATCATACCCTCCATTATGGCATGCAAGAGACCTTCTTGACGTATTACATGGATGGCACTTCGTGCCACACAGCGTGCGCCACCATGGAAATTATGCACGAGCGATTAAAAATGGAGCGTTGAAATACCATGTATATAGAATATGGAAGCACTTTAACATTTGATTAGCTATCATAAAAGTAAGTAATTATATCTAAGTCTAAAGGAGTAAAAATATAAATCAATGATAATAGAATTTATTTTACAATCTTCAATATGAGCAGAAAATAGCTCATTATTATGAAGAAGAAATCTAGTCGTGTCCAGGCTTGGACCCAAGTCCCCTGGATCAGGAGCCAAGCGTTCTATCCCCTTAACCACCACCTGAGATTTTGTAATTCTTCTTCTTCCTCTTAGTTTAGGTCATATGACCTGTTTGTGATGGTGGGCTGTCCTGGGATGATGATGTCCAGCCATCTCTCCATCTCTTTGGCAGCCTTCCTGGTAATCTCTTGCTACTTGGGTTTTCATCTTTAACAATTTTTGCGATTCTTGTATTCTCCTTCGGTCCACGTGGTCTCTCCAAAAGCGCCTTCTGCTTCTTCCCCGCTATGTCCTCAACACCACAGACAGACCATAATGTTTCATTTCTGATTCAATCTCTGAGGGTTTTGCTTGCGATGGAGCGTAGGGTTCACATTTCTGCTACTCTTAGTTCTATTGGTATCGGCTCTGACCTCTATTCCATACGTCATGATGGGGCGGACGCATACCTTGTATATCTTGAATTTTTGTAATTAATACACACAAAATTTTGACTAAGCTTAAAACCCTGTCCACTTGGAGATGTTTAATTAGTAAACATGTCATTCTCTGAGCCATTTTTCCTTCTATCACAACATTAACCCATTCTTCTTTCTTATTCTTTTTAGCCAATTTATTCCACTGCTGGATGGTAGGCCTCTTCTACAATCTTCCAACATTTTCTATCTTCGTAAGCCTGATTTACATTAACATTACAAGTTGTAAGGGTTAACAAAATCTATGTTCTCTCTTTTATGTTATCAATTAATAAGTTTTTATAAATCTTCTTCTTTCTCTTCTTCCTTGTTGTAGACCTTTGTGGTCTATTCTCCAGAGTGTTGCTCCTCCTGTGAGGTAGACTCCCAGCTGTCCTTCCATCTTTTAGGAGGTCTTCCACGAGGACAAGTCCCGTGAGGCTGATTATGTAGTACAATATAGGGGAGTCTGGTGGTGTCCATTCTTTGAACATGACCGTACCAGTCCCTTTTTCGCTGTCTGCTCCATCTTATAATATCGTCAACCTCACATATCTCTCTTATTCTGGCCTGCTATCGTCCTCAGTGTCTTTTTTATAAATAATTTAAGAATATACCTGTAATCTTTTTTCTTGGTGTTAGTAATATTAGTTGTGAGGTATATAAAATACACTGAAATATCAAATATAACCTAAGCTATAGATTAAATGTATGCTTATCTAGCCCACAGAACCCCTAGATTAACCTAACATAGGTGATATTTAGGTGAATAGGATCTATTCACCATTCCACTAAGCCTGGAATGTATTTGTTAATGAGCTTCTCATAATATGGCCACAGGGCTTCAATGTCTGGGATTTCTTCACTCTTGGTGTAAAGGTCGTATTTGCTACAAACAGAAATAAAAACATATTAATAATAAAACAGCATTTATTGCTATGTGTGCACGGCGGGACATCGAGGGAGAGTAGCGTAGCTTAAATGTGGTCTGGGTCCCCCTTGGTTGCAAATATACATATACAAGATTTCACGATGTCACTTCAGCAAACTAAATTCAGCTCTTTAAAATAGCTTTTCGCTGATGAATGGATATAAAAATAATCGTGTGAATTAATTGAATCGAATTTTAATGCAATAAAGGTCCAACATTGAATGAAAATTGGTAAAAACTCGAAAAAAAAATCCAATGACAAACGGCATAACCTATCACAATGTGCACTTAAGCAAATTAAACTCGTCTCTTTGAAATCACTTTTCGCTGATGAATTAAAAAAATCGTTAGAAGGGAATTAATCGAATGGAATTCAAATGCAATAACGGTCGAAAACTGAATGAAACTTGGTAAAAAAATGTTGTTAAATCTCGGCGCTCGTACCTCAATGACACACAGCATAAGGATTGCGCATTGCGCATGCTTAAAGGAACACGACACCATCTACCGGCGTTCCGAAACTAAGATATATCACCATCTTGATTTTCAGCCGTTCAATACAAAATATGAAAATTTATAATACGTCGAAATTATTATCATCGAGATTTTTTCCGATGTTTTAATAGTTATTCTGTTATCCGGGACAGAGACAAATTCAGCAAACCAAAGATCATCAAAATTGGTCCAGCCGTTCTCGAGTTATAAATGGTGTAACTAACACAACTTTGTTTTTATATATATAGATTATTATTATTTTTTTTAACGTATAAACTTACTTGAATTCTAAAACCCAATCCAGAATAGAATCATCTTTTTCATTTGTCAAATGTTTATAATCCCCACCGGCGTGCCATGGGTAGAAGGAATGATATCTGTAAGTAATTAAAATTATTTTACAAAATGGGTTTAAAATATAATAACTGGATACATTAAAAGTACACTTATCAAACACGTAAAACTCCCGTTTGCATTTTTTCTATGATATTTTTTCATGTTAAAACATTAATTTAGGATAGATTATTGAAATGACTATTTTTAATAAAATATTCCCCATTCCACCTTTCTTATGACCACCATGTATGACAATATTTTGTAAGTTGTATATATGTTAATATCCAACACCACATATTCATATGTCAGTTTCAATGCGCCATCTATGAAGATTTGATTATACTCGTATATGTTAATCTCTAAGACTATTATTTTACGTGGAAGTCTATACAATCTATATACTAACGCCATCTATGAAGATTTGTGTTTATTAAGCATTAAGCTGAACATCTTTTTAACACAATCTGAAAGGTGGTACAGTAATAAAATACAGTCGAATTTGGTTATTACGATCGCGGAAATAGTGAGATCTCAGATGTAAGAAGGAAAAAACTACTTCATATCTTCATGTGACGGGTATTTTTGTAAGCATTTAAGAATACCTATTCTCTGATATAACGAGCAATGCTTAGAAAGAGCACTGTACATTGTCCAAATTGAATTTATTATTTTACTTTTCAAGAAAGAAGAAACAAAATGGCTGCTTTTATGCCTTGATTCATTGCCATTTTATGCTTTTAAATATAAATATGAAAAATAATGAGCACATATGGTTTAAAATACATTAAAAGTAATTAAATATAATAATTTCTTCTACATTCACTTTCACTCTGTGTTGTGGATTCATATTTGAATAAATATAATTACAGTTGGTATTACAACACTTTATTTCACTTAACACAGACATGTTTTGGTTATCTTCGTCTTCTTCAAGTGCCCTGTCGGGTCCCCCCAACGTTGGCGATCACCTCGGCGAACCTGTCCCTGTCCTGCGCCGCTCGGAACAGCTCCTCCGCACTTCGGATGCCGGTCCACTCCCTCACGTTTCGTAGCCAGGACATTTGTCTCCTTCCGGGCCCTCGGCGTCCCTCAATTTTCCCCTCCAATATCAGTTGGAGAAGGTGGTACTTTCATTCCCCACGCAGTATATGACCCAGATGTGAGATCTTTCGAACCTTGGTAGTTGATAACAGTTCCCTGTCAACTCTAGCTCGCTTCAGGACTTCGGTATTGGTAACCATGTGAATCTAGGGAAATCTGAGCATTCGGCGATGGAGCTACTTTTCAAATGCTTCAGTCTGTTCATTGAGTTAACTTTATTTTGGTTAACCTTTATCAATTTACACAATTTTAACTTTATTTTTATTTTAAGTTAAAATTGTGTACATAAAGGCTATATTATAACCGAAACATGTCTGTGTTAAGTGAAAGAAAGTGTTGTAATACCAACTGCAATTATATTTACATAAAAATTACAACTTTATAATACATTTTGAAGACCGTATAGACATTTATTTCACTTTTTTTTTACCTGATCATGCAGAGAGCAGCTTCAGGAAGTTTGGCCTTGTTGTGCTTCAGGACTCTGTAGAGGTATTCGTCATGACCCCAGGACAACATCACATTTTCCAGCCCGCAGCGGGGCTCGTAAATCCCATATTTGGTGCTGAAGAAAAATGACATTTATTTATTAAAATAATGCACATTTACATTTGATTGACTTCGCTTTACTGACTGGCGGCTGACTTTAGTCCGATTAATAAGTCGTGAGCATCAAGTTTATTGATTTTTTTGATATTCGAGGAAGTTAATGAAATGAAGAATTATTGCTATAATGATGTAGTTTGTAAGAAAAAGGGAGATTTTATTCATATGAAACTCATGGATAAAGAAAGAATGGTTAAGAAAGTATATGTTAACGATGTAAATTGAGTATAGGATCGTGGGAGACCGAGAACAACTTGGCAGATCAAATGAATCAAATTTTAAAGGTCATGTTAGAAGTCAGAAGAATCGACGGGCGTGTATGACTCATTTTATGAATGTGGAGGAAGCTAGACCAGTGGTGACACATGGTTCTTAGTCATGGATAATGACTCTAAAAGAACAACAAAAAATCTACTGGTTTGAGAATAGGATAGTGTTGCAGCGGGAACTTGGAGGCATAGGACCAACCAAGAGATCCGTACGATGACCCAGCAGCCCCTTATAATGAGCACCGTGAGAGCCGGTCACCTAGCATGGATTGGGCAAGTATGCCGAGCCGAAGAGACCAGACCAATCAATACCCTGTACGCGTCTAGACCGACTGGAGTAAGACCTCTAGGAAGGCCTAGACAGCGCCTAATGAACAATGTTCTGGCTGACCTGGCTAAGTTGGGTGAATCGGACTGCTGGGAGCAAAAAGCGCAGGATTGAGGAGCTTGGCGAAAACTCATCAAGGAGGCTAAAACTCTTCAAGAGTTGTATGGCCATAGGAAGTAAGTAAGTAAGGAGGAAGCTAGAGAAGTGTGTCCGGATAGAGTAGTGTGGCGGTCGATTCTCTCTGCCTACCCCTCTGGTGAAACGGCGTGATGGTTTGTAATTGATGTTGCAATAAACACACATTGAAGACAAATGTACAAAAAAAAAACAAATGTTATTTTTTAGTATACAAATACTGGTAGACGAATACTGAATTTTACCCATTGCGGGTTATCATTTTTAAGGATTAATTGTATCTCAATAGAGACGAAGATGCAAATTGGAAACAGAATATGGTGGTCGAGGCGTTTACAGGACTTACGACCTGTCATTGGTTGGGTTAAGCGTATGCTTTATGTAATACAACATTCTCTATTCCGCCCTTCTTACGACCACCACGGGATATATGCTACAATGGTGGGAAAACTTCACATTTTTTAGTTCAATCTACACTAGCGCCATCTATTAATATTGGATGTAAGCACTAAGCAGAAGACGCAATGTGAAAGGCTACCGCCATTAATTATTTTAAAATTGAAACCAGTTAAATAACTGATAACCTAATCCAAATGTAAGTATTCATTCATATGGATTTAATTAATATCATTTGCTGGGTAAATAAAAATTAGATAAGATTTACTTATTTATAAATATATGTGTGAATGTGATAACAGGACTATTACTGATCACTTAATCTGTACAATTAAGATCATTACACAATAATGATTAATGACATGTTGACATGTACTTATAGGTTAGGTAAATATTTGATAACTTTGTTTTTATTACTCCCAGATATCAATTGTACCAAAAGCATATTGAAGTTAATAAATATCATTAATAAAACCCCATATCTGGTGACTGATGACCCATTATCGTAGTATTAAGTAATGCTTTTTTATTTATTTTTCTAATCAAATTAGTATGACTTCTAATAGATAATTAATTAAATTTGATGAATGTGTTAAAGAGAATGTTATAAATTATTTCAGGGCCGCCGTTGTGGCTGGCTGCTTGAAAAATGCTGTCTGGAAAAACAAAAATATGCTAAAAGAGAACAAAATTAGAATCTACAAGACATGCGTAAGTCCTATAATGACATATGGAATAGAAACGATAAAGGCAGAAACATACTATTAACACGCCACGCCACCCGATGCCACGTGATGCGTGTTGAGTCGAATCAAATTGTATTGTTTTCTATGAACAGAATCACACTACGAACACCCGACGCGACGCCATGCGCGCACACGCAACGTGGAAAGAGCATGTTCTGAAAGAGTGATAAATATATCGGCAAATAAAGAACCAACAGAAAATCGACCTCCAGGAAGACCACAATAATGCAGAAGAAGAAGAAGAATAAGAATTATTTCAATATAATCAAATGATTTTACTGAAATCTCTTGATGGAAGTTCATTTTAAATAATAATTAAATAAAACGATGTTTTTTAACTACTTCCACTTTTGTCTTTATTTAGACAGCGACCGGTTTCGCCAGGCTCGCTGGCATCGACCAGTCTGTCGATGCCAGCGAGCCTGGCGAAACCGGTCGCTGTCTAAATAAAGACAAAAGTGGAAGTAGTTAAAAAACATCGTTTTATTTAATTATTAATTATTTCAATACATTGTCGGGATTCATACTTTCTAACCCTTATGAATGGAGGCGATGTATGGAACTGGCAAAAGAAGGATGAGAGCAGAATAAATGCAGTTGTGATGATATCCCTTAGACGTATGTGTGGTTAACAGTATAGTATATATATTGTTTACCACACGATATTCTCAGCAGAACGGCTGCTCCGGGGCCGGCCAGACCTGGTAGCATCTCGTGTAGTTCTATACTCTTCTAGGCGAGCGGCTAAATGCCGTAGTGTTTCCCCAGTTGATGTCGGACGACCGGGTAATCTGCGTCTAAATTCACGCTGCGCCAATACAACCGACGAATTATTCCGTAAAAAAATCGGATCAATTTTTCCACGTTCTTGAGGAGTTAAGCGTTTCATGTATTATTGACGTGTATTCTGTATCTGTTTACTTCACAAATGTCAAAGCAGAACTGACATTTACCAATATTTGCAAAAATTATGGATGAATTTTGCGTCACCCTGTATAATAGAATTTCAATTGCTGATATTACTAAGGAATATAGAGCGGAATAAAGTATCATTACGATTATTATTATTTTGTTAAATTGCTCTCTACAACATTACAGCGCGAGCCAAATCAATGTAAAGGGTATAGCTATCATATTGATTCTCGTGACGTGTGATAGGTAGCTAATCTGTCATCATCACCATGCCGTTTCTCCGCAGGGGTAGACAGAGAGAATGGACCGCCACACTACCGTATCCTGGCACACCTCTCTAGCTTCCTCCACATTCATAGAGCGAGTCATACACGCACGTCGATTCTTCCGACTTCTAACATGACCAACCTTTAAAATTTGATTAAATTGTCATGCCATGTTTTCCTCAGTCTGCCTCGACTCCAAACTCAATTTAAATCATTAACGTATACTTTCTTAACCATTCTTTATTCATCCATGTGCTTCACATGTCCGTTCATAATTTTGTTCATAATCAAATCAAATCAAATCAGTTTATTAACTCAAAAGACATTACAAACAGGAAAATGTTTAAGGCATCTAAGGTACAGGTAAAATATTATAAAAATACAACAAAGTACCAGGAACCTTCTTCCACTCTACATTCCTTTCTTATATCAACATTTGAGATTCTGTCATATATCGTTCTACCACACATATGTCTTTGGAACCTCATCTCTATCGCATTTATTCTGCTCTCATCCTTCTTCTGCCAGTTCCATGTTTCGCTTCCATACATTAGGGTTGGCACCAGAACTCCATTGTGAACGGCCATTTTTGCTTTCATTGATAAATTCTTGTTTCCAATAACTATTTTTAAAGCTCCATTCACTTTGTACCCTTCTTTCGATGTCACTATACGTTCGGCCATCTGCTGTGAGTTGTGAACATGCTACCTAAATACACAAATTCACTCAACTGCTCCAAGTTCTCTTCGTTCACACTTATGTTAAAAAACTGTCATTTGCTCTTCCCTTTCAAAAACCATCATGTTTGACTTTCCAACATTCATCATTAAATCATTTGACTTGCATACCTCACACATTCTCTACACCAAGATTTGTAATTCGTCCGCACTATCCGCAACGAGAACGGCATCGTCCACATAAAGCAGACAAATCACTCATCTTAGCACCAGACAAATCACTCATCTTAGCACCAGACAAATCACTCATCTTAGCACCAGACAAATCACTCATCTTAGCACCAGCATTCATTCCTTTCAGTTCTTTCATACACTTGTCCATATATAGGTAAGTTCATAATATACTATTATCTAAAAAAAATTATTAATAATATTATGTATCATTGGTGTATTAGAATGTAGTTATGTGATGCATTTGATATGTTTAAATAAATAAATGAAGTGAAATATCTACTGTTGTACCATTGTTAACATTAGAAATTATGCTTAATGGAGTTACTACAATGTGTGCAAAAATATCTATCAACATGTATGTTGCCAATCAGACCAGAGGATTAATTACAATATTACAATGTGCTATGATTGTGGATGGGCGGAACAGATAATTATGATAATATTTTGCTTCAATGTTACCAGAACACATGTGACCAAATTTTAGATTAAAATATACACATGGAAAATAAATTAAGGCAGAAACATACTATTAACACGCCACGCCACCCGATGCCACGTGATGCGTGTTGAGTCGAATCAAATTGTATTGTTTTCTATGGACAGAATCACACTATGAACACCCGACGGGACGCCATGCGCACACACGCCACCCGATCCAGACGAGTTAGATCGACGTGTTGCCGATGGTGGGAGTAAACACGCCACGTCGCGTGTTAATAGTATGTTTCTGCCTTTATGATGTAATGCCACCTGAAATTTTCAAATTTTAAGCTGAAAATTTGGGCTATCAAGTGAACAATAAATATAGTCATGAAATATATATTTAAAGTTCTTAAAAAATTTGTTTGTTACAAATAATTTGAATCAGAAAATACAGCATTCCAAATGACAGTTCTCTACAAAATGAAGGATATGCACACTAGTTTATTTATTATATGTATTGCTAGTTGTAAAAATGACACTGTCGCTGTGCTACTTGCAAAAAATAAGTTTGAACTACTAGTTCTGGTGTCTAATATGTATGTGCATAATTGAATATAGGATTAATTGTTGTACTGACTTGTATCTGCTGTCGTTTCCATCAGGATTGTCAATGAAGCTGGTATCCCGGTAGACGATGGAAGGAGCCCAGTCGCAGCCAACCACAAATGTGTCTCCTACCACACACCACTGCGGCTCCGAGTAGAAAGCCATTATCTGGAAGGGCAAAATATTATACAATTTTCGATACAAAGCCTTATGTACACAAACAGTTTTTGTACAGCCCTGAAGAACCTCGCTACAGAGTGAAACCGGTTGGCGCCACTAACTCAAATAAAGTGGTTTATACAATATGAAAAAGTGTTTAATATATTTATCATATTTCTTCTTCTTCTTCCAATTTCTTCCACTCGTCTCTATCCTGCCCCCTTTTGTATCCAAGATTTTCCAACCCTTTTGATAATATCATCGGTCCATCTCATCGGTGGCCTTCCGATACTTCGCCTATTTTCCCATGGTCTCCAACTGAGTATCCTGGGTGCCCATCTGTTGTCACCCTGTCTAGCCAAGTGCCCAACCCATTGCCATTTCAATTTTGCCACTCGGTCCATGACGTCAGCAACCCTGGTGCGGCGTCTGATTTCTTCATTTCTTCATTTCTTCATTTCGCAAGCTCACACCAAGTATCTGTCTTTCCATGGACCTCTGTGTACACTTAAGCTTGTGGACACTTTTTGCTGTAAGAGTCGTCGTCTCTAGTCCGTATGTCATTATGGGCAGTATACACATAATTATTATACAACCATTTAAAATTCTATTTTATTTAATAATAATTACAATCTTTTATTATGTGAGATAGGCAGACACTTGACCATCAAACATTTACATCCAGTATACTGTACTGACGACCTTCGTGACTGACTGCCACACCGAAGATCCCGGGTTCGATTCCCGGCAATGGCAGTGTGATTGGCACACTGATTTTGGTCTGGTGTAGAATTCATGTGACAATATAAAGGTGTTGCAAAGAGCTAGGAGTAGAAAGAGAATTGTTGCCCAATATAATGATAAGAAAATGGCATATTTGGGACACATTCTCCTCAACGAAATTTATGGTTTTTGCACCTCATCTTGAAGGGAAAGATTGAGTGTAGTCGCTGTGCGGGAATACCTCAGATGTTCTGGTTTTGAAATATAGAGAGTGGATCAGAATCTAGAGGGTGGGGAAGTTGTTCCGGCTAACACAGGACAAAGAAGCCTAAGGCAGGGTGATAGACAATATCGAGGGGACCTGACATGGCACTTTAAGAAGAAGAGGATACTGTACTAGTGTCTCCCATATTAATATATCGTATCATGTCCTCACATTGATGATACTTATATGTCGTTGACATATAATTTCTTTACTTTCTTTATTCTTTCCATTTGTCCGAATCATTTTAAAGACCCTTTCATTATTTAGTTCATAACACTTTCATTCGCACTGCATACTATTTGCATTTGACGCTATCATGTACAGATTAACCACACATTTGTCTAAGAGGTCTCTTTCCTCCACATTTCTTATAGTTTCATCCTTCTTTTGCTAAATCCATGCTTCACTTTCATACATGAGGGTCGGCATAAGGACATTACTCTGTACTGCCATCTTATCTTAGGTATATTCTTTGATCTTGTGGATCTGATGACCCGTCGTTTCACCCTCCTGGATTTCTCTGACTCGTCATGTTGCCGACATTTGATTGATTTGATCATGCTACATTTTCCTCAGTCCTCTTCTATATATTTTTCTGTGTACATCTTTTTATGTGTTCAAACCATCTTCATGACACTTAATTTTTTTCAAAATACTTTCTTTCACACTGCATTCAATTCTTCTAATCAAATTAAATCAAAAAACTTATACAATATTAAAATTTAAGGCAACTGTTGAGTACAGGTAAAATATTATACATACAATATAATACCAGGAATGCATGAGAGATGGTTCGACATTAGGAAAACAAGATACTCTCTATAATTGCACAAAGCTTATTTTCTTATTTTATTGAATGATTTGTCATTGTTGGACAATCGAAGTGTGCGCGGGAGATGCCTATTGGTGGCAATGAGGTTTGCAACCCATCACACCGCGTCACCCGCGGGGGCGAAAAGAGAAGGATGGAGTGCCACATCGGTTAAAGTGTGGCAGTCCTTTCTTTCTGCTTACCCTTATGGGGAGGTGGCGTGATGGTTAGTTAGTTAGTTAGTATTTGTCATTGTTTTTAAAATCCTACCTTGCCCAAGTCGTGTATGAGACCAGTGAGATGGAACCACTCTTCGTGCGGATGCTCCTGGCGGATCCGCTCGGCTGTCTGGAATGCGTGGACTATGTTGGGAACATCGGTGTCCGGGTCCGACTCGTCCACCAGGTCGTTCAACTTGATCAGCGCATCCTTAATTGTAGTCTTGGCGTGGTTGAATTTTAACCACTTTTCCATTTTGCCTGGAATAATTTAACATATCCTATAATCCAAACTACAATCTTATTTATTGTTTCTTTAACATTGAAGTAAAACTCCATATCACATCCGTCATCAAGAAAGCGTATGAGAATATTATTTTCTTTCTATTTTATATCAAATATAAAATAGAAAGAAAAAGATACAATATAAAATTGTTACCTTTAACAAAATCATATGTTTGGTGAGTGTGCATCAGCTTGTATGTCTTGCGAACCCGCTCCTTGATGGGGTCGTTTTCGTCGATGGAGTAGTCTCTGAAGGCCTCCAGCGGCTTGCCATTGTACACCTGCTCCGGCCTCAGCAGCAGGGAGGGGTCCAGCATTGACACGGGATTTTCCTACAAACATTGTTTCAACATTAGTTAAAATAAAACAATATACGAGGGGTCACAAAATCATTATATTTGGATGATTTTGTGAATTTTCGAATCCGTCATTTTAACGGATGTCCGAAAAAATGTTTAATGCAAGATATGTCTAGTAGAAGGCTTAAAATGAATGTAATAATATTGCTAAATGAATTATTATGATTTTTTAAAAGTGTACGAGATTATTTAATACTAGACTTAATCACATTGTATGCTTTTTTTATTGAAATCCGTCATTTTTTGTGTGTGTTTTTTTAATACTAGACATGTCCAGTCTTCTTCTTCTTCTTTTTGTCCTGTCACACCTCCGTGGTGCATAGGGCCTCAAGGAATCTTCTCCATCCGACTCTATCGCATGCCTGATGCTTAACATCGTCCCAAGTGAGACCTGCTGCCTTAACCTCGTCCTGCAGGGTTCTTCTCCAGGTGGCTCTAGGTCTGCCTCGCTTTCTCTTTCCCCCCATAGGGGACCAGTCTAGTGCGCCCTGAGCGATGCAGGCTGGGTTCCGTCTCAGAGTGTGACCGATCCACTGCCATTTGTGCCTAGCGACTTGTTCTCTAATTGGCTTTTCACCTGCCATGGTCCAGAGAACGGCATTTGACACTGTTTGGGGCCAATAGATTTTGAATATTGAGCGAAGGCACCTATTTATAAACACCTGGAGTTTACCAATAACGTCTGCGGTAGATTTCCAAGTCTCACATCCGTACAGCAGTATGCTTTTACGCTCAGTAGACATGTCCAGTAGAAGGCCTAAAATTCATGTAATTATAACGCTGAATTTTTGTGAATTAAATTTGTTTTTTTTTTCAAGTGTACGAGAATATTAAACACTAGATTTACTGACATTATTATTACAATTTTGACTGAAATTCTTTATATTGACGGTATCCGAAAAAATGCTTTATGCAAGATATATTCAGTAAAAGGCCTTAAATGAATGCAACATTATTGTGATTTTTTTTATGGGTATGAGATTATTTCACTCTGTATTTACTGAGATTGATTATATACCATACCAGGGAGTATAAATATTATGATTTTTTGTACCCCTCACTATTTCTCTCAGGAATGTTAGATTTTAACACTCATGAGACTCGTGGAATGATCTTTCTAGGAAAGCATTTTTTTAAACTATTTTCCGGAGGTATTTAAAATCCAGGAATACTGAGAGAATATGTTTCACATAGTTATAGCAGAGCAAGGGGGCATATATTATTTTATGCCCCAAATTGCCGCACAGAGGCCCTTCGAAGTTCTCCTGTATTGAAAGCGATTCGTCTTTTAAATGAGGTTGCAAAAGAGATAGACCTCTTTGGATGCACTTATGGCGAATTCGTGAATACCCTAACGATAAAGGCAGCAAGGAAATAACTGGCATATTCCTATTCATAAGGTTCTATGTATATTTCCTTTGATATTCTTTTTTTCACCCTTTACATCGATTTGGCTCGCGCTGAAGTCCATTATTATGCCCGAAAATATGATTTATGCGACACAGGTCGAGTAGAAGCCCTTAAACGCATGTAATGATATTGTTATATAATTGAGACGACCTTCGTGGCCGAGTGGCAAGTGCTACGACTGCCATACCGAAGGTCTCGTGTTAGATTCCCGGCGATGGTAGTGTGATCACACTGCCTTTGGTCTGGTGTAGAATTTACGTGATAATAAAATGGCGATAGATTAGCTACCTATCATATGTCATGAGAATCAATTTAATAGCTAAAAAGAAATTGTATACAGTTGGGTTCAAACGACCTGTTGTATAGGGTGTTTTTTTTTTAAGGTTTGGTTTTTAAACTAGCAATATTGTTTCTACAGACTGTCAATTTGACAGTTGACAGTTGATTTGTAGTTGGTAAATTTGCCATTTTACCATGAATAGACTGACGTCAGAACAGTGCTTGCAAATTGTGCAAATTTATTTTGAAAATCATGGTTTGGTTCGCAAAACTTATCGTGCACTTCGTCCATTTTACGATTGACATAATCGTCCATCCGAGCAAGTTATTCGGAAGACCATGGATCGTTTTCGCACCACGTAAAGATCTCGTATTGATGTATGATTGCGGTGATAGTTTTTGCAATTTGATTGGTTGCCGAGTCAAATGAGCCGCGCGGCGTCAGTACGTTCCGAGACATGGAGGGAACCGCACGTATTTGGCATTCTTTGGCATCTCGTATACTCGGTGATTCGAAAAATACTCGTTTTGCAGGAGTATTTTTGAAATATTATTTTTATTATTGATTAATCCCATGTCAGCTCTGTACAGTTTAAATACATAATCCAGTAATAAATTTTATAATATACTAGAGATAAACACCGCAAGGATCAAATATTGTAATAATAAAAACCAATAAAGGAAAAAAAGCATCATTATTATTAGTCTCACTTATATTAACTTAATTTTGATAATTATTACAATTAAGTCAATGGCATTTTTGTTAATAAAAAATAATGAAAATAACATGTTTATTTATTCCAATGTTCGAATATATGATTGAAATTTTTTTTTCGTTTTACAATCATAAAAAAATAAAATAAAAATAGCGTCTAGATTTTTTGTAAACGCACTGTCATTCATACTATTGCAAACGATCTCCCTGTAGTGAACGGACTCTAATATGCAAGTTCGTCGATTATTCCGACTTCGAATATGGCTGCCTTTCAGTATTTGATTAATTTGGTAATACCATGCTCTCCTTGGTCTTCCACGGCTTCTCTTTCTACTTACACTGCTTGTATACAACATTGTAACCAATCTTCTTTCGTACAGTCGTTCCATACGTCCAAACCATCTCAGGGATCCTTTTTTTAATTTTACTTATGATGCAATCATCTGCCTCACATTTATTTCGTCGTTCGGCATTCTATCATATAAAATATGGACTTAATTTATAAATATATTTCAATAATAGGTAATATATAAATGTATTATTATTTAACAAATTAACAAACCATCACGCCGTTTCCCCGCAGGGGTAGGCAGAGAGAATGGACCGCCACACTACTCTATCCTGGCACACATCTCTAGCTTCCTCCACATTCATACAACGAGTCATACACGTACGTAGATTCCTCCGACTTCTAACATGACCAACCTTTAAAATTTGATTAATTTGGTCCTGCCATGTTTTCCTCTGTCTGCCTCGACTCCGTACCCCATTTACACCATTAACGTATACTTTCTTAACCATTCTTTCTCCATCCATGCGTTCCATATGTCCGAACCAACGCAGCGATCCTATCTAATTTTGTTCATAATACCTTCTTCCGCTCTACATTCCTTTCTTATATCAGCATTTGAGATTCTGTCGTATATCGTTCTACCACACGTCTTAGGGACCTCATCTCTACCGCATTTATTCTGCTTTCATTCTTCTTCTGCCAGTTCCAGATGGGACCAGAACTCTATTGTGAACGACCGTTTTCGCTTTCATTGATAAATCAGAGTAGAATAATTCCATTTGGAGCTAAACATGTTTATTTTATTAAATAATAACATACATCATCATTACATTTTAAAGTTTAACAAAATAATAGTGGTAATAAAATTAAGTAAGGGTCACTAAGATGGTTTGGACATATGGAACGAATGGATGAGGGAAGAATGGTTAAAAAAATATATACAAGTAGTTTGGATGGAAAACGAAGTCGAGGAAGGCCAAGGAAGACATGGCATGATGAAAGTCGGCCATGTTCGAAGTAGGAACAATCGACGAGCGTGCATGTCACGATGTGTGAATGTAGAAGAGGCAAGAGAGTTATGTCAGGATGGAACAAAGTGGCGATCCATCCTCTCTGCCTATCCTTCCGGGGAAACGGCATGATGGTTAGTTAGTTAGTTAATTTAATATTCGCAAATATTTTTAACTGCATCATGGATAAAATTAAAAAAAGGATCCCTGTGATGGTTTGGACATATGGAACAAATGAATGAGAGTAGAATGGTTAAAAAGTTGTACAATAGCAGCGTGAGTAGAAATAGAAGCCGAGGACGACCGAGGAAAACATGGCATGACCAAATTAATCAATTACTAAAAGGCGGCCACATTCAAAGTCGGAATAATCGACGTGCGTGCATGGTACGATGTATGAATGTAGAGGAAGCCCGAGAGGTATGCCAGGACAGAGCATTGTGGCGTGAGTGGAAAAAGGAAGCCGAGGACGACCGAGGAAAACATGGCATGACCAAATTAATCAATTACAAAAAGGCGGCCACATTCAAAGTCGGAATAATCGACGTGCGTGCATGGTACGATGTATGAATGTAGAGGAAGCTCGAGAGGTATGCCAGGACAGAGCATTGTGGCGTGAGTGGAAAAAGGAAGCCGAGGACGACCGAGGAAAACATGGCATGACCAAATTAATCAATTACTAAAAGGCGGCCACATTCAAAGTCGGAATAATCGACGTGCGTGCATGGTACGATGTATGAATGTAGAGGAAGCCCGAGAGGTATGCCAGGACAGAGCATTGTGGCGTGAGTGGAAAAAGGAAGCCGAGGACGACCGAGGAAAACATGGCATGACCAAATTAACCAATTATTAAAAGGCTGCCACATTTCGAAGTCGGAATAATCGATTTGCGTGCATGGTACGATGTATGAATGTAGAGGAAGCCAGAGAGGTATGCCAGGACAGAGCATTGTGGCGATCCATCCTCTCTGCCTACCCCTCCGGGGAAATGGCGTGATGGTTAGTTAGTAAGTTAGTTTTTTTAAATTCATTCAACGCTAATTCAATACTCTGAAACACGAAAAGTTGACTTATTCCACTTTTAAAAATAACGGTTAGTATATGTAAAAGCGTGTGCGTCAAATCGTAATTATTAAATTGCACAATTTGTGACGGAAAGAACAGTTTTTTTACTATTAAAATAACATTGATATGCAGGGGTGCATTTATGGAGTAAAATTTGATTTAATCACTTACAACTTTGGCTGTCATTTTCCTGACACTAGCAAGTCTGTTTCACAATAATTATAATTTAACCGCCGGTCGCGACGGACTTTTACCAAATAACATTCTGCGAGCGACATCTTCGCTTATATATTATATTTGATATATGTTATGTATGTTCAAACCTACCTATACCTATACGTTTTTCATATCTAGACGGCTTTCCTGACGTCATACAGTGAGTACTTGTTCAGATACACAAACGTAATTTTAAATGGCAATTATTAACACATTTTAAACATCATTAGGACGTAATAATTTGAATTAAGAACAAGATGCACACAGTTTATCTATATCTATATAAATATATAAAACAAAGTCGTGTTAGTTACACCATTTATAACTCGAGAATGGCTGGACCGATTTTTATGATATTTGATTTGTTGGATTTGTCTCCGTCCCGAATAGCAGAATAACTAATAAAACATCGTAATCACTAAAAAAATATATTAATTTAAACTGAATTTAATTCAGCTAATAAGTTAATGCAACATTTATTGATTCTGAGGCGGCACGAAGTTGGCCGGGTCTGCTAGTTTGAAATAAATAAATCGCGCATTTTAAAAAGTTCACAGCAGAAACATTTAAATATTTATTTTTCATATCAAAACCAAACAGACTTACTTCATTCACAATCATCGTCATCGTCTGGCTAAATAGTTCATCCAGTTGATTTCTGATAATGCATTATACAGGCGAAACATGCCATTCACATAAATCATAATAGAACTTCTAGAAAACAGACGTTTTCATTATTTATTAATTTATTATAATGTAAACTATTAATTTCAAAGGCTATATGGCTACGAAACCTGGACTCTGAAAGTGAATGTAATGAACCGGTTGGAAGCGTTCGAGATGTGGATATACCGCAGAATGCTCCGTATACCGTGGACCGATAGGGTCAGTAATGCAGACGTACTACAGAGAGCCAGAGCCAATAGAGAGCTGTTGTCGAGTGTGAAAATTAGAAAGGTCTCATATTTGGGTCATGTGCTAAGGGGAGAAAAATACCACCTCCTTCGACTGATATTAATGGGTATTATATTACGACTGATATTAACTTCGACCTCAGAATCAATCAGGAGGGACGTCGGGGAGTTGGTAGAAGGCAGCTGTCCTGGCTGCAGAACATCAAAGAGTGGACAGGAATAACAAGAGTTTAGAACCTGTTCCAAATGGCGCAGGATAGAGGTGCCTTTGCTGTAGTGATCGCCAATGTTGGGGGGACCTGACACGGCACCGAAAGAAGAAGAAGAAATAATATCATTATGTCTTAATAAATGATAAAATTTATATTGAAAAGGACGATGTTACAGGAAAAATGTTTATTTTTGCCATGAAAAATAAGCATTTGGATACTTGTGTTGTGAAATTGTAAATGAAAGTATTTTTTAATAATATAATAAGGAATTCATTGCGCTACGTATCTTTAAGATGGACATATTTGCGTCACAAGCCTAAAAATATTTTGAATCAATTCAGATTAATTACCCTTCAAAATTGTCAGTGGAATTTTGTTTATTTCAAAAGATAATAATATTAAGCGATACGTAATAAGTTACAAACAAGTGTTTGTATGATATGCTGATAGAATATGTAAATATTATTTATAAATCATTTCAGACCTTCACCAATACAGCGATGTTTAACCTTCTCTTACCGGAGCTGCGTAGCTAGTACACATTCTAATTAATATCCTCTGTATAATATTCTTAGAAATATATCCAAATAAGCAAAGATGGCAGTACACAATGGAGTTCTAGTGCCAACCCTCATGTATGGAAGTAAAGCTGGGTCTGGCAAAAGAAGAATGAAAGCAGGATAAACGCCGTAAAAATGAGATCACTATGAAGAATGTACGGGAAAACGTTGTATGATAGAATACCGAACGATGAAATAAGAAAGAAATCTAATGCAGATGACTGCATCATGGATAAAATTAAAAAAAAGGATCCCTGAGATGGTTTGGACATATGGAACGAATGGATGAGAGTAGAATGGTTAAAAAGTTGTACACAAGCAGCGTGAGTGGAAAAACAAGCCGAGGACAACCGAGGAAAAAATTGCATGACCAAATTAATCAATTACTAAAAGGCGGCCACATTCGAAGTAGGAATAATCGACGTGCGTGCATGGTACGATGTATGAATGTAGAGGAAGCTCCAGGTAGTATGCCAGGACAGAGCATTGTGGCGATCCATCCTCTTTGCCTACCCCTCCGGGGAAATGGCGTGATGGTTAGTTAGTTAGTAGGTATATTCTCTGATTAATATCTTTGTAAATATAACAAAATATTCCTTTATGTATTATATTTTCGTATGAAGCCCTTAATTTGTGGTTTGAATTGAACACTTGCAAATTTGTATTTTAACCACTTTATTCTTTACAACAACCTACAAGTTTCGGTCAGGGTTACACAAACGAGGCGAGATATTCTGTTATGCTGGAGAGGGTTCAGAAAAAAATTCCGAGGTATCTACATGAGGGAGTATGCTAGTTATCCGTGACTCTATCCCACGGAATTTCTTTTGGGAATGCTTGGAACCAATTCTTTACAGCTTCGAAGAGATAGGCATCTCATTACACATATCTTTAGATTAATCAGGGGATATTTAGAGAGCTCGGCCGTGCTAGAGGGTGTTGGTCTTTTTGTTCCTGATAGATATCTCCGACAGCGACAGCACAGATTGTTTTACCTACCGGCCTCCAGAACCAATCTGCCTCTGGTGACACCGGTGGGAAGAGCAATTAGTTTGCTGAACGCGGTCTTCTCGGAGATTGACGTCTTTCATATTAGTAAAGGTACGTTAAGGGGACAAATACTCTTGACTTTAGAAAGTATCTTGTCTTCTTAATGTCGAAATGGGTTCCTGGTATTATATTGTATTTTTATCATATTTTACATGTACTCAATAGATGCCTTAAACATTTTGCTGTTTGTAATATCTTTTGAGTTAATAAACTGATTTGATTTGAAAAAGCACTAAACATAAAATCAGGGAATAACACAAGGTACAAAAAAAAAGAAATATAAAATGAAGGGGAGAATGAGGGATAGGAGAGCGTGTGCACGAGGTCAATTAGTATGGTAGAACGGTGAGTCATGAGCATTAGGGAAATGACAAAGGATACTTTCTAATTAATATTCTAGGGGCGGACAGGAGAGTTAATTTAATATTTTTTTATTTTTAAGGGGGATTATTTAATATTATTCAAAATGAGGAACATGTCTAAAATGGTGTATGGGAAAGATTAGTCTGATTATTTATTATAGGTAAATTATTATTAAGCGCTTTGCCAACCACATGTTAGAGACGAACCATATCTTTCATAAAGATTCTGGCATAAAAATGCTTCATAAAAATTCCACAGGTCTAAAATTAGAGAACTTCGAAGAACTTGAAATTAAGAAAGCCCTTTTAAAAACTGCTGCAGTTGTAGCCCAAAATGTTATTGATCGATCAGACTGCAACTTTGGGAGGTTTTTGTCTATAACATTATCGGAAGGATAAACTTACTTACTAATTATAATCTTGAAGAGTTTTAGTCTCCTTGATGATTTTCCGCCAAGCTCCTCAATCCTGCGCCTTTTGCTCCCCGCAGTCCGATTCGCCCAACCTAGCCAGGTCAGCCAGAACATTGTCCATTAGGCGCTGTCTAGGCCTTCCTAGAGGTCTTACTCCAGTCGGTCTAGACGTGTACAGGGTCTTGATTGCTCTGGTCTCTTCGGCTCGGCAGGATAAACTTAAAGTTTTAAATACATCCTGTAAAAAAAAATACCTTTTGGGGTAAAAATTGTTGAAAAAATAGTTGAGAATATGAATATTTTATTAGGAAATAGCAGCGAGCTGTCGACACCAGTCATCTAAATATCAAGTGGAAAAAAAGATACATATTATAAAGGATTTAAAATTTATTATTTTCATTATAAACAATGGTCTCGCTGTCAATATAAAAAGATTAAGACCAGAAAATTATGTACAACTATGGTTTAATGTAAAATTATAAAGTTTTGAAGAGAAAAAACAATGGCCTTGTTTGTAATTGAATTAGGTCATAAAGTCATTCATTATATGAAAGTTTATCTAACTTTTTACTTAATAAAACAACAAGAGATTCTTTAAAACAGATTAACAAATGAAAATATTTACTTGTAATGTCCTAGATATGGAGTGGACGGAATGTATCAAGTTATTTGCTTAAAATGGTTTGCGTTGGTCTGCCTTCCGTAAATTGGACCATATATTAAAAAAAATACATGAACTCCCACTAACCTTAAGAGCTTATAAAAAGAGCAATGTTGGGAAACACCACTATTAGAGCCAGAATAGGAGTGTCAGACATAATCGGAAGAGTGGCAGCGCTAAAATGGCGCTGGGCAGGCCATGTTACTCGTAGCTTTGACGATAGATGGACGAAAACGTTTCCTTTGCTGGTATCTTAAAACTTTGACCCGAAACCCAGGACGTCTCCAACTTCGACGAAGGGACGACATTAAAGAGACTGTCGGTATGATATGGATGTGTGTTGTCCAGGATCGACAGACATGGAAGCAGATGGATAAGGTCTACGTCCAGGAGTGGAAGGATATAGGCTATATGATGATGATGGTAAAAAATTAAAAAAGAGCAAACCATCACACTAGGCAGAGAGGCCTTCCACACTGTTCTATCCTGACATACCTTTTTAACTTCCTCCATATTCAGACATCGTAACAGCGCGCTTGTCAAATTTTCCTGACTTTGAATGTGGCCGCCTTTTAGTAATTGATTAATTTGGTCAAGCCATGTTTTCCTCGTCTAACCTCAGCTTCTTTTTCTATTCTTGTATAATTGTAATATTTTAACCATTCTTCTCTCATCGATTCATTTCATATATCCAAACCATCTAAGAAATTATAAATTAATTTCACTTAGGACGCCATTATTTTATATTCCTTTCTTATTCTTTTGTTTGATATTTTATCATACATTGTTATCAGTGATCTCATTTCTACGACATTTATCCTACTTTCATTCTTCTTCTACAGCTTCACTTTCATGCATAAAGGTTGGCACCTTTCTTCTTTTGTTAATCTTAGAAATTAACATTAACATCTTTGCTGGTTCTTGGGATGCCACTTGGATCTTTTTAATATGGTAGTTTCCCGTTGCTTAGCACATTTTTGTTTTCATCAGGTTATTTGAACCCAATTGCTGCATACAAATTTTTAGCTATTGATTCTTATGACATGTGATATGTAGCTAATCTATCGCCATTTTATTGTCACGTGAATTCTACACCAGACCAGAGACAGTGTGACAATCATACTGCCATCGCTGGAAATTGATTTTTCCACTCTGCCACGAAGGTTGGCACTAGAACTTCATTATGTACTGCCATCCATACTTCTATTCGCAGTAATGACTTTGAAAAACGTAACACTTCAATTATTTAATTTTCATTATGTCCAATATTTCAAATTTCTAAAGTTCTTTCTTCACGTGTTACAGCAGGTATATATTTTGTTTAAAATTTCTTATTTTTCCTTGCTATAAATCTATGTGGTCTGTTCTCCAGAAGGTTCTTTTTATTGAGGTGAGCAGGATACGATCCATTCTCATGCATTTCAGCACTTCTTCATTTATTACTCTTGCCGTCCATGGTATCTTAAGCATTCTCCTACGTGTCCACATTTTAAAGATTTCTTGTCTTCAATTGTGGTCACTTTCTGAGTCCAGCTATCCATACCATATAGCAGTGCTGACCAGACAAAACACTTCACATGTTTGCTTGTGGCCAAGATCACAGTCAGAGCTAATAATAATATAATATTAACTGTTATTGTTATTATTATTGTTTATGATGATTTATATTTTAATTGTGTGTAATGTTATTGTTATTATTATTGTTTATGATGATTTATATTTTAATTGCGCCATTTTGTAAAATCAATTTCTCCAAGTGCACACTAGGAAAAGACTGATCGAACAGTGTAGTCTTTAGTAGTCTCTTAAAGTTAACGTCAGTATCTACATACATAATATTAACTTGGAGGCTAAGACAATTTGCAGATTTAAGTGACTTCTATAAATGAAATGAAGTATGGTGTAACCCAAGGATCAGTTCTTGGGCCATTGCTTTTCCTTTTGTACACAAATAATATTGATATTACTACTTCCTATGGCCATACAACTCTCGAAGAGTTTTAGCCTCCTTGATGATTTTTCGCCAAGCTCCTCGATCCTACGCCTTTTGCTCCCAGTAGTCCGATTCGCCCAACCTAGTCAGGTCAGCCAGAACATTGTCCATTAGGCGCTGTCTAGGTCTTCCTAGAGGTCTTACTCCAGTCGGTCTAGACGCGTACAGGGTCTTGATTGCTCTGGTCTCTTCGGCTCGGTATACGTGCCCAATCCCATGCTAGGTGACCGGCTCTCACGGTGCTCGTTATAAGGGGCTACTGGGTCATCGTACGGATCTCTTGGTTGGTCCTATGCCTCCAAGTTCCCGCTGCAACACCGGGTCTGGGTCCCAGGATCATTCTAAGTATTCTATTCTTAAACCAGTCGATTCTTTGTTGTTCTTTTAGAGTTATTGTCCATGACCATATGTCACCGCTGGCTTGATGATGGTGTTATAAATACACTTGAAACATATGCTTTATTATATTTTAAAGAAGTGTAATGTATCGCCTTGTTATTAAATGCATTTGATAATGTCCTGACAAGGTAACACTTGTAGCTCCCTTAAAAAATAATGAAACTTATAGAAAACTCTCATTTCATTCAATATTAAGGTATTACACTTGTGATTTCTTGTGTATTCTATATTATTGAAGATATTTTCATTTGCAAATGAATTACTGTGTTTGATTTTGATAATATCTATGATTGTCACCAAGGCGTGCGCCATGAATTGACAGAAACATAAAATCCACCATTTAGGAGATTATATATAATGATAAAATAATGTTTACACGCTGATTAAGATAACCAATATCTTAACCAAAGTAAATAATTATGTACACAGGTACTTAACACAGAGAGGATTATTATAATATATTATGTATTATAAGTTGAACTGGGCTTAGCATAGCTGGCAATAATATAATAATCTAGTCCAGAATCTTGTCTTTCGAGAGTATCAGCCCGAAGGCTATTGCTCCCCCACCTGTTGGAAGTGACTTTGTAGGGAATGAGGATATGTTATGTAGGATGGGGTAATGAGGGAAGAATTTGGAGGAGGACATTAATTAGTTATAGTACATTATTTATACTGTTTTTTACACGTCTAAGGTGGATCTGGGGGGGTGATGGTTGGGACGGGTTCTGGTGGGAAAGGGGGAAATGACTGTGAGGTGTGGTAGTTTCTTGTATAGAGGGGTTTGAGTGTGTGGCGACCCCCTGAAAGAAACGTTTGACCAGTGTGCGAATATGTTCGTCTAGAGTGGGGAGACCCGCCTCTAGGTGGAGTTGTGTAATCCTGGTCCAAAAGGGAGCACCCAGCGCAAGCCGGATGACCTTGTTTTGGAGATTATTTCATTCTAAGACATGATATCAATGTCAAAATTTTTAAACAATTCGAAGTTTAAAATAATTGATCAGAAACCAACATTAGTTAACAAACCATAAATTCACTATAAGTTTGACATTTAAGAAGAAGAACATTCACTACTATTTGGAGTATAGATACATGGACTTGGACTTGGATCTTCTGGCTCACAGAGGTTCAGCTCTAATGGCTATTCCTCTTACATCTGTAGGAAACATTGTTGAAATGTGATTTGGTAGTTGTTTTATGATGAGGATAAATGTATGGCCTGGGGTGTCCCTTCGAAAGAGGGCGAGGGGGGATTTAGGGTTTATGATAAAGTCTTACATTATTGTCAAGGAATGGAAGACCAGTTAGTGTTGGGATTGTATTTATTGAACATTATTTTATTATATAAAAAAAATGTCCATCTTAACTGCTGATTGATTCACACTTATCCATTTCTTAAGAATTATTACTTATTAATAATTATTATAAGTGTGTCAAGAGAGTAGAGTTTGATAATGTATACTCCCTGCCTATCCCTTCGGAGAAATGGTGTGACAGATCAATACATTTGTAAAGTTTCATCAAAATTAAAATAATAACAATGTAAATGTCTTCAATGAAATGATATAACTTATCAATTAATGATAATTGAAAATTGATTCAATGTTGACAATGATATTATGGGTCAGCCATTTTGTCACATCAAGAACATATACATCTGCGGCAGTTTAAGAGTGAGGCCAATGCTCATGCGGTGCCCAGTTGACCATGCTACAAGAAGGGCAATGGAAGCGGACCAGCGACCCAGGGGACGTGGTAGGCCCAAGCTGGCATGGATGGGACTTATTCAAAGGACTCCCAAAAGAGATCGGATCCCACCAGATGCCACACAGGACAGACAGTCCTGGATATACCATACAAGAAGAGCTGATACAAGAAGTAAATGGGAAAATACTAGGAAGAAGCAGAAGAAGAAGAAAGGTCGTACATTTTGTTACAAGATAGAGTGACAAAATGACAAATAAAACAGATTAACGACACATTTCTAATCATGAATAATCAATTTTTAAATTGTAAGTGAAATCTTTTATACCGATTGAAAAATAATTAATTGAAGTGGTTGAACGGGAATATGGCAAAGTTCACGCAATCAATTGTATTGAACTTGAATGATAATTTTAATCATGTGGCAGATAGGAAGCATATTCTCTTGCATAGATGGAGCCAATACAGATGGAAATTATCATAAAACTGCAATTTAACACCACTATATTACATCCTAACTTTATTCCATAGCTGAATTTTATCGCCGTTTGACAAAAATAAAAAAAGCAGATACTAAATACATAATGAGCTTTGATAATGCAATAATGTTTTAAAGGCTTGTAAAAGTATTTTTAACCCGTTGACAACAATTTGAATATTTATTTTAATTTGTACAGTTTCGTTTATAACAAGGGTGTTTGGTGAAACCATTCTTAAAACGAAGCGTCCACTGGCAAAGACACTTCTAAAAGATCTTCACTTCTAAAACCAGAGATTCTGCTCAACTTTTCGGTGTATGAGTGTGAGTTGCCAGTAATTAATCATTTGGGTAGCTATGTCAATGATGTAAAACTCTATATTAAATAATTAATACGAATGAAAACGTCAGGTTTTCTAGAAGTTTTATTATATTTTATGGGAATGACATGTTTCGCCCTTTTAAGACATTATCAAATGTGACGAAACTTCAACTTGTTGCAGTTTATATACTCTAGTAAATGGAGCAGAATATGGTAATTAACGAGAATTGATGTGACTTTATACATTTTGATGATGTTTAACTTGATGCATTGTTGGTTAAACCTGAGATTCTGCTAAACTTTTCAGTGTTTGAGTGTGATGTGAGTTTGTGTTTGAATCATTTGGGTAGCTATGTCAGCTACCTTCAACTTATTTATTGTTTCTTGAACAATGATGTAAAACTCCATATTAAATAATTAATACGAACGAAAACGTCAGTTTTCTAGAAGTTTTATTGTATTTTATGGGAATGAAATGTTTCGCATAAGGCATTATCAAATGTGACAAAACTTCAACTCGTTGCAGTTTATATACACTTTTAAAATTATCCTATCCTGATGTAAATGTTGATCGACTGTATCATGCAAAGTCCTCATATGTACAGTTTATAACAAGGAGTATTTTCAACAGCACCCTTGAGATGATTAATTCATGAAAACTGCATTTTGTCAATCATTAAATTTATTATTATTATTCGATTAGTGTGGAGGTATGTCTTGCTGTCTATAAAATATCACAAAAGGTCTAACTGAGAAAAATCAGCAGCAATACTTACAAGTATTACTAACCAGTTTTCATTAATCCATTTTCGTAATGTGTTTCCTAATTCAAATAAATATATCATCAATTCTTCCATAGTCTTTTTATAATAAATATACACGCTATATAAAGATTGAATAATAAGAAGATTGATTGAATGGTAATAAAATCCATATATGATATCTTCTAAACCGGATTCGGTGAGATATAAAAATAAACGGCGGAGTTAACAAGATAAAATATTGTCAATCATTTTGGGATTTTTTTAAAAGTCACGACCTTCTGTTACCAAAGTTATCTCATGACATCAAATGATAGGATGAGTTGACAGTTCAGGTTTTAAATTATGCTTTCAAATTATGAACATGCATTACAAGCAACTTTCTTGGATCTTGGATATTGTCTTTTCGGGAGTACCAGCCCGAAGGCAATTGCTCCCCCACATGTTGGAAATTTCTTTCTTGGAGATAAAGTTGGATATTGTTGGATGGTGAGGGGAGGTTTACTTGGTGGATGTAGTGGGTTGTGTCCGACATTTGGACCTGACTACCCGGGTAGAGAGGAGTGTGGAGGGGTTGGGGATGACCTTGGAAAGGGGCCGAGGTCATGGGTGGAGACTGAGGGACGGTGACAGGGAGTGCTTTGGGTGGGGGCCGGTTGGTCCTGGGTATGGAACCAAGTGGGACAAGTGTGGCCTTGGGCGTGAACCAGTGGCCTTGAAGCGTTGTAGTAAACAGCAGGTCGGCAGCGATGGTGGCGGCGGGGCAGGAAAAGGGGCAGGATAGGGAGAGGCTGCGGTGCAAGAGTAGGCGGCGTCGATGGTGGCAGAAGCAAGGGATGGAGGCGTTCGAGGAACACTAGTTGTCTGGATAAATGCTGAAAAAATGAGATCACTAATAAGAATGTGTGGAAAACAATGTACGATAGAATACCAAATGACGAAATAAGGAAGAAATGTAAGGGTATATGATTGTCTCTTCTTCTTCTTTCTCTTTGCCATTTCCCATTATCTGGGGTCGGCCCTCCTCGTACGAAAACGCCAAACTTTCCTATTTTCACTCATTTCCACTGTCAGGTTCTCGCGTTGGAGCTCCTTTTCCATGTTGGCCCACCATGTTGCCATTGGGCGACCTCTTCTTCTTGGTTTTGTGGGAATGCTGAGGGCTTTTTGGACAATGTGCTCGCTGTCTCTTCGCATCACATGACCGTACCACCGGAGTCGAGATTCTCTTAATTTTTCCGTTATTATTTCCGTAAGGGTATATGATTGTATTCTAATTAAAATTAAAAAACGATCCCTGAGATGGTTTGGATATATGGAAGGAAAGGACGAGAGAAGAATGGTTAAAATGTTGTATACAAGCAGTGTGAGTGGAAATAGCATGGCATGAGTAAATTAATCAAATACTGAAAGGTGGCCACGTTCGAAGTCAGAAAAATCGACGAGCGTGCATGTTACGATGTATGAATGTAGAGGAAGCTAGAGAGGTATGTCAGGACAGAGCATTATGGCGGTCCATCCTCTTTGCCTACCCCTACGGAGAAACGGTGTGATATGTTAGTTAACTAATTGGATTTGAAAATGTTATAAATGGACTCTGTCGGTAGTACAATATCTACACTAACTAACTAACTAACCATCACGCCGTCTCTCCGAAGGGGTAGGCAGAAAGAATAGACTCCCACACTTTTCTTTCCTGACATATTTCTCTCGCTTCCTCAACATACATCGTGATTGCTCGTGCATACATCGTGTCATGCACGAGCGTCGATTTCTCTGACTCCTCACATGGCCGACATTCATATTTGATTTATTTGATCGTGCCACGTTTTCCTCGATCTTCCTTTATTTCTAGTTCCATTTACATGGTTAACATATAATTTTTTTACCATTCTTTCTTCATTCATTCTTTCCATGTGTCAAAACCATCTTAATGATCCTTTCATTATTTTGTTCAAAACACCGCATTCACTTCTTATATTTTCATTCGACACTATCATACACAGAGTATCCTCACATTCGTCTAAGAGATCTCATTTCTACTGCATTTATTCTACTTTCATCCTTCTTTTGCCAGTTCCATGCTTCGCTTCCATACATAAAGGTCGTTACAAGAATACCATTGTGCACTGCCATTTTAGCTTTTTTGGATAGGTTTTTGTTTGCCATAGAAATGTAGATACACTAAAAATAGCAAATTGGAAGGGGGGATGTTGATATTATAATTATTTTTATATCCAACAAATATTTGGTTAGAAAAATACCCCAATATTGTAGCAATCTAAAAAGGTGTACTTTATGTACTGCTTTATGCAGACATACGTAAAATATCACGTTAAAATAAGTACTTATCAAATGAAATGTCAAAAGGTTACACGTCGCGATTACGCAGGCAGCACTAGTGGAAATTTAATATCACGTTTTGCAGCCTCACTTGTTTTATCTTGGTAAACAATATAAAAATTATACTCCCCGATATGCTTCATTCACGTGCAGTGTTACACCGAGGGAATATTTTGTGATGAGCTTCTTCTGACAACATTGCAGATGACAGAGTAGAGATAAAATGATTGATACATCTAATATTGTGTTACGAGAGATATTAATGTGTGTTTTTATCAGTTTCCTGTATAATTCGGTCCCAGTTTTCCCTCCTCCTGCAATTATTATATAAAGATGAAATTATATGAGTTAACTAACTAACTAACTAACTTACCATCACGCCGTCTCCCCGGAGGGGTAGGCAGAAAGAATGGAACGCCACACTGTTCTGTCCTGACATACGTCTCTCGCTTCCTCTACATTCATACATCTTGTCATGCACGCACGTCGTGATTTGATTGATTTGATCGTGCCACGTTTTCCTCGGCCTTCCTCTATTTCTAGCTCCGTTCACGCCGTTTACATATACCTTCTTTACCATTCTGTCTTCACTCATTCTTTCCATGTGTCCAAACCATCTTAATGACCCTTTCCTTATTTTGTTCATAACACTTTCATTCGCACCACATTAACTTCTTATACTTGCATTTGTCACTCTATCATAAACAGATTTGCCACACATTCGTCTAAGAGATAGATTGAGTTATATTATATTTTATGGGAGTAACACGTTTTTTTGCCATTCTGAAGCATTATCAAATGTTGATGCCACATTTCTAAAAAACAGACATTTTCATCAATATTAAAGAGTTATTTTTCTTTTGCCAATCTGCCTCTGGTGAAACCGGTGGGAAGAGCAATTAATCTGCTGAACGCAGTCTCCTCGGAGATTAACGTCTTTCATATTAGTGAAGGTACGTTCAGGAAACAAATACCCTTGACGTTAGAAAGTATCTTGTCTTCCTAATGTCGAACCGCCTCTAATGCGTTCCTGGTACTATGTTGTATTTTTATAATATTTTAGCTATACTCAATAGATGCCTTAAACATTTTGCTGTTTGTAATGTCTTTTGAGTTAATAAACTGATTTGATTTGATACTTCTTCTTCTTCCTCTTAGTTTAGGTCGTATGAACTGTTTGTGACGGTGGGCTGTCCTGGGATGATGATGTCCAACCATCTCTCCATCTCTTTGGCAGCCTTCCTGGTAATCTCTTGCTGCTTGGGTTTTCATCTTTAATAATTTTTGCAATTCTTGTATTCTCCGTGCGGCCCACGTGGTCTCTCCAAAAGCGCCTTCTGCTTCTTCCCCATCTCACTATGTTCTCAACACCACAGACAGATCTTATCGTTTCATTTCTGATCCGATCTCTGAGGGTTTTGCCTGCGATGGAGCGTAGGGTTCACATTTCTGCTACTCTAAGAAGGTTCTTAGTTCTATTGGTATCGGCTCTGACCTCTATTCCATATGTTATGATGGGGCGAACGCATGCCTTGTATATCTTGACTTTACTTTCGGTTAGCATGTGTTTGTTCCTCCATATGGTGTCGCGCAAGCAGACAGCCACGGCTGTCGCTTTGTTGGTTTGTGCTCGCACCTCGTCATATAGTCACTGTAGCTACCGATCTCATAAAAGAGTTCATAAAATCATCAAAGAGTTACAAACTAACAAACTAACTAACCATCACGCTGTTTTCCGGAGAGGTAGGCAGAGAGGATGGATAGCCTCTCTCGCGCCTCTTCTACATTCACACATTGTGACATGCATGCTCTAATTTTTTTCTGAAAAAATTTCTGAGGTATCTCTACATGAGAGAGTATGATGGTTATCCGTGACTTTATCCCACGGCATTTCTTTTGGGAATGATCGGGAACAATTCTCTGCAGCTTCGAAGAGATGGGCATCTCATAATCCATTTTGTTAGATTAATCAGGGGATATTGTTTTACCTACAGAAACAATCTGCCTCTGGTGACACCGGTGGGAAGAGCAAATAGTCTGCTGAACACGGTCTCTTCGGAGATCGACGTCTTTCATATTACTGAAAGTACGTTGAAAGACAAATACTCTCAACTTTAGAAAGCATATCTTGTCTTCCTAATGTCGAACCATCTCATTAGAGAAAAATAATACCAGGAACGCATTGGCGTTCCTGGTATTATTTTGTATGTATATAATATTTTACTTGTACTCAATAGATGCCTTAAACATTTATGCTATTTGTAATGTCTTTTGAGTAAATAAACTGATTTGATTGTTTTTCCACACATTCTTCTTAGTGTCCTCATTGAGGCAGCTAGAGAGGTATGTCAGGACAGAGCAGTATAGCGATCCATCCTTTCTGCCAACCCTTCGAAAAAACGGCGTGATGGTTAGTTAGTTTAACTTTAAAAAATAAAACAACTTGTACGAAAAATAGATTTATTGGACAGTCATAACCCTATATATTCGCACACACTTAAAAATCAATATTATTTACAGAAATTTACAAAACATTTGCCAGAATACGGTCACAGACACTGCAGGGTCACTTATGACATAAAAAAATGACTAAAATACATACATATTATAATAATATAAAACACTTCGCAGGCATTACCTAGGCTAGATTACTAAGGCGTTAATAACGAGGTAAATGTATTGCATGAGGTTGTATTCTTTGTAACAATTGGGTGACAGATATTGCGACAGTTACTTGTAGAAACTATACTAATATTTAGCATTATAATAGCAAGTATCACAATTAGTTTCAATGCATTTGATGTATTTCTTTTCTTAAATTATCAATTAGAATCAAAACATTTCATATTTTATTTCATATTGCATTCAAACTTATTAAATAATAGACAATTCCAGTATTTAAAAAGTAGACAATAATTTTTCTATTTTTAAACAGTTACTTGTTGCTTTGTCTATTGCCAAGGCTGGCATTTGCTCTAAGTATAATGCACCTTTTTAATCTATGGATTTATAGACTTAATTCATTATAAGCTGACTTTTCAATGTCACATCAAGAAATTAAATGATGTTGCATTGAAAATGTTCAGATTTATTCTCCAAAATGGTATAATTTTTTAGGAATATGCTTTACTTTGCGAATACTCATTGGTCTGGAGATGGCTCGAGTGTGGTTCGGTGATATGAAGTCCCCACGAGAACTTATTCATATTAGAGAGGGTTCAGAAAAGATTTATGAGATATCTTTTTATGAGGGAGTTTGGTAGCTATCCATGGCTTTATCCCACCGCATTGGGCATGCTGGAGGCTAATAGTCTGCAGATAAGGAGGGATGGGTTCACACTTAACCATTTCTTTACGTGGATTCTTCGAGAGCCCCGTCATCTTTTAGAGTATGCATTTATATGTAAGTGCTAGCACAGACTGTTTTATAACCCTACATGCAGAATCAACCTGCCTCTGGCGATGCCAGTGGAGAGAGTAATCAAACTGCTGAGCATATTTTTCACGTATATTAAACAATGTTTAAGAACAAAATACTCTAAATATTAGAGAGTATTCAGCCTCATTAGCTTCTTACTTGTTCATGTGTTCTTAGGTTGATGCATCCTTTCAAATAGACAATTTAAATGTATATATTTGCATGTTTGTAATGTCTATTCGGAATATATATATAAAAATTAATTTATACAGAAAAAATCAATGGGAATCCATATATAAAATTTTCGTATCATTCAGAATCTTCGGAGGTGCTGGAGTCCACGCTGTCGTCTCCCGCCTCCTCGCTGCTCTCCTTCTCCCAGTCGTCGGCCTGCGTCTGCCTGGAGCTGCAGGCGGGACTCCGGTCGTTAGAGGAGTCCATTGAAAATATGTCCACGGCCATTTTGATCGGCTCTTGGCTGATAAGGTCCTTTCTCGCCTCTTTAACGAGCTCCTTCAGAGACGAGGTCAACAGCTTATCTTGCTTTCGACATTTTTTAAATTCTTCCTCTAGATTTTTAAGCTCCAACGAATCCACCGTCTTGTCCTCTTTGGATGAATGGTCACGTCTAGAAATAATATGATTAACCGTTAAAGGTCGGCGAAAATTTGAAACATCGGAACGCTCTTGTAAACAATTCAATTACTCTTCACACAAAATACATAAAAATATAAAATAAATTGTATTTTGTAGTAAAATGTTTTACAATATTTTTGAATGTATACATATCTGGTCCAATTTTGGCATATAGATAGGAGTGACATCTCCAGGCGGCTTCTAACAATGCGCTAAGGCGGGGTAGCCTTTCACATTGTGCTAAAAAGATGTTCTGCTTAATGCTTAATAAACGTAAATCTTCATAGATGGCGTTAGTATGTAGATTATATAGAGTAATCTTAGAGATTAACATATATAATCAAATCTTCATAGATGGCGCATTGAAACAGACATGTGAATTCTGGTGTAGGACTTTAACATATATACAACTTTCAAAAATTTGTCAGACATGGTCATAAGAAATGTGGAATGGGGAATGTTGTAATTACATAAAGCGTGGTAAATGACAGGTCATAAGTCCTGTAAACACCTTAATCAACCATATTCAGTTTCCAATTTGCATCTTCGTCTCTATTGAGATACAATTAAATGTTTTACATTTTTTTATCTTATAAAAATAATCAGACTTTTTTTGTTTCATTTTGAGTTTAAGAAAACAAATAAAAATAATTACATTGAAAATGTTGTTTATAAATGAAACCGAAACATCGCGCCTTGATAACTAATAATGATATAAGAATCATCCTAAGTAAACACACACTCAAAATCAGAGATTCCGATACAGTACGAGAAACCAAAACTTCGTAGCTCGGCGGTTATGCAACTGTGTGTGTGATGATTGGCCGCGAGCCGTGATCCGTATGGGACACGCAATACAAAAAATTTAAATTAAATTAAATCTTTGTACAAAAAGGATATATGAGTATATATAATACACATTTTTATTTTTGATCCGTCCTTGCAGGTTCGACAGGGTTTCTCTTTTCTTCTGTGGGAATTATTGCTATTAAAATATGCTTGGACATATCCCCTGACAACTTGCTTGGTGGATTCTGCAAGTTTTGCACTCGCATAGGACCCGGTGACTGCAAAATATGGTTTCCAGAAGGCTAAAAATTATTATTTAAAACAAAAGAAAGAACAGCTGTTAATTTTTTATAAGAATAGGTAGAATACCTGGCTTTGGAATGTTTCGAGTAGTTGCTATTCATAGAACTACAAAAAATATATATTAGAAGGCACTAAACGTCAACAAAATGTACATTTTTAGACGCCTGGTAAACTACGTGAAAACACGGGACCAGAATACAATCACGTGTTTACACGGCTCCGGGATACAACGTGTTAATGTTAGTCGATGCATCGGAATGTATTGTAATGCCGATTCATCAGACACATATAGCTTTGTATCCGCACCACAAAAGATAAAATAATATTAATTGTGTTTAAAACTCACAAAGATCTATGTTTGCTGCCCTCGTCTTTGTTAGAATGACTCTCTGCAAATCTAAAATGAAAATAACACATTATTATCATTTTGTTGAATCGTTGATGATGTCCAGCCATCTCCATCTTTTTGGCGGCCTTCCTGGTAATCTCTTGCTGCTTGGGTTTTCATCTTTATCAATTTTTGCAATTCTTGTATTCTCCATGCGGTCCACGTGGTCTCTCCAAAAGCGCCTTCTGCTTCTTCCCCATCTTGCTATATCCTCAACACCACATACAGACCTTATCGTTTCTTTTCTGATCCGAACTCTGAGGCATTTTGCCTGCGCTAGATCGTAGGGTTCGCATTTCTGCTACTCTAAGAAGGTTCTTTGTTCTATTGGTATCGGCTCTGATCTCTATTCCATACATAATGATGGGGCAAATGCAAATTTTTGTTTTATTTAATTTAAAAAAGGATACTTTTTTGAAGGGGGGCTGTGAGTGAAATAAGTTTGAGAGACTGTGATATAAATCATTGAAATGGCTTGTACTTACCTCTCGTCTTTGGAACTGTTTTTACTCTTCTTTGGATGTTTCCTACTGCTGGAACTACGGTGTCTGGAACTGCGTTCCGATTCGCCTTCATCCGCTGATTCTGCAATTAAACCAAGAATTAACTAACTAACCAACCATCACGCCGTTTCTCCGGAGGGGTAGGCCGAGAGGATGGATTGCTACATTGTTATATCCTGATATAACTCTTGCGTCTCTTCTACATCCACACATCGTGACATACACATTGTCGATTGCTCCTACTTCGAACACGCCACCTTTCAGTAATTGATTAATTTGGTCATGCCATGTCTTCCTTGGCCTTCCTCGACTCCTTTTTCCATTCACACTACTTGTTTATATCTTTTTAACTATTCTTCCCTCATCCATTCGTTCCATATTTCTTAATTTTATTTATCACGCATTGTTTAACCATCTCTAAGACGAATGTGCGGTAAATCTGTATATGATAGAGTGTCAAATGCAAATATAAGTAGTGAATGCAGTGCGAATGAAAGTGTTATGAACAAAATAATGAAAGGGTCGTTAAGATGGTTTGGACGCGTGGAAAGTATTGGTGAAGAATGTATATGTAAACGACGTTAACGGAGCTAGAAATAGAGGAAGGCCAAGGAAAAATTGGCACGATCAAATCAATCAAATATTAAATGTCGGTCATGTGAAGAGTCAGAGAAATCGACGTGCGTGCATGACAAGATTTATGAATGTAGAGGAAGCGAGAGAAGTATGTCAGGACAGAAGAGTGTGGCGGTCCATTCTTTCTGCCTACCCCTCCGGAAAGACGGCGTGATGGTTAGTTAGTTTATTTAACCATGATTCCAAGAGATGTCACTGTGCTTTCAAAATATAAGATTATTTAAAACAGTCGAGTGTTAAAGTACAGTGTGTGCTCGTAATAATATTTATCATTCTTCTTCTTTTTGTCCTGTCACACCTCCGTGGTGCATAGGGCCTCAAGGAACCTTCTCCACCCGACTCTATCGCATGCCTGATGCCTAACATCATCCCAAGTGAGGCCTGCTGCTTTAACCTTGTCCTGCAAGGCTCTTCTCTAGGTGGCTCTAGGTCTGCCTCGCTTTCTCTTTCCCCCCATACGGGACCAGTCTAGTGCGCTCTGAGCGATGCAGACTGGGTTCTGCCATTTGCGTCTAGCGACTTGTTCTATAATTGGCTTTTCGCCGGCCATGGTCCAGAGAACGGCATTTGACACTGTTCGGGGCCAATAGATCTTGAATATTGAGCGAAGCCACCTATTTATGACACCTGGAGTTTTCCAATAACGTCCGCGGTAGATTTCCAAGTCTCACTTTTATCATAAGATTGCTTAATAATCAAAAGATAGCTAAGATAATCAAAGAAATTTGTAATATATAAGATAAGAATCCGGTTCATACCTGAATACCTATCGCGGGAGTCTCCTCTCTTTGATTTCCTTCGGCTTCCATCATCTCTCCGTCTCCTCCGATACCTGCTGTCTTCCGAGCGATTCTCTTTATAAGTATTGAGGGTCTTCACCTAAGATCATTTTATAATTATAAGATAAAAAAGGTTTCATATTTGGGTCGTGTGCTAACGGGAGAAAAATACCACCTCCTTCGACTAATATTAACCTTCAAGTAGTGATGTGGGTGTCCCACAGACGGCGCGTTTACAAATTCGATCCTTATTTTATTGTTACAAGTAATTTACCCCCGCACGCCCTGCTAGCTTCGTGGTTTGTGATTCCGAATGGAAATTGTAAAAAAAAAACATGCAAGATATGTCCATCGCGGCTCAAGAGGCGTACTGAGTATACATCGTACCTTCGATAAGACAAGATTTTAAGATTTTTGAAGAATAATATTGTGTTATTCTGGCTATATTGATCATACACTATCGCCCTCTGGCAAAATGAGACAGAACTTAATGAGCGAGTTTGTTCCTCCAGAAAAAGGATGTTTTAAAAATACATTGGCATATTTAACTCGTTATGAGAATTATTCACAATTATGCCCATGTCTTACCGAAGGTGCGACATGTTACACATGTCGCAAATCTACATGTCTCGGGTGTTCTAAAATAAAGTTTCTAAATAATGTGAAAAAATAGTTTATAAGACAAGCCTCAATTGTAAGACTGTAATTTCATATGGCTTTAAAAAGTGCCAAATAAATGTTGATTTTGGATATTTTATGTGGTAGAAGAAAACTAACCACAGTGTGAATAAATATAATTACACTTGGTATTACAACACTTTATTTCATTTAACACAGACATGTTTTGGTTATAACATAATCTTTATCAGTGTACATAATTTTAAAATTCTGTACATCGAAACATGTCTGTGTTAAGTGAAGTATTGTAATACCAAGTGTAATTATATGTATTTAAATATGAATCCACAACACAAAGTGAATGCGAATATAGAAGAAATACTAACTACAGTTTTGAAATCAGCGTGCCAAATTTATTCTAAAACAGTTCCAAATTTTATTACAAATTTATCTCCAGTGTTATTGGTATTCTTTGATATTCGAGCCATGCAGCGATGATAGATAGTTTGCTTTGAGGTCAAAGGGTTCACATATTTACATAGAAATACTTCGGATTGACAAGAGAGCGGAGTAGGTACTCACCATGGCACTGGCCAGCGTGGACTGCTGGTCCGTAGGCACACTGGGCAGGTCCTTCAGGGAGGATAGGAAGGCAGCCGCTCTCCGTTTCCTATCTATTTGAATTCTATTCTTATCATTGCCTTCGTATTCTCCTCGTTTCTCTGTAAATATAATAAATATACTATATACCGTGTAGACTTCACGGGGAAGCGGAAAAACAGATCTCAAAATTAATATGTCCAAGACAGTAGACCTACGAGTGGACACAAATGACTCCACCCCAATCTTGCTCCACGTAGTCCCCCTTGTGACCACGACCAGCTTTTGCTACCTCGGTAGTATGATAGCAGGCTCGGGAGGTACGGAGGAAGATGTAGCCAGCAGACTCAACAAGGCAAGGGGAGCTTTCGCTATGCTTCGCCCTCTATGGCGTTCCAGTATCATTTCGAGAAAGCTCAAGCTCCAAATATTCAGCAGTAGCGTTAAAAGTGTACTTCTGTACGGATGTGAGACTTGGAAATCTACCGCGGACGTTATTGGATAAGTCCAGGTGTTGATAAATAAGTGCCTTCGCTCAATTTTCAAGATCTATTGGCCCCAAACAGTGTGAAATGCCGTTCTCTGGACCATGGCAGGCGAAAAGCCAATTAGAGAACAAGTCGCTAGACGCAAATGGCAGTGGATTGGTCACATTCTGAGACGGAACCCAGCCTGCATCGCTCAGGGCGCACTAGACTGGTCTCCTATAGGGGGAAAGAGAAACCAAGGCAGACCTAGAGCCACTTGGAAAAGAGCCCTGCAGGACGAGGTTATAGCAGCAGGCCTCACTTGGAATGATGTTAGGCATCAGGCATGCGATAGAGTCGGGTGGAGAAGGTTCCTGAGGCCCTATGCACCACGGAGGTGTGACAGGACAAAAATACGAAGAAGATTATAAAAATATTATATTGACTCCCAATGTGCGGCTGGTTTTATTTGCTCACTAACTAACCATCGAGTCATTTCTCTGAAGGGGTAGGTAGAGGATGGACCGCCATACCGCTTTGTTCTGACATATAGTTGATTCACAAACCGAAGAGCTATTGGTTATGTGTTAGTATGGTGGTCTCTGTTTCCCCTAAAAAAGACTTTTTACTTATAAAAACTCATTCTCCCGATGATGAAAGAGTTTATTTTTTCCCCCTCAAGTTTTTTTCTTCAAAACATGTCTAGAAAATAAACAAAAAAATGTTTATTTAATTTATAAAAATTCTCCATTATGGAATGGAGTTTTAACACCTTATTGTTATTAAAAATTAATTGATTGATTTACAAATACCTTTGTCTTCAAAGTCATCTGTAAGATCTATACAGTCGGGCTGATTCTCTGGTGTCACATCCTCATCAATTGTTATCACATCTTGGGCCCGTTCAGAATCCACTGCGGAGTGACGCTTAACATTCTTTTTCCTCTTCCTCCTATCTGAACTATCATCAGGTTGGTTCGAAGCATGTCTCTTCTCATGTACGGGTTTCTCCGATCTTGTTGGCATCTTAGGCAACTTGCTGACAGGCGGCAAATCAGGTATGAAAGCTTTTTCGTAAGATTTCGGTTCGTTCTGAACGTGATAGATGATTTTGCTTTGCGGTGGGGGAACCGGCTTAGGCTGCGTTACTTTCAGAGCCGTCGTTGAATTTGCTATAACCGACGGTTTGGGTACGCTCGTAAAGCTTGTAACGATTGGTTCTACTTTTGGTACGGGGAGTTGTGTCTTGGGTGCAGGGATGGCCGGTGCCGGCTCATTTGAGGGTTTCGGCTGCGGTTGAACTTGCTGACGAGATTTCGTTGCATCTTCGGCGTTGTTCTTTTCCGGCGTCTCCACGTCTTTGGACTCCTCGTCGGAGCTGGACTCGTAGGGGAGTGCTGGTTTCGGAAGAATGGGTTCCGGTTCTTTCATCTTTTTAATCGAGAAAGAAACAGGCGCTGCGGACAAATAGTTTACGTCAATAAGAAAACTAACTATCTAACCATCGCACAGTTTTTCCATAGGATAGGCAAAGAGGATGGACTGCCATAATGTTCAATCCTTTCATATATTTTATTTATATTCGCACACCGTGACACACCACACCAATGTCTTTTAGATATGTAGGTTATTGACTTCGCAGGCAAAGTACGAGATGCATTACAATGGACTTCGACTGCTGTACCAGCATATTTCATGATGAAATACATTGCACGGACAACCGAAAACACCTGACGTTGTACCTACATATCGCAATGATGAAATACATTGCATGGACAAAAGTGATGAATCAGGGCCCGGATTCATTCACACAGGTCACTAGAGGTTGTCCAGCAGAGCATCGTGTGCAAAGGAAGCAAAGCGTATAAAAACAGTACATCCGAACACCCGATACGTCAGTCAGTATCTCGGACTCCCTCCCGCCGACCAACGAAGTCACGCTACTACGTCATTCCTTCTTACGACTTCTAACAGACACGAGTCTACGTTATCAAGTTTACATAGGAGGAACCTCCGACTCTCTCCCGCTGAGCTACGCTACTATAGGTAGAGCTACGTAAGGTAGAGCGTATGGAGAGAGCATATGGAGCGCATGGATGGAGAAAGAATGGTTAAAAAAGTATACGTTAATGATGTAAATGGAGTACGGAGTCGAGGAAAACATGGCATGACCAAATTAATCAAATTTTAAAGGTTGGTCATGTTAGAAGTCGGAAGAATCGACTTGCGTGTATGACTCGCTGTATGAATGCTGAGGAAGCTAGAGAGGTGTTTCATGATAGAGTAGTGTGGCGGTCCATTCTCTCTGCCAACCCCTGTGGAGAAAAGTTTGTTGTTATAAAACAATCAAATAACTTCGAGTCTTATAATTGACATGTTCCCATTGTTCTACAATCCTAATTACATAACTATCCCTATGACTTAATTCCACCCCAAACATGTTTGTGAAATATGAAAAGTGCAAAAAAAGTTGGGAAAATATAATGTTTTCAAAAGCATTTCAAATATAGAAATAATAAATATACCTTTAGCCTTATTTTCCATTTCTTCTTTGCTCTGTTCATTCTTTGCATCAATATCCTCATCCTTCCCCGCCGTGCTGGAGGCTGAGGAGGCCGGCCCTCTGTTGGTCTTCTCGTAGAAGGCGCGCTTGTGCCGGTAGTAGCCGTGGAACTGGTGCTGAGGGTCCAGGAAGCTGAAGCGGGGGTCGCCCTTGGTCTTCACGATGGTCTCGAAGGCGTCGCCGTTCTTGGCCACATAGGACGCCATCTTGTCGATGATAACCTGCAGGTCGGGCCCGGGGATGGAGATGGCCATGCTCTGGGATTGGCCTGGAAACAAGACGATATTCTTAACACCATATGGGATCAAAATACACGCCAAAAGCACGTTATATGTAAGTCGCTGAACTCGGAAAGCACTGATGATGTCAGAGTAAATGGAGATCTTACGGTTTGATATCAATAAAGGTTACAAACAGAGGTGCGTAATGTCCGCGTGGTTATCTAATCTATATATGGACAAGTTAATCATTATGTATTGGGTGTTTCGGAAAGTTTGGTCTGTTTTTTTTTGTATAAAAATCGCATTTATTTGAAAGGCAAAATAAAAACCTGGGACCTTTGGTGTGCCAGTCAAAGATCTTGCCACTTTGCTATAAAGGTCGTCTATTGGGGTTAAATGAAAAATATTATAGCAGCCAAAGGAAAATATGGAGTTTTACATTAGTATTAAATTAATAATATAAGGTGTTTTTTTTAGAGGTTTGGTTGTTAAACTGGCAATATTGTTTCTACAGACTGTCAATTTGACAGTTGACAGTTGATTTGTATTCGGTACTTTTTGCCATTTCACCATGAATAGACTGACATCAGAAAAGCGCTTACAAATTGTGCAAATTTATTTTGAAAATCATGGTTCGGTTCGCCAAACTTATCGTGCACTACGTCCATTTTACGGTCAACATAATCGTCCATCCGAGAAAGTTATTCGGAAGACCGTGGATCGTTTTCGCACCACGTACACTCTAGTGGATAATACGCATCCACAAAGACGACAATTGTCGAAAATTGGATTTCACGATTGAGCTTCATTCGAGCTAGCCGTGGCGCTCATATGCCCGAAATCAAATTTAAACAATAATGGCATAAAATTATTTATTAAATAAAGCCAATATCATAGACATTAACATTATTTTAATGTGTTTTTTTTTTTTCATTTTGAATATGTATTGTATACCTCTAAAAAAAATACATATATAATGTTAATAGAAAAAAATATTCATTACCACTATCGGAAGAGTCTGAATCTCCTTCACTGTCCGAATAATGAATCAGCTTGAGAGCCCCTGGTTTAGCAACCGGTTTCTTGAGAGGGACAGGTACTTCTATTTGAGGAATCACTGGAGTTTTACTATTTGCATTAGTTTCACTTGGAACGGAAACGCTTTGCTGATTTTCCGTATTGTACATGACCGCGGCTTTGGAAATGTCCGGAACAACTTGGCTTGTGTACAGCGGAAGCGCTGCGTACTGCTTGAGCTGGTCCGTGTCCATCTTGGAAAAAGCGCTCTCTCCTTTGGTGGGGCGTTTGGGTATCGGAAGCGGGAGTGTCTCCGTCCCGGGCGGGGCGATATCAGGTTCGGCGGAGTCCTCCGCCCGTGTCTCTGGCTTCTTGCCCTTAATTTGGTTGACCAGCATGGAATAGGCACAGTCCGCGGAGGGCTTATACAGTATGCTGGGGATGGAGGGAGCCTGCAAGGCAGCAGAGAACACGGTAATTAATTTTCGCCGCATGACAAACACTTCGAATAACGACAATTGATTCTGTGTTACCTCAAACGCGGTGAGACAAAATTGTAACTTAACTTTATCTTACAAGACATTTTGAATGTACACAAATACTTGTAGACAAATACTGGATTTTACCCATTGCGGGTTAATCATTTTAAAGGCTTAATTGTATCTCAATAGAGACGAACATGTAAATTGTTTTTCTTCTTAATAGATGGCGCTAGTGTAGATTGAACTAAAAAATGTGAAGTGTTTCTCAGCATAGTAGCATATATACAAAACTATCTAACTAACTAACAATCACGCCGTCTCCCCGAAGCGGTAGGCAGAAAGAATGGACTGCCAACACTTTTCTTTCCTGACATATTTCTCTCGCTTCCTCAACATTCATACATCGTGACATGCACGCGCGTCGATTTCTCTGACTCCTCACATGGCCGACATTCAATATTTGATTTATTTGATCGTGCCACGTTTTCCTCGGTCTTCCTCTATTTCTGGTTCCATTTACATCGTTAAGATAATTTTTTTTACTATTCTTTCTTCATTCATTCTTTCAATATGTCCAAACCATCTTAATGATCCTTTCATTATTCTGTTCATAACACCATAATTCGCACCGCATTCACTTCTTATATTTTCATTCGACACTCTATCATACACAGAGTATCCACACATTCGTCTAAGAGATCTCATTTCTACAGCATTTATTCTACTTTCATCCTTCTTTTGCCAGTTCCATGCTTCGCTTCCATACACAAGGGTCGGTAGAAGAACACCATTGTGCAAGCATATATACATCTTTCAAAAATTTGTCAGACATGGTGGACGTAAGAAGGGAGGAATGGGGTATCTTGTAAACATAAAGCAATCCCTTAACCCAACCAATGAAAGGTCCTGTAAACGCCTCGACCACCATATTCTATTTCCAAAAAAATAATTTACATCTTCGTCTCTATTGAGATACAATTAATCCTTAATAATAATTAACTGTTTAATTAAAGCATTGTTATATAATATCACAATTGATTTAAGTTCTTATATATTAATTTAATTCTTTAAAGTGTCGCGACAGCTGTTTCACTAATCCAATATTAGCATCATCAGGTGTTACAATCAACAATTGAGTTTAGCTAAGTCTTCTGCGATCGGTAGATTGACTGTGCCAAAACGCTGTCCTAGCACAAATGTCTTAATCAGTGGCGGTACTCCCATAGAAGCCCAGAAGCCGGCTTGCGTAAGAAATTTTGAATCAAAACCTCTTCTGGCTTACAGAGGTTCAGGTTTGACTATTCCTCTTACGTCTGATGGGAACATTGTTGGAAGGTGATTTGGTGGGTTGTTGGTTTATGGATGGCTTAAATGGCGTGCCCTTTCAGAAGTTGCAACAGCAAAGTATGCGTGCAAATAAAAGGAAAAGTGTACCGAACCGTCGTAAGACCTGCTATGTTCTACGGATCAGAATGCTGGGCCGGAAGACGACAAGAAGAACAGAGGCTGCACGTAGCAGAAATGAAGATGCTGAGATGGGCCGCCGGGGTTACGATGCTGGATAAAGCTAGAAATGAGCACATCAGAGGTAGCCTAAAAGTCACTCCCATAGCGGAAAAAACTAGGGAACGTTGACTGCGGTAGTACGGCCATGTGAGCAGGAGGGACAGTGAACACATTGTTCACAAGACCCTGCAACTGGAAGACGGAAAGAGAGGACCAGGTCGGCCTCTTGGAACGTGGATGTCCACAGTTAGGAACGAACTGAAGGCGCTGGGACTGGACAGCCAGATGACCCTAGATCGTGAGACTTGGCGAGTAATTCATAAAAATGGCGCTCTCTAAATTATCCAGTTTACATATTATTATTTATATGAAATTACGAGTGACCCAAAGAGCCATGTTAGGAATAAGGCTAAGAGACAGAGTCAGAAACGATACGGTGAGAGAAAAAACAAAGGTCACTGACATCATCCACCGGGTGGCGACTCCAAAATGGCAATGGGCAGGTCACGTAGCCAGAAGCTCACATGAAAAATGGACAAGAAGACTGCTGACTTGGAGACCGTGGACGGCGAAGAGAAGTGCAGGGCGACTGCAACTACGGTGGAAGGATGATCTAAACAGACACGTCGGAATAACCTGGATGCAGTCTGCACAGGACAGAATGACATGGAAGCAAATGGAGGAGGCCTTTGTCCAGGAGTGGACAGGAATAGGCCGAGGAAGAAGAAGAAGAAGACGAGTTGATTGTGACACCCGATGATGCTAACATTGATAAGCGAAAATTTAATAAGAAATTAAATTAATTGTGATATTGTATAACAGTGTTTCAATTAAACAGTTAATAATGTTGAAATATCAAAGTGTTTCCGCCAAAACAATGGATTATGTAATCTAATAATCTTCTATTTAATTAAATTTCCCATAAATTTGCACTTTTTAAATGATTTTTATAATTAATACAAATATATATATCGGAATGGAAAAAAAATGCTTACAAATCAAAACTCAACTTACTAAATAAAGAAAGATTATATTTTTATGAATGTATGCTTGTTTTTGACACAACAATAAGACTTGAAGGAGAAATACTACTGTGATAAAAAATAAGGTGATTTTTCATTTAAATTTCGTGGATACTATGATATCATGAATATTTTTTTAAACAAACTGTTAACAAGGAATATTATTTGAGTATTATGCAAGTTATTTGCCTCAAGAGGTCACAACGTATTGTAAAACTCAACACATATTGGTCCGCAACCACCGTATTCGCCCGATTAAGCACCATGTGACGTCTGGCTGTTCAACATATTCAAAAGACCACTTAAGGGACACCGTTTCAACTCGATTGAGAAGATGAGAAGCCAAATGGAAGATAGTATTGAAGGCCATCCCAGAATTAAACTTCTGACTGTTTTGAGGATTGGAAAAAACTTTGGAATAGGTGTATTGTGTCTGACATGGAGTGCTTTGAAGGTGATGAAATTTATTTGTAAGAATAAATAAAGATTCTTACAAATAGAATTAATTAATTCTCCTTTATGTATGGAAGCGAAGCATGGAACTGGCAAAAGAAGGATGAAAGTAGAATAAATGCAGTAGAAATGAGATCTCTTAGACGAATGTGTGCATACTCTGTGAATGATAAGAGTGTCGAATGGAAATATAAGAAGTGAATGCGGTGCGAATGATGGTGTTATGAACAAAATAATGAAAAGATCATTAAGATGGTTTGGACATATGGAAAGAACGAATGAAGAAAGAATGGTAATTTTTTTATATGTTAATGATGTAAATGGAACCAGAAATAGAGGAAGACCGAGGAAAACGTGGCACAATGAAATAAATCCAATATTGAATGACGGCCATGTGAGGAGTCAGAAAAATCGACGCGCATGCATGACTGAGGAAGCGAGAGAAATATGTCAGGAAAGAAAAGTGTGGCAGTCCATTCTTTCTGCCTACCCCTTCGGAGAGACGGCGTGATGGTTAGTTAGTTAATAAAGATTCTTTATTTAATAAACAAATTCACCTTATTTTTTTCAATCACAGTATTACAATTGCAATTGAACTAATTAATACAAATGAAAATGCTCTTTTATAGAAGTTTAATTGTATTTTATGGGAAAGTGAAACATGTCATTTCCATAAAATATAATAAAACTTCTAGAAAACAGATGTTTTAATTTGTATTAATTATTTAATATGGAGTTTTATAACATCGTTTAAAAAATAATAAATATGAAATAAAACTTATTGAAGTTATTAACGTAATAATTTCAGAGTAAATAAAAAAAAAAACTCGATTCGTAAGAATATAAACAAAAAAATGTTGCCCCAATATATTAGTTGCCTTTTCTTAACGATTGTGTACAAAATAAAGCAGATTAAACGAAGACTCTTCGGTTATCGAGCCGCAACTTCGTCGGTACGTTTACGAGATCCAGCACCGTCCGTGGAAGCAAACAACCCTATTGCGAACTTTAAATTCAAGCCGTCGTAAAATGAGATTTCAAGCAGGCGAGATGGCCGACATAACGGTTCCTGTAAAAGAAGATATACACGTCAGTAATACAAGGAATAAAACAGGGTGGTCAGGAATGTAATAGACAAGTTTATTGGCACAATTCATACATTATCTAAACAGATCGGTCATTTACAATAATGGTGAGACACATCACTTAAGTTCTGTAAAAACACGGAATTATAATAACCCTTCATTTCATGATTTTTTAAAAATTTTATACAAAAAATGCATTTTTACTTATCCAAGATATTGTTGAAAGTAATATTCAAAATATGCGAGTCACGCGCGCTTTACGATGAGTCCGCTAAGTAGAAACGTGATTGGTCAGCGAACGACGTTGTGATTGGTCGGCATAAGGCGCGTAACGTAGTGATTGGCCAACATACGGCGCGCAACATGGTGATTGGCCGACATTTGGCATCTGTCATTCGATTTTCGGCTCGATTTGTAACGCTTCGTTCTTTTTGACATTATTCCCGATCATCATTTCCATAGAGTTTTTAACAACAACAACAACAACAAACCATCACGCCGTTTCCCCGCAGGGGTAGGCAGAGAGAATGGACCGCCACACTACTCTATCCTGGCAAACCTCTCTAGCTTCCTCCACATTCATACAACGAGTCATACACGCACGTCGATTCCTCCGACTTCTAACATGACCAACCTTTAAAATTTGATTAATTTGGTCATGCCATGTTTTCCTCGGTCTGCCTCGACTTCGTACCCCATTTACATCATTAACGTATACTTTCTTAACCATTCTTTCCCATCCATGCGTTCCATATGTCCGAACCAACGCAGCGATCCTTTCATAATTTTGTTCATAATACCTTCTTCCGCTCTACATTCCTTTCTTATATCAGCATTTGAGATTCTGTTTTTAAGTTTTGTATTTTAATCGTTAAGTTGATTACAATATTTACTTCCTTTTATCATCGGTCTTGTTTGGTTTATGGCATGCGTTTTGCGAACTAATTTACTGGATTTAATTTTTTTTTAAATGTTTTTCAATACCCTCCATTTACGTTTTTTTCTCCGTCCCTTAAAAAACGTAAAATAGGGGTTGTATTAGAAAAGAGCGGATTTAAAAAAACTTTAAATATGTCTAATATACTGGCAGTAATCGAAGCAGGTCAACCGTCAACAGAATGCCAAAATAAAATTGATTTTTAATATAAACTAGCGCCATTAGCGATGGCTTGTGTACTATAATAGGTAGATGGGACTGTAGAGTGTAGCACACTAAAGTAAATAAATATATTCTATACAAGCATTAGTCGGTTTTTCAGTTTGTATAAAATATTCCATTCGATTCCCGGCGTTGGCAGTGTGATTGTCACACTGTCTTTTGTCTAGTTTAGAATTCACATGAAAACGGCGATGGATAAGCCACCTATCACATGTCATGAGAATCAATATGATAGCTATACTATTTAGATCGACTTGGCTCATGCCGTAATGATGTAAAGAGCGATTTATCAAAAGAGAACAGTTACAATATATGCTATACCATGAAATGAAGGGTTAATACTATCCTCGGAGACTGTTCCGGCATGTTCTAACATATAAGAGTAAAATAAACAGATACAATACCATCACGTTGTGGAGAGTTGGCTTTGGGAAAAATAGGTTTATAGACAAATCACATATATGAGATCACAGCGTGAGCGCATTATCACAGTGGAGTAAGTCTCTGAATAGTAACGGCGGGTTAGACACCTACCGATTCCACCGGCACGGGGGCCAGGCTGGGGTGAAGGTAATGTTCCGCTTCTTGCACTACATCTGGAACAAGAAACAAGCGCTGTTAGCAGTCACCCGCGATAACACAAGCTGTTATCAGTCATCGACAATAACACGAACTGTAAGCAGTTACCTACAATAACAAGCTCTGTTATCCGTCACCCACAATGACATGCTATTACCAATCATCGACAATAACACAAGTTGTTATCATTCACCCGTACATCACTCACAATAAGAGCTGTTATCTGTCACACACAATAACACACGCTGTTAGCAGACACCCACAATAACACACACTATAACCAGTCACCGACAATTACACGAGTTGTTAACATTTACCCACAATGACACACCTTGTTATCTATTGCTCACAATAATAAGGGGTGTTATTAGTCACCCATAATGACACATGCTAGTCATTGACAATAAAATGAGTTGTTAGCATTTATCCACAATAACACATTCTGTTCTCTGTTACTCACAATAAGAAGCGCTGTTATCTTCACTTACAATAACATAACATCATCGACAATAACACGAGCAATTAACAGTTACCCACAATAACACGCACGCACAGTCAGCAGTCACACACAATAACACGTGCTATTATCAGTCATCGACAATAACACAAGCTGTTACCAGCCATCCACAACAAAACGCACTGTGTCATTTTAATCATTTTTATTGTATTCGATTGTTTGTACAATAAAAATGAATAAAATGTTCATTGAACCTATTCTAATTTTTTTTTAAATGGATTTAAATCAATGGTATTATAATTTATTATACAATTTTCAATATGAGCAGAAAATAGCTTCTTATTATGAAGGAGGAATCTGATTGTGTCCAGGCTTGAACCCAGGTCACCTAGATTAGGAGTTAAGCATTCTATCCCTTAGATAAATAGAAAATACAATTTAGACTCCTGAACTCCGAAATATTAGCCCATCCGTCATTTTTTTCATTCTATAAAACAAACTACAAACTAAAGATCACATGACGGTGCGTACCCTGTGTGGGATTCTCTCTGGGGAAGCGCCCCTCGCGGCAGGCGGCCAGCAGCAGGCTGTAGTAGGCGTGGAGGGGGCACTCCAGGGACAGGAAGAGGAATTGCGGGTTGCCCGCCTGCTTGGCCTTCAGCAGGATCTCCATCTGCGGCCCCTGCGAGGCGATGAACATCGCCGTCTTCTCCACTATCGCATTCAGCTTCTTCGTCTCCGGCTGCGGAAACACCGCATAGCTCACACATTATTTGACTCAATGATTTTTTTATGAGTTAAAACGCTGTTTTGACTACTTTTGAGTTTATTTTTCTCAACATACTCGAAGATTTATCATCACAAGATCGATATAATATAGGGTGTTTTTTTAAAAGGTATACAATACATATTCAAAATGAAAAAAAAAACACACATTAAAATTATGATATTGGCTTTATTTAATAGATAATTTTATGCCATTATTGTCTAATACAATTTCGGGCATATGAGCGCCACGGCTAGCTCGAATGAAGCGCAATTGTGAAGTCCAATTCGACAGTTGTCGTCTTTGTGGATGTGTATTATCCACTAGAGTGTACGTGGTGGATGGACGATTATGTTGACCGTAAAATGGACGTAGTGCACGATAAGTTTGGCGAACCGAACCACGATTTTCAAAATAAATTTGCACAATTTGCAAGCGCTGTTCTGATGTCAGTCTATTCGTGGTGAAATGGCAAAACGTACTGACTACAAATCAACTGGCAACTGTCAAATTGACAGTCTGTAGAAACAATGTTGCCAGTTTAAAAACCAAACCTCTAAAAAAAACACTCTATAATTGTGAGGTTGCAGACGACTTGGATGGAAGCATCTGAAATGTTTGTGATTTTTATATGATAAATAATAAAATGAAATGAAATTAAAAAGTATGGGGGAGGGCTATGTCTAGCAGTGGACAAAATTGACTGTATAAGAAGGAGAATAAGAAGGATCTTGTCATGGTGATGGGGAAGTGTGAAACAATGAGAATATCATTATAAAAATATTTTCCTTACAATGGGCATTCCTTCTGGTATGGCGAATTGGTCCGAGGGGACAAAGGGTTCGTCGTCCTCGGGCCGGCTCACGTCCCGGTCCTCGGTGGGGGCTCCTTCGGCATCCCCGTCGTAGTTGAACTGCACCTGCCCGTAGGACGCGTTGTGGGCCATGTGCAGACGCTTCAGCTCCTCCTCTACAATATCAGACATCCGATTAACTGCCACGTTGGGACTGAGTTAAGAAATGAGCATCAAAACAAACAAACAAAATAATTGGGCTTATTTGAATATTAGAATACTTTAAGTACTTAACATCAAAAGTAATACTTCCAGTTATCTGTATCAGTTCTAGGATCGTACTTTCCTGTATACAGTAAACTCTCGATAATCTGGGGATGATTTGTAAAAAAAACTATCTGACAGCTTACTGACATTCCGCTCAATTTGGCGCCTGCTTCCAACCGTTCCAGTCCTTTCATACTAACTAACTAACCATCACGCCGTCTCTCTGAAAGGGTAGCCAGAAAGAATGGACTGCGAATAATGGGTTGCGAACCTCATCGCCACCAATAGGCATCTTCCGTGCACAATTCGATCGTCCAACGTCCACATAATAAATCTAAAACAAATTATATAAAATACAATGATATAAAATAAAAATAATTTAACACATAATGACTGTTATTTTAGGTAGTGTACTTGTCGTCAGCTGGACGATCTGGACATTTGTGTTTATTTAATTTATAATCCACGATCAAATAATATAGACCTAAAACTGAGAATACTCCTCATCAAGACCTATGTATGGAGTATCTTGATGTACGGCTGCGAGACATGGTGCCTATCCGAAAGAGATAAGTGGAGACTAGAGGCTTTTGAGATGTGGTCCTATAGAAGACTATTAGGAATTTCCTGAAGAGACCACATCACGAATGAGGAGGTTCTTCAAAGAATCGAAGGAGGAAGGCACCTGCTCAGGACCTTGTCGGAAAGGCGTGCAAGATGGATCGGCCATGTAATACTACAAGAAGGCCTCTTGCATGCCATAATTAAGGGTATGACCGAGGGGACAAACTCTAAGGGACGCCCACACCGAGAGTACCTGTTGGTGGATGTGCGTTGCTCATCATATGCAGATTTCAAAAGAGCCGCACAAGACAGGGAAGAATGGAAGAGAAGAATAGAGGAAATTGATGCAAACCAATCCCAGGATTGAAACTTTCTAACTAACGACCAAAAACTTGGTCGGTTCTTCTACCCTATTGCTTCTGAAAATGATTTCCACAATTACGTAAATCACTATATCAATTTCAAATTTGAACTATTCATTTAAAAAGGATATTTACTACGAATTTAAAATTTAAAAAATAGATATGTTTAAACTGGAATTTTAAAAATTCCCTTCATACACTTGTCTATATATAGATTAAAAAACCACATGAGCATTATGCAGCCCTGCTTGACACCTTATTGACATCAACCCAGGCTGTAAGATCTCCATTTACTCTGACACTAGCAGTGTTTTCCGAGTACAGCTATACAATTGCTATGATCAGTTGTGTGTTTATTCTATATTCAGAGAAAATTTTCACACAACTTCTGTATCTTCTTCGATGGCTCTACAGCCCATATCGAGCCTTAGCCTCCAGTATTCTTGGCAAAAAAAAAAAAAATATATATATATATATATATATATATATATATATATATATATATATATATATATATATATATATATATATATATATATATATATATATATATATATATATATATATATATATATATATATATATATATATATATATATATATATATATATATATATATATAAGTACTTATTTATATCACTGATGAAGATGAGAAGCCTGGCTTCTGTGTCCAAAACATGTTTGTATTTTAATTTAAAAAATAATAATAAAGTTGGTGCGTACAAAGTGAAAAAAAAAAAACATTGTTCCATTCCTGGATTATGCCAAAATATGGACTACCAGCGACATCTATTGGCGCATACAAAATTTAATGAATTATCGGCTTGTTACATGTTTTATAAAGTGAAAAAAATATGTTTCGTTAATGTCATTAATATCTTACTACTCGAGAGGTTGATAAGTTAGTAAAATTTTAATTAGGAATAATTTATATTTGTATTTTCCGTATTTTAAATTATTATTATTATTATTCAGATGACTTGTATTTTAAGTGCGCCGTTTTGTAAAATCAATTACTCCAAAGCCGCACTAGGAAATGACTGACCGAACAGTGCAGTCTTTAGAAGTTTCTTGAATTTAACGTCACTATCCTCATACTTAATACTAACATGGCTATTCCACGCCAACGGACTCGCAACGCTGAAAGCAAGATCATAGAAACTTGCTTTATTGGCTCTGACTGTAATTATTATGTTGTTTGCACTTGGTTCTACTGATCGGAGTGAAAGTTGCCTTTCCGTTGGCATGTGTGCCACGCAGAGGTCCGATATATACGCTGGCGCTCTCTGGTGTCGAGCCATAAACACTGTCAAACACAATTTATGTTTTACTTGCTCTCGGATTTTAAGTGAAGGTCCTTCAGGAGCGGGGTGATATGACAAACCCACCTCGGTACATCTCCTCTTCATCTTCATCTGTGTGCAGGGCCCTGTACCGTTCCTCATCGCATAGTTTCTCGGCACGCCTCTCATCGGGGCCCAGCAGCTGCAGCCAATCCACGCCGTGCTCCCCGCGGGCCTCCGCCGCTGCCAACTCCCGTGCTCCGAGGTTTCCTCTGCAGTCATACCTGCAGCCGAAAAAACAAATGCAAACATTCAAATATTGAACAAGTTAATACAGTAGAACCTCGATTATCCGGACCTCGATTATTCGGGATTTTCAATTATCCGGATTGGCCAAATAAAAACAGAGGACGAGACCGGTTTGATTTGGAAGAAACTACCTAATACATCTTTAGCATCAGGACGTGAAAATACTGCATCAGGGAACAAAATGAGTAAAGAACGTGTCACCATATTGGTGTGTGCCAATGCAACAGGAAGACGTAGACTTCCACTGTTTGTCATTGGGAAATCAAAGAACCCCAGATGCTTTAAAAATATCAAAAGTCTTCCGGTTGAATATGATCATCAGAAAAAAGCCCGGATGAATGGTGAAATTTTTAAACGATGGTATGAAAATCAGTTTATTCCAGAAGTAAAAAAAACATCAAAAATCCATAAGTAAAAGAGGAAAAACATTATTATTACTAGACAATGCACCATCCCACCCATCTATTGAATGTTTAAACCAGATTGATGAAATGTTTATGGTAAAATTCACATCGATAATACAACCAATGTATCAGGGTGTAATAGAAACATTCAAACGCTTATATAGAAAACAGATGCTTCGACGATTATTGCTAGCAGATGAAAATGACGATGAATCAGTTAACAGCTTCCACAAGAAAATACATTTAAAAGATTGTTGCTATATGGCAGCAGATAGTTGGATGTGTAAATTATTCAGATGTGTCAACTTTGAAAAAATCATGGAACAAAATTTAGAAAAGACCATCAGTAAGTTTCTGTAACGTAGTAGAAAGTGATATACAATGCAGTGCAAATGAAAGTATTATAAACAAAATAACGAAAGGGCCATTAAGATTTGAGAGTTTGGACACACGGAAGGAATGAATGAAGAAAAATAATAAATAAAGTATACGGTAATGAAGTTAACTGAATAAGGAATAGAGGAATACCGAGAAAAATGTGGCACGATGTAATCAATCAAATATTAAATGTCGGGCACTAGAGGAGGCGGAGAAATCGACATGCTTGCGCGACACCATGTATGAATGTGAAAGCGAGAGAAGTATGTCAGTAAAGAACAGTGTGGCGGTCCATTCTCTCTCCCTATCCCTTCAGGGAGACGAGGTGATGGAAGTTAGTTAATTTTATTTAATTGACAGTTTGTCACATGGAAAGAATTATGAAGTATTTGTCGATGATGTGAATGGAGCGAGAAATAGAGGAAGACCCTGATCTTAATAATTAAATCATTCAAAACTTTGTTCTTGCACGTCATGTTGTATGAACGTTGAGGATGCCAGAGAAGTACCCCAGGAAAGAATAGTGTGATTGGCAATATTTTGAATCTGAGTACAGTGGAACTGCGATAGAATCATTATTTTGTGAATCGCAGTAAGTTACCGTTTTAATTATTTTTTTCTAAAAAATTCTAAAAGCGATTTGGATAGTCGGAGTTCGGACAATTAAAGTTCTAATATACTTATAAATGCTTTGTGCCATATTTTCTAACAGCTAGAAATGAGTTTTGATTCATAGCACATTTAAAAAAAGAACTGGTTGTTCTATATTTGAATACACGAATACAATTTTTTGTATCTTTATAAGTAGTAATGCATTGCATTGCATATAAAATTTATCAATACAAGATAGCGTTGATGAGGTTAATTCGTCCGATAAAAAAATGTGTGTTAGTACTTTAAAATTAATAAAGATATTAAACCTATTTTGGATCCATTACCTGTCGATTTTCAGGGATTCGTCTCCCATCCAAGGAATGAGATGCTTGCCTTGGTCGATTAGCAATGCTTTCTCGTCATCTCTAAACAGCTTGCATGAATATCCGAAGACCAAAAGGTCTTCCTTATTTTCGTAAGTATCATTTTTTCGCAATATTCCGCATTCTGTGGAATTGTTTTGCCACTTTAGTGCCATTTTGGGGTGGTTAAAATTATTCGAAAACTCAACATCGCCTTACGCAAAAAAAAAACACCAAACACGCGTTTGACAGTAGTAACCACAGATGAGTACTTGAATAAAAGATTTTATTTTATTCCATAGAATGTGACGCTCGTACACCGCGAAAAATTCAAATTTGTGATAAAATGGATCACCGATTTTTCAAAGAATAATAATATATTTATTGAAACATTCGCGTTATAAACAAAATCAACGATAGCGTAAATTATGTTAATTTGTATAACTACTAGATGGCAGTGCATAATGTAGTTCTAGTGCGAACCCTTATGTATGAAAGTGAGGAGCTGGCAAAAGAAGAATGAAAGTAGGATAAATGCCGTAAAATGAAATCACCGAGAAGAATGTGCTGAAAAACGATATGTGATAGAATATCGAACGACGAAATAAGGAAGAAATATAAGGCAGATGATTGCACCATAAATAAAATTAAAAAAGGATTCCTGAGATGGTTTGGACATATGGAACGAATAGATGAGAGAAGAATTGCTTAAAAGTTGCAGACAAGTAGTGTGAGTAAAAAGAGAAGCCGTGAGTGACCAAGGAAAGTGTGGCCTTAACAAAATTATTAATTTATTAAGAGAATGCTACATTCGAAGTCAGAAAAATCGACAAGAGTGCATGTTAATTTACGATGTATGAATGTAGAGAATGCTCGAGAAGTATGTCAGGACAGGGCAGGAAAGCAGTCAATCCTCTTTCCGCGTGATAGTTAGTTAGTTAGTTGTAAAACTACTTAATTATGAATAAATTATAACAAGAAGCGTAGAGCGCAATTTGGGGTGCAGAAAATACATATTATGGATATGTTTCAACTAAGAGAGATGGATGGCGTGGGGGCGGAGAGGCTTACGTCCAGCAGTGGATAGAGACAAGCTTACGAAGATTTTTTACATAATACTTTTTCTATTCTAACTTATTAAATGCACACTGGAGGAATGCGGAAATTCTTTATCCAGCATTTATAACATTTCTAGAGATATTAACGTTATTACACATAAGCAATGTGTATTGGTCACACAGCATCGTTTAAAGAATTTTGAATGAAAAATATATTTTAGGTTGCGAAGTATCTAGCCGTTCGTTTTGTTATTCTAGCACCGCACCGCAACGAACCGCCTTCCATTTTTCAAAGTTCTCTCACTTGTAGCGCGCGAAACCTAGAAATTCTATCGATAGTTGATGTTCAAGACAGCATTAACAAAAAATCTATCGAAATTTGATATTCAAGACACCCTTGGCAGTGAGTTTTGTTCCCTTATGTATATTTATTTTATATAAATTCGTTTTATTTATTATAATTTTTATTTATTGATTTTCTATGTTGGTTTATTCATCTTTAATCAATTCCTTAAAGATCAGCGATAAAATGTTAAATCTTTTCAGTAGATTTCTTCTTAAGTAAAAACGTAATTCTTCATTATTAAATAACTTGAATACTTAATAATTTAGAATTGCACAACATGTCGCAACACCATATTAATTATGTTGTAATAAAATTATTTTATTGAGAAAGAATACATTTCGCGTAATCTGTGTATTTTAATACATAGAATTCTTTAATTATTTGAATTTTTAAGAAATATGATTAAAAAACATGATGGTGCTCAATAATAATGTATTTTTGTATCTTTTTAAAATCATAATTGACGATTTTAAACTCTGCATTGAATTTTGTTATTATATTGATTACATGCATAATACATTTATTCCATTTAATTAAATTTATGTTCCTACTACGAGATTTGTTGCTCATTTGCAATTATTGTATTTGATTGCGCAATCACACGACATTTATTTTATTGATTTATATATATTTTTTAATATATAATAATTTCTATTCCTTTTTTAATTGAATATGTGTTGAATAGTTTTCATATTTTTTTTATCGTAAATTATTTTGTGAAAGTGTGGTAAATCTGTATTAGAGAACATCAAATTAAAATAATAAATGATTTCAGTGCAAATGAAAATGTTGTGAACAAAATAATGATAGGTTCATTAAGATGATTTGGACACATGGAAATTATAGTAGAAATAATGCTAAAGAAAGTAAATGATAACAATATAAATGGAACAAGAAATAGAGGAAGACCAAGCAAACGTATGATCAAATCAATTGAATATTAAATTTCGGCCACGCGAGGAGTCGGAGAAATCGGCGTGCGTGCATGACACGATGTATGAATGTTGAGTAGCGAAAGAGCAAGTCTTGAAGATGTTAGCACTACGGAGAGATGGGGTGTAATAAGTTTGTTTAAATTAAAACATGGAAATGGCGTTTGTCACACGGAAAGAACTAATGAAATATTTGTCGATGATGTGAATGTAACAAGAAATAGAGGAAGACCAGGGCACAATTAAATCAATCAAAACTTTGTTCATGCATGTCATGTCGTATAAATGTTGAGGAATGAGAGAAGTACGCTAGTAAAGAACAGGGTAAGTGGCGGTATTTTGAATCTAATACCTACTTATAAATGCTCTTTGATACATTTTTTAACAGTTAGAAATTGGTTTTGATTCTTAGCACATTTTAATTTTAATTCTGGATGTTCTATATTTGAATAATTTTTTTTGTATCTTTATAAGTAGTAATGATGATTACATTGCATATATAAAATTATCAATATAAGAGAGAAGTATGTTAAGACTGAATGTGTGGTGGTCCATTATTTTTGCCTACCCCTTCGTATAGATTATGTAATGGTTAGCTAGTTAGTTTAGAGTTTCTCCTTTCTTGTTGTCCTGTGACACTCCTGTAGTGCATAATTCTTCTTATTAGCCATCGTCCAGTGCTGAAAGTAGCCTCTTACGGCATATGAATGTCGAGGAATTGAGAGAAGTAAGTCAGGAAAGAACAGTGTGGCCATCCTGCCTACCCCTTCGGGCAGATTACGTAATGGTTTATTAGTAAGTTATTATATTTATAATGTCTCCAGTAAAAATTACAATATTTTCCCCTACCCTTGTCTCATAATTCCAAGTAAACAACAATTTACCCTGCTACCAAATTTAACTTTCCCCCCTCCACCTTTTCACTCATCATTTAGTAAATAAGTAATAACTCAATATCATTTAACTGTTACCATCCTTATCCCATCCTGTATTGCCATATTGGTCCCCACCCAAGGCCACCGGCCCACGCCCAAGGCCACTCTTGTCCCACTTGGTTCCATATCCAGGACCAACTGGCCCCCACCCGAGGCCACTCCCTGTCACCATCCCTCGGTCTCCACCCAACACCTCGGTCCCTTTCCATGGCCATCCCCGACCCCTTCACACTCGTCCCTACCCGGGTAGTCAGATCCAAATGTCAGACACAACCCACTACATTCTCCAAGTAACCCTTTCCTCACCATCCAACAATATCCAACTTTATCTCCAAGAAAGAAATTTTCAACATGTGGGGGAGCAACATAGCCTTCGGGCTGGTACTCCCGAAAAGACAATATCCAAGACAAAATTCATTTAACTGTTAAAATTCACACACCGAAGAAGGAAAGTTTGCGTCCCGAAACATGTTTTTCAAACATTATTTTCATGTGTATTAAGTGTAGATTTTTGTGTCTAATTTTTCCAGGTGGATTAATTTCTGCAAAGCAATGGACCTCCCAAACAATTCTTTCCCATGCCTCCCTTCCCGGCGCAGACTCGCTTCAACCCTCCACATTCTATCGAAGACTACTCCGGACAATTCCAGATTTCCGTTATCTTTTGCAAGACCCGTAATTCGTTACCGATATTTTAAAGCTTGGATTAGAAGATATATAACGGCAAATGCAAGCTCATTAACAAAACTTTTCTTCCCGAAAGTCGTTCGTTCGTTAAAGTTTCGCAAGAAGCAGCAAAATATGAGCCACGTCAGATTTAAAAAGTATCTTCGATTCAAATTATTAGAAATATATAGATACGCTTGTAATATATCATGTCAAGATGATGTCTTTCGCCTTATAAGGCAACATCCCTTCGATTACAAAAGATATCAAATGAATACTCTATGCAGATGTTTCTCGGATACACAATCTGCAAATTTTGATGAATGCTTGTTTGGAGAGATAATATCATGTTTAATATACACCGCCAAAGATATCAATGAGTACAGAACGGTAAAATTTGATCACTATTCAAGTATAACGGATGATCTAGCTGCAAATGTAGCCAAACTTCTCTTGGTAAGATTTCTTTGGTTTCATCACAAGGAGAATGTGAAGAAACTCCTAATAGGTCACAGACCACTATTTTTTTTATACCATCCGGTATAAATTAAAGAAAAAACTCTGACATGAAGATCAGCAGCAAAGTATGCATTTATAAGACTTGTGTGCGATCCATCATCACAAAAAATGCGCTCAGAGTATCAGAAATGAAGATGCTCAAAAATATATCTGGCAAGACTCTACGCGGATAAGGATAAAGGTCTCTGCCCACTACAACGTATCATACTATGACCGTACAACACGATACGCCCTGCTATGCCCACTGAAACGGATCGACGGCGTTCTGTGCCCGTATATATCCCATATGATGCCCGTATGCAACCCTTGTGTTGCCCGTATGTAATCTGTATCATCATACAGATTTAAATCCACCAAAATCGATAGGAAACCGTTTCATTCTCGCATGCGTATCGATGTTGCGTGGACGTCTTGGGAGTGCTATCAAGTTTTTAAATAATAAAATAGGTATGCCTATTAAAAAATTAACTGTTAGACAACTGGCAATAATTGCCATAATATTGGATGAGGAAGAAGAAGAGAACCAAAAAAACGCTACTGGATTCACGATTCTATAAAAGAACGAAAAACTGAAGGAGAATATTGGACGTTATTCAGGCACTTAGTTGATGATGAAGGAGCGTATCGACACCGGCAACATATTCTCGCCGACAATGAATGAACGCTCCTTGCATAGTAGGCGACGGTGCTGGTCGGTGACGGAACGGTCTAGTGGCCATAGTCTCATACTTTTCAATACAAAGAATATTTTTTTACCCGACACGTTCCTATTACGGTCATAGTATGATAAGTATGTAGTGGGCAGAGACCTTAAGGGAAATATGTGAGGTCGAGGGTGTTGTTAGGTGGGGAAGGCAAAGGAGAAGATACTAGTATGCACATGTGAGGAGAAAGGATCCATCCAGACTCCCTCTCATTGTGTTGCATGGCCAACCTCAATTTGATAATGCCTCAGGTAAGCAGTTCAACGGATCACTTTTTATTATTATATATTTTTTATTTAATTTATTTAAAAAAAAAAACAATTGGATTACATGGACACATTTTTCGATCTTACTTGTAACTATATTATGTTTCAGGTATATTTTAAAATGGTTTATAGTAAAATCTCTTGTGTCTTTTGGTAGGTCATTGTAAAATTTCAGTCCATTGTTCAATATCCTTGATTGTCCTGTCTTTGTTTGTGCATTCGGTAAGTGATATCTGTCCTAGTTCCTGGTCCAGTGTCTGTGTACGTCTGAGGTTTTTTTATTATAAATTTGTAGCTGCTGTCTGTTGTCTCTTCCATGATACTCTGTATACAATTTTCTAGGTCTCGAATTTGGTCAGGTCTGATATGTCCATTTGTTTTGTTTGTCTGTATAATTAATTCTCTCTTCCGTACATAATTAATGGTGTCTGGTACAAGGACACAATTAATTTGCAGCCTGTTTGCAGCATGTTTCTAAAAAAATTCTTTTGTAGTTTTGTTGATTGCTTCTATTTTCATAAGACTTAAAATAGTCAACTGATAATACCGTTCTTCAAATCGTACCTTTGGTAAGACAAGGGCACAATTGCACGTTTTGTAATTTTTCATTAGAGACATTTTAAGATTTTTGAAGAATAATATCGTGTTATTCTGGCTATATTGATCATACACTATCGCCCTCTGGCAAAATGAGACTGAACATAATGAGCGACTTTGTTCCTCCAGATAAAGGGATGTTTTTAAAATACATTGACACACTTAACTCATTTTGAGAATTTAAAAAAATTATACCCTTGTCATACCGTTTTTCAGAACTGCCAAACAGAATCTGATTTCCAATCACTCTTTGGGGTTTCAGAACGGTCCTGGTACCAGCTTTCTTTTCTTTCGGATACTTCTCGTCGATTCGCTTGCTGCCCACAAATTACTCCGCACAAAATTAGAGGGGGAACGGATTCAGATCTGCCTATTATCTTAGAGACGAAGACCGGATGTGGTTGTGATCTTGGATGATTGCTGAATCACAAGAGACAATCGGATTATGCATCACCATGGGGCGGGAGAAGCGGGTCTCACAGCATCCCTACTCTAACGTCTTCCCCTCAGGAGGAGGCAATCTGAGGGGACTTGTGCATTTTCTCTCTCAGAAAACCCACGCCCGCAAATGAAATAAATAGAACAGTATTAGAAAAACAATTTTTATTTCAAAATAAAACATGTAAGGCATAATATAAAAAGTGTTTTTTTAAGAGAGGAGATGGGGGGGGGGGGGGGGAGGGAAGGGAAAAAATGGGTTTTTATACTTTTCAAGAAAATAATTAATATATAGCAAATAACCCCAATTAGACATTTTCGTGAATTGTGCATTATCAAAATGTGAAGGTTTTTTTTAAGATATGTAGGAATTTATTTACTATGGATGGACGGCTACGACAATGCGTTAATAGTTTGGGCCTACCTTATTATAAGTTTCGGTCTACTTAATTATAAGTTTGGGTCTACTTACCACAATTATGCATTTCGATCTACTTGATTACATGTTTGGGTCTACTCAACAATACTTTTAGGTCTACTTAATTGTAAATTTGGGTCTACATCATTTATAAGTTTGGGTCTACTTAATTATATGTTTAACATATATGTATAAACAATCGATGCACTTATGGCACATTTTGATAATGTAAGAAACATTACTATTAGGAATAAGTATGCCGAGAAGACAAAACACATTTTTTTCATTTTGACAAGCTTGGCACTGCGTCCCAGAAATTGGAACATCTAAAGGCTTCCAAAAAGTTTACAAATTATATTGTAAGTATGATTGAATGATATTTTTAAACACAGCAGAACGAGAAATGCCATCTCGAATCTATGTTTAAAATACTTTTAAGAATAAGTACTTTCAAGACGGCATTGAGAACGATGTTGATATGAGGGTCATCACATTCTTTGGGTAACAAATTACTCCTATAATAGGCGGCGTAAGCCCCAAGTCAAGATACGAAAGAAGCGATTTATTCACATGGCATGATTATGAATTTTTAATATGAATGCAATAAAAGCGATTGATTGAATAAAAAACCCATTTTGTTCTTAAATTAAGCTGTAAAGCATTTTCTATGTATGATACTGATGGTGCTGCCTTTATTCAAAGATCTTGGATCTGGTCTGTCGAGAGTATCAGCCAGAAGAATTTCGAATAAAATTATTTTTTTATCAGCATTCAAATATATTTTGTAATTTTATAACTGGTAACATTTGTTTGCTGTCAAATAAATGTGGTGATAAGGTTATGTTTTGATCCTGTCAAAACTTTTTCGATGCGAGAGAGTAGTGAAATATTTGTGAAAAATGTCTAATGATAATTGGAATCAAGTGAAGCCTGCCTTAAGCGAATGCGTGTTGAGCGCAATCGAAAAATTAGGCTTCCAGAAGATGACACCAGTCCAAGTACTTATTTCGTTCATTTGTTTACTGACGTTTATTTATTTTGAATAATATAAAATATGCTTCGATTTTTATAGGCAGCCACAATACCGCTCCTTTTAACAAGTAAAGACGTGGCCGCAGAGGCAGTCACTGGCTCAGGAAAGACACTTGCCTTCCTGATTCCACTTATAGAACTTCTATTGAGAAGGGCCGAGTCGGCCGCGTGGAAGAAATTGGAGATCGGAGCCCTGGTTATATCGCCTACCAGAGAGCTGGCGGCACAGACTTACGAGGTATATACTTAATTAATACTTATCGATCGTACTTCGTTTAGAATATTGTGATTGTAATTTAATTCAAATGATTTGTTTCCACAAAAAAAAAGTTCTTTCCGTTACTGTGCTGAAAGGGTCCGCGCGTTTCTGATAGAAAGATGAAAGTTCTGAAATCGGAAAATAAATATTCACTGGCAAATGCTTAAAATGAATAATAATGTATTTGAATCTAATTTCCAAATAAATTAACATGAAAAAAAATCGAGCATGACCATTATTCACTAACAACAGATTGACTGACACGCCAAAAAACATGAGTTATAATTTGTTTCTCTTACACTCACAAATGCTTCGCCCTGTATGGCGTTCCAGTATCATTTCGAGAAAGCTCAAACTCCAAATATTCAGCAGTAGCGTTAAAAGCGTACTGCTGTACGGATATGAGACTTGGAAATCTACCGCGGACGTTATTGGTAAATTCCAGGTGTTTATAAATAGGTGCCTTCGCTCAATATTCAAAATCTATTGGCCCCAAACAGTGTCAAATGCCATTCTCTGAACCATGGCAGGCAAAAAGCCAATTAGAGAACAAGTCGCTAGACGCAAATGGCAGTGGATCGGTCACACTCTGAGTCGGAACCAGCTGGCATCGCTCAGGGCGCACTAGACTGGTCCCCTATCGGGGGAAAGAGAAAGCGAGGCAGACCTAGAGCCACCTGGAGAAGAGCCCTGCAGGAATAGGTTAAGGCAGCAGGCCTCACTTGGGATGATGTTAGGCATCAGGCATGCGATAGAGTCGGGTGGAGAAGATTCCTTGAGGCCCTATGCACCACGGAGGTGTAACATGACAAAAAGAAGAAAGAAGACACTCACAAATATAATGGTGGAATCTACATCACAAGAGGAGCAACACTCTGGAGAACAGACCACATGGGTCTACAATAAGGAAGAAGAAGAAGAAATGAAAATGAAATGAAATAACTAACTGTTACTATAGTTTTACAATCTGATTATATTTTTCTTAATTACGCGCTTGAAATATTTTAAATTATAAAATTGCACACTTGTAATTTGCGTATTGTAAGGTTTTAGAGACATTCCTCTCTCATCCTTCTCTGGCGGGGGTGAGTCAACGCTTGCTGGTGGGGGGCGATTCAGTTGACGAGGATGTGCGTGGGTTACGAGAAGGAGGCGCCACGGTGCTCATCTGCACCCCTGGCCGCCTTGAAGACCTGCTCACAAGACGCCCTGACTTTAACCTCTCTGCATACATGAAGGGACTGGTGAGTTATACATTAAGAACAATAAATTATATTTTAATGAATAAGAATGATTTTTTTCCATCTGGAGACAGTGGCGGTCCCACTGCTGACATCTTCCTCTGCTCTAGATGCCCCAGAGTATGTGGGTCCAAGTTTGGAGTCTATAGCCAAATGAGGACCCACAACTGTGAAGGGCAATCTTCCTCAAATACGAGGGACAGACGATGATTAGTAATACTATTTGTTTTATCATAAACAATAATAAGAAATTTATACTTAGGAAATTGAAAATAACTTTGTTTAATCCACTGATTATTCAAAAAATATTAAAAAACACGACATGTTTCGGAGGATACCTCCATCTTTAGCTAAGGATATTATATAACAAAATCAAAAAATCACTTCCTCGTCACATCAAACCAGTATTTTACACACAAAAGAACCATGGCCAATTCCTTTTAAATTCTAAACAAAAAACAGATATTGGCAAAAAAGTGGTGTTTATAAAATTAAATGTAAAGATTGTGATGCTTTTTACATAGACAAAACAGGACGAACATTTAAAACACGTATCAACGAACACAAACAAGCTTTCACCAAACATACTATTTTTTCTGAAATGGCTAACCATTGTATTGAATTTGACCATAGTTTCGATAAAATTGACACAAAATTTCTACACACAGTTAACAATAGCAATAAATTAAACAAACTTGAAAATTTAGAAATCCTCAAGTCGGTGAAATTGGGTGAAAACATAATTAATAATCAGATTCCTCCTTTTACTCCTTTCTCCTTAAATACTTTGTCTACATTTAATCTCCCAAGCTCCCATTCCCAATCAAATGCAAATTAATCATTTATTAATTATGTCTTTTCAAATGTATGTTTTTTTCTAAATTACATTTTTTAATATATATTTTTATTTTTATATTATCATCATGTATTATTATTATTATTTAATATTATTTATCAGTTCTTACTGCTAAATATTTTTTTTATTAGTACTTATAACAAATAGCCAAGGTTAATTTTTAAATTTGAATTATTGTATCGAATTTTAAATGCGTTTTTATATTAGTCTTAACTAACTAACTAACCATCACGCCGTCTCCTCGAGAGGGTAGGCAGAAAGAATGGACTGCCACACTTTACACTTTAATCGATGCGGCACTCCATCCTTCTCTTTTCGCCCCCGCGAGAGACGCGGTGTGATGGGTTGCGAACCTCATCGCCACCAATGGGCATCTCCCGCGCACACTTTGATCGTCCGTCTACAAAATAAATCTAAAACAAATTATATAAAATACAATGATATAAAATAAAATAACAAATAAAAATAATTGAGCACATAATGTTCTTTTAGATGGAGCACTTGTCGTCGGCTGGACGATCTGGATATTTGTGTATATTGAATTTTTTATTCCACATTATCCACCGTTTTTTTTTTAATTAACTGTAATTAGGCACTTAAAACAATTTAACACCAGCAAAACTTTAAAATAGTATTAAAGAATTTATTCAAATTGTCATTGGAACAAATGAAAAATGTATTTTTACACCTGTCAAAATTATTTCACCGCCGACACAGTTTTCATTTTTCCCATTCTGGACAGTTGCACAAACATTACACAGCAAAGAAAACACTCTACTTGAATTTTGCGGAGAAGAAGAACGGATTTTCGCGAAAAAATCAAACAAACTGCACAGGATTCATTTTTAACGCGACACGCACCACCGATGCGACCAATCTCGTTTTTTTTTCCACAAATATATTAGTCTTTCTTTCTTTAATTTTTATTATATTTTTACACCTGAAGATGGAGGTATCCTCCGAAACATGTCGTGTTTTTTTAATAATGAGTGGATAAAACAAAGCTATTTTCAATTTCCTAAGTATATTACTATGGAATTCCACAGTGTTAATGCCTGAGCGTTCAATCATAAGATATTTCCTTTTATAGGAATTCTTGGTTCTGGATGAAGCAGACCGCTTGCTGGATCTAGGCTTCCATGCGACTTTGACCACTATTTTCTCCTACCTACCTCGCCAGAGGAGAACGGGCCTCTTCTCCGCCACTCAGACCAAACAGCTGGAAGACCTAGCGAGGGCCGGTCTTCGGAATCCGGTACTTGTCAGCGTAAAAGAAAAGGCCTCCGTCAGTACTCCTATCCTTCTGGAAAATCTCTACATCACAGTGCAGCCGCAAGACAAACTAGTAGTTCTCTTGAGATTTATTAAAGAGCACAAGATAAAGAAGGCGTTGCTCTTCCTGCCGACGTGCGCGTGCGTGGATTACTGGGAGAGTGTTCTGCCGGCGCTGCTGCCCGGGGTGCAGCTGCTGGCGTTGCATGGCAAGATGAAGCAGAAGAGATCAAAGATTTTAGAGACATTTAAAAATGCAGAGAAAGCGATTTTGCTCTGTACCGATCTCTTGGCTCGGTGAGTCTTTAAACTTTATATATATATATTTTTAATACAATAGTTAAACTTACTTATTTAGTTTTTCTTATTTATTGTGTCTTGAATGACATAAAATTCCATATTAAATAATCAATACTCCTATAAACTTCTGTTTTCTAGAATGATGATTTTTTTATGAATTAATACACTTTTTTCCACTTTTGAGTTTGGTTAGTAAGTTAATAATAAATATAAATATCAATTGATTTATTTTTAAACTATTGCCACTAACGATGGTTTGTGTACCGTAATAGATAGATGGGAAAGTAGAGTGTAGGGTGAAATTAATAATAAAATTGGTAGATTTGTTATTTATGGCACATTTGCTTGTTAAAAACAAAGTGTTTTAAATTATTTTTAATGATATATTTGTTTTGAAAATAAATAATTGAGAATATTATTCCCAGAGGAGTGGATATCCCGGAGGTAGAGTGGGTGCTCCAGTGGGAGCCCCCCGCTAGTGCTGCAGCGTTGGTGCATCGTGCGGGGCGCACCGCACGCGGGGGGCGGCCAGGTCGCAGCTTGCTGCCGCTGCTCCCAACGGAGATGGACTACGTCGACTTCATCCGTCGTAATCAGAAAGTCGACCTCAAGCCTATCAGCCTCAATAAGGAATCTTTCTCTGATGCGGAGAGAGACAAGGTTGGTTTAAATTCACATTTTGTAATGTGTATTAAAAAAATGTGGAAAGCAATGGGAAACTACCATATTAAAGGCCTAAGTGGCATCCCAAGAACCAGCAAAAATATTACTTTGCTGCAAACCAATCCCTGGAATTGAAACTTCCATCATCCATTACAAACATTTTTTCACAGTACATACTTATGTTCTACTAAAAGTTTTGTGAAAAAATCTTGACAAAAAAGTGAACTAACTAACTAACTATCACGCCGTCTCCCAAGATTGGACTGCCACACTTTTCTTTCCTAACATATTTCTCTTGCTTCCTCAACATTCATACATCGCGTCATGCACACGCATCAATTTCTCCGACTCCTCATGTGGCCGACATTCAATATTTGATTTATTTGATCGTGCCACGTTTTCCTCTATTTCTGGTTCCATTTACATCATTAACATATAATTTTTTTACCATTCATTCTTTCCATATGTCCAAACCATCTTAATGATCCTTTCATTATTTTGTTCATGACACCATCATTCGCACCGCATTCACTTCTTATATTTTCATTCGACACCTATCATACACAGAATATCCACACATTCGTCTAAGAGATCTCATTTCTACTGCATTTATTCTACTTTCATCCTTCCTTTGCCAGTTCCATGCTTCGCTTCCATACATAAGGGTCGGTAGAAGAACACCATTGTGCACTGCCATTCTAGCTTTTTTGGATAGGTTTTTGTTTGCGATGACAACGTTAAGCGATGACAACGTTAGTTAAAAAACATCGTTTTATTTAATTATTATTTAAGTGCACCATTCACTTTGTTGCCTTCGTTATTCTATCATACATAATTTTCTCGCACAATGTTCTCAGTGATCCAATTTCTACGGCATTTATCCTATTTATACATGTGTATTTTAATTAAGAAAAAACAATAAATAACTCTGCTTTTGTTGATAATATCTGGTGCTTATAAATCGTTTATTTGATTGCAGGTTATAGATATACTAAGAAAACAGCAGTTGAAGGATCGGGCCATCTATGACAAGGGTATCCGGGCATTTGTATCTCACATCCGCGCCTACAGCAAGCACGAGTGCAGCCTGCTGCTGCAGGTCAAAGATCTCTCCCTCGGGCACCTCGCCAACTCCTACGGCCTTCTGAAGTTACCACGGATGCCCGAGGTGACTACGCAACACCAGCAAGACTTCAAGAACCCTAAAGAAGAAATGGACTTCAACACAATAGGATATAAGGACAAGCAAAGAGAAATAAGTCGGCAGAAAAAACTGGCTATCTTCAGGGAAACCGGAGAGTGGGAGGGGAAGAATAATAAGAAGAAATTCAAGAAAACCGAACCGTGGGAGCTTTCCAAACTGAACAAGCAGGGGAAACAGGATAAGCGGAATGAAAGGAAGGAAAAGAAGGCAAAGCTGAAGGCGCTGCAAGAAGGGGGAGTCAAGAAGGCCAAGAAGAGGAAAGCGCAGATGAGCAAGGAGGATATGGAAGAGCTGCTGAAGGACGTCGCGCTGTGCAAGAAGTTGAAACAGAAGAAGATCTCGAATAAAGATTTTGATACGAAATTTGGATTAGATTCTGACTAATTAATAAATGTGCTGTAAAAGAAATACCTTTTTTATTTATCTGTTATTGACCTATGACTTTCCTGCAATGGTTTCATCAGATACCTATCTTAGGGAGTGTGGATATTACCCGTGGCTCTTTCCGACTGATTTCTTGCTAGGGATGCTGGGAATTCACTTGGGTGTTCACTTCTTTACTGATAGGCGGTTGGTTGTATATCAAACATTTGATAATGTCTTAGAAGGGCGAAACATGTCATTCCCATAAAATATAATAAAACTTTTATAAAACTGACTGTTTTATTCGTCTTTGCAATGGCCATCGTTAAGCGTAGCCGATTTTGAAAATTTTGATTTTTACTATTTTTTAAGACAGCTTGAATACAAAAAAGGGCAAAAAACGAATAAAAAAAATTCAATCGCCATTTTGTGAAAAAATCAGCTACGTACAACGATAACTACATTCATACAGATTATAATGAACTTTGGTTTTAATTTTTCAGAGAACCCCTTTTTGAGAAATCGATGCAACCGTGAATTTTTAAGATTCTACAGCAATGCTGATAACTTTGTTACTATTAAATATTTTTCAATAAAAAATTATAAAAACTATATTGAATGTACACTCAATAAAAAAAAAAACCCGATCCCCATATTCCTTAAATATCCCGGTCAAAAAAATTCTCAAAAATCACTTATTTTTTCAGATGTCACAGTGGCAACAACAAACCATCACGCCGTTTCTCCGTAGAGAATGGACCGTCACACTACTCTATTCTGACATCTCTCTAGCTTCCTCCACATTCATATAGCGAGTCATACACGCAAGTCGATTCTTCCGACTTCTAACATGACCAACCTTTAAAATTTGATTAATTTCGTCATGCCATGTTTTCCTCGGTCAACCTCGACTACGTAGGTCACAGTGGCTATCCCACTTTAATGGATCTGAGGATTATAGTATAAGAGAGGTATAAATAATAACATATAAAATTAGTATAAGTTCAAGTTGGTAAGATTGTTCAGTCTGATTTATTTAAACATACATTTATAATAGTAAAATTAGTAGAAAAAAAAGATGGATAACACTTACTCTACAGACATTATAAAAGTGAAATACTTATTAATATAGTTATTGATATAAAAATATAATACCTATAAATATGATTTATATAAATTATTTTTACGTAAATGAGTTGAGCATTAAATACATATAACAGTATATAAAAAAATGATTCACAATGTTATGAAAGACTCGATTATTCTTTAAAAACAGTTATTCCAATGATTCTTAAATATAAAACACTACAGGAACTTCCAGATATAGTGCACGGATTAAAATATATTATAAAAACTAAATATATGTGAGGTTGAGGATATTATAAGATGGAGCAGACAGACACCACCAGACTCTCCTATATGCAATAGCACTACATAATCAGCCTCATGGGATCTGTCCTCATGGAAGACTCCTTAAAAATGGAAGGACAGCTGGGAGTCTACCTCACAGGAGGAGCAACACTCTGGAGAACAGACCACATAGGTCTACAACAAGGAAGAAGAAGATAAAAGAACAATGTTGATGACAGCAGTCTCAGGAAGTGGGGTTATTGTTTAACAATCATTCGTTGTCGGCCATTGTTTTTTTTATAAACAAAATAGTCCATTTTACATATAAGAAGCTGCAATTTGGCGGTGAACATCAAAAATAAACTTCAGGTCTTCTTATGTGTGATGCTGAGGACTGGAGACCGACCAAAAGCCAGATGAGTAAATAAAATCTAGTGCATCATGACCAGAAAATAACATCTGGTGCATCATAACTATACGTTCCCCATAGTTATAGCAGAGCAAGGGGGCATATATTATTTTATGCCCCAAATTGCCACACAGAGGCCCTTCGAAGTTCTCCTGTATTGAAAGCGATTCGTCTTTTAAATGAGGTTGCAAAGGGATAGACCTCTTTGGATGCAATTATGGCGAATTCGTGAATACCCTTACGATAAAGGCAGCAAGGAAATAACTGGCATATTTCTATTCATGAGGTTCTACGTATGTTTCCTTTGATATTCTTTTTTTTCACCCTTTACATCGATTTGGCTCGCGCTGTAATGATGTAAGGAGTTTTTTCAACAAAATAATAATAATAATAATAACTAGAATATAACATTTAGAGTGCATCATGACCAGATTATACCATCTGGTGCATTTTCTTCTTCTTCTTGTCCTGTCACACCTCCGTGGTGCATAGGGCCTCAAGGAACCTTCTCCACCCGACTATCGCATGCCTGATGCCTAACATAATCTCAAGTGAGGCCTGCTGCTTTAACCTCGTCTTGCAGAGCTCTTCTCCAGGTGGCTCTAGGTCTGCCTCACTTCCTCTTTCCCCCCATAGCGGACCAGTCTAGTGCATCCTGAGCGATGCAGGCTGGGTTCCATCTCAGAGTGTGAACGATCCACTGCCATTTGCGGCTAGCGACTTGTTCTCTAATTGGCTTTTCGCCTGCCATGGTCCAGAGAACGGCATTTGACACTGTTTGGGGCAAATAGATCTTGAATATCTGGTACATGACCAGAAAATACCATCTGGTGCATCACTACCCCCACCCGACCCGCCCTAACTAATAAACTAACCATTGCAAACCCAAACTAAATAAAACCCACCACGTCCCAAAGTAAATAAACCTCTCATATCACACACCATTCCTAATTGGGGGGGAGTAAAATCCCTAGGGCTGAACTTCCGGAAAAATATTACCAAAGTCAAGCATCACTACTAGAAAATAAAATTTAGTACATCATGACTGATGACATCATGACTGAACTAATCAAATCAAATCAGTTTATTTCATCAAAAGATATTACAAAATTAATTTTTAAGGCATCTATTGAGAACAGGTAAAATAATATATTGTGTATAGTATACTACCAGAAACGCATGAGAGATGGTTCAACATTAGGAAGACAGGATACTCTCCAGAATTAAGAGTATTTGCCTTCTGAACGTACTTTCACTGATATGAAAGACGTCGATCTCCGAGGAGACCGCGTTCAGCAGATTGATTGCTCTTCCCACCGGTGTCACCAGAGCCAGGTTGGTTCTGGCGGCGGGTAGGTAAAACAATCTATGCTGGCGCTGTCGGAGATATCTGTCGGGAACAAAAAGACCTACACCCTCCAGCACGGCTGAGTTTTCAAAATATCCCCTAATAAGTCTAAAGAAATGGGTAAGACATGAGAAACCCGTCTCTTCGAAGCTGCAGAGAATTAGACCCCAACATTCCCAAAAGAAACGCCGTAGGATAGACCCATGGATAGCTCAGAATTTTTTTCTGAACCCTCTCAAGCATAAGGGAATATCTGATGAAGTCTGCATAAAAAATACAATGGAAAACAATTCGGAAGGGGACGTTTGTGGATTGTAGGATAAAAATAATACGTATTTTATATTATTCTTAAAAATATACAAAATAATACAAAAAATGCAATAATATCGGCTAGGAAAAATCAAAGGAATTCTTCTTAACAGAGGCCTGTTACAGCCCATACTCCTTGATCAGTTGCCCCGCGATGACTAGCCGTTGGATTTCTGATGTCCCCTCGTAGATTTCGGTGATCCGGGCATCTCGGTAGTGCCTCTCCGCCGGCATGTCTGACACGTATCCCATTCCACCGAGGATCTGCAGGTTACAGGATATATCATTAATGAGGTTTCAAAGTATCATAATAAACATCTAATATAAACCTGAAGTGAAGATTGGAGCTGGCAAAAGAAGGATGAAAGCAGGATAAACGCCGTAGAAATGAGGATCACTAAGAAGAATGTGCGGGAAAACGTTGTATGATAGAATACCGAATGATGAAATAAGAAAGAAATGTAAGGCAGATGACTGCATCATGAATAAAATTTAAAAAGGATCCCTGTGATGGTTTGGACATATGGAACGAATGGATGAGAGTAGAATGGTTAAAAAGTTGTACACAAGCAGCGTGAGTGGGAAAAGAAGCCGAGGACGACCGAGAAAAAATTGCATGACCAAATTAATAAATTACTAAAAGGCGGCCACATTCGAAGTCGGAATAATCGACGTGCGTGCATGGTACGATGTATGAATGTAGAGGAAGCCCGAGAGGTATGCCAGGACAGAGCATTGTGGCGATCCATCCTCTCTGCCTACCCCTCCGGGGAAATGGAGTGATGGTTAGTTAGTTTAGTTAGTTATAAACCTGAATTTCTTTCCAACTGGCAGTGAAGTGAACGAAGAGGGAGATTGTTTGAATGACTAGATCAGTTTTCACCGCTAGAGTGCAGCATGGTACCACCAGTTCAGTAGTTACAGTGATGTCTGAGACGGTGGTACCTTCGTTCGTTGCGTAACACATTATAATTAAGTTTCTTGCTCACGAGGGGGTGAAACCATCTAAAAATTTGAGGAGACTTAAGGCACAATTCAGAGAGGAGACACTTAAAAAAGACAAGTGTATTCATGGCACTGACAATTTTCGGAAGGGCAAAAAGCTGTTGAAAACTAAAGTCATCATCGTAGACCAAAAACCAGTATGACAAATGAGAAAATTCACACTGTTAGCTGACTTCTTGAGAATGATTGATGATTAACGGTTGATACAATTGTTTCCGAGATAGGAATCAGCTTTGGAAGTGCTCAGCAGTGGCGGTACTCCCATAGAAGCCCGGCGTGCGTAAGAAATTTTGAATCAAAACCTCTCCCGGCTTACAGAGATTCAGCTCTTGTGGCTATTCCTCTTACATCTGATGGGAACATTGTTGGAAGATGATTTGGTGGGTTGTTGGTTTATGCGGGAGCACGATATCATAGATTTGGGGGTTTTGATTCAAAATTTCTTATGCAAGCCGGGCTTCTGGGCTTCTATGAGAGTACCGCCACTGGTGCTCAGGTGATCATTACCAACCACCTCAGATTTCAGAAAGTGTCCGCAAGATGTGTTCCTCGTCTTCTCACCGATGAACAAAAAAAACTTCAAGAGTTGTCCTGGGCTATACTATAACACCCTCCATATATTCCGGACCTATCGCCCTGCGATTATCACTTGTTTGTCGCCATGAAAGAAGCACTTGGAGGGCAACGTTTTGACACCAATGACACAGGATAAGCCGTGGGCAATTGGCCAATGACACAACTACCTTCTTTTTACGATAATGGGATAACGAAATTACCCACTGGTTGGGAATAATGCATTTTAAAATCAGGAAATAATGTAGAATTTTTTTTTAAGCAATAAAAGATAATCCCGGTTTATATTTGATTCACCATCGTAAATGCAAATGTGATTGATGGGGAAATAGGCGGGACATGTCGCTTGACAAGGAACAGAGAGATGGGCACTTAGAGTCTTGACGTGGAGACCATAGGAGGGAAAAAGGGGCAACACACTGCAATAGTTCTTCGAGAACATAACTAACTAACTAAGCATCATGCCGTCTCCCGAAGGGGTAGACAGAAAGAATGGAGTGCTACACTTTTCTTTCCTGACATATTTCTCTGGCTTCCTCAACATTCATACATCGTGCCATGCACGCGCGTGTATTTCTCTGACTCCTCACATGGTCGACATTCAATATTTGATTTATTTGATCGTGCCACGTTTTCCTCGGTCTTCCTCTATTTCTGGTTCCATTTACATCGTTAATATATAATTTTTTTACCATTCTTTCTTCATTCATTCTTTCCATATGTCCAAACCATCTTAATGATCCTTTCATTATTTTGTTCATAACACCATCATTCGCACCGCATTCACTTATTATATTTTCATTCAATACTCTATCATACACAGAGTATCCACACATTAGTCTAAGAGATCTCATTTCTACTGCATTTATTCTACTTTCATCCTTCTTTTGCCAGTTTCATGCTTCGCTTCCATACATTCTTCGAGAACATTTCTCTTAAAAACTCCATCCACAATGTTCCACGATCATCGCATGATGCCTTTCGACCTCTGGCAGTTCAACAAACTCAAATGATCGGTAATAAAGTAGTAAGAAAGTAAAACCTGGATGCACTGATGGGAGGCGAAGGTGGCGGTCTCGGATGCGGCGAGCTTGGCCATGGCGGCCTGCTTGGTGTAGGGTTGGCCGTTGTCCTTGAGCCATGCGGCGCGCCAGGTCAGCAGGCGGGCAGACTCCAGTTGCAGCGACATGTCCGCCAGCTTCTGCTGGATGGCCTGCAGCTTGATGATGGCCTTGCCGAAGGCCGTGCGCTTCGAAGCATAGTCCATCGCCACGTCCAGAGAGGCCTGGGGTTTATACATAAATCATTTAATCTTCTGTTACATCAGTAATACGGGGTTTATACAATAACAATGATTTTGATTCATTAGTCTGTATTGTTAATAATTCTTCTTCTTCTTCTTCTTCTTCTTCCTCAGCCTATTCCCGTCCACGGATCCCACGACAGATCAACCTGAAACGAAAAGTCTATGAAGCCTGTGTTCTGCCAGTTGGTACTTATGGTCTTGAAACTGTTACATTGTCCAAAAAAAGTGCCAAGAAACTGCGAGTGACCCAAAGAGCCATGGAAAGAGCCATGTTAGGAATAAGCCTAAGAGACAGAGTCAGAAACGATACGGTGAGAGAAAAAACAAAGGTCACTGACATCATCCACCGGGTGGCGACTCTAAAATGCCAATGGGCGGGTCACGTAGCTAGAAGCCCAGATGAAAAGTGGACAAGAAGACTGCTGACTTGGAGACCGTGGACGGCGAAGAGAAGTGCAGGGCGACCGCAACTACGGTGGAAGGATGATCTAAACAGACACGTCGGAATAACCTGGATGCAGTCTGCACAGGACAGAATGACATGGAAGCAAATGGAGGAGGCCTTTGTCCAGGAGTTAATTCTTCTAATCATTCATATTTATGGTAGTATGTATAGGTTTGAAGAACAGCGCAGAGACGACGTCGCAGAGAGGAGGAGAAGTTGAAAAGAGAGACCACTGGGAGGCGGTGACGGCTCCATTGCAAGCGTCTTCCCCTGCCCCAGATGTGTGGGTCCAGGATCGGACTCTTCAGCCACATGCGGACCCACAACTGTGAAGGACAGTCTTCCTCGGACACGAGGAACAGCCGATGATGATGATTTGTGGTAGTATGTAAATGGAATTATTTTTTTAAGTTTCAATGTGTAAATAAAAATGTAAATTTTCATGTTCAAAATCTAAAATCTCCAAAAATTATGCGCCAATTGCTTTGAAATTTTGACACAACTTTGCATTAGTTTGTGATAGGTGTTTTTACTTTGGATATCATCTTCTCACGAGTACCAGCCCGGACTTGGTGTGGCATCTATAACCTCCTCGGACCCCCCGTCCCCTGTGGGGGACATAAAAAGTGTCTGAACAAATGGTGTAATTCAAGGAATATTATAAGTTGTTAACTAATTTCAACTGTGAACTGTTGTTCATAGATGTCCGTAATATTTTTAGAATAACTTAGTTTTCAAATCAATGCTTACACAGCAGTTTTATGGCAGTGTCAAAATGGCGGGTCTGAGGAAATGACGTTTTGCTGGTTCCGAAATTGGTAAGTTTACTATATTTATTATTTTTTTGGCACAACTGTTAATCTGTTAACTTTTTAGTATACTAATATGTTCATTTCATAATATCAAGTTGATAGATTGCCAATATATAGTCAGTCAAATCTGTGAAAAATCGCCAAAGTTGTATGTCCCCCAGAGGGGACATCGGGTCTTAATGTTGAAAATGTTCAAATATTAACCATATAAGTGTTCGGCTAGTCCATGTTTTTCTTTTGCAAATATTTAATTGCAAATATGACTTTTACAACTAAACTGACAAAAATATTTAAATATCACTTTTAAAACATGTTTTCGTATACTATATGATATTTTTTCTTTTTCCAGATTCTGATGCATTTATTAATTTTGTTAACGTAGAGTTGGATGGAAATCTGTCTGAATGCGACCTTAGTGATGACGAAATTAACGATCCTGATTTCAATGAGACCATCGCGGACGATGTGATGGTATCAAGTGATGAAGAGTTGGACGATAATATTGGAGAAATAAATATTACGGAATCTGTAACTCCCAGCAGGCGTGAATTTTGGAAGAAAACGGAAGATTTTTTTCCACTTCCTCCAGCACCAGAGTATGAAGAATTGCCTTCTAATGCTGTAAATTTGCCTCACAATGGTTAACAGACCAGCACTCGTGAAAGCCTACAATTCAAACATGGGTGGTGTTGATATGTTAGATAGAATAATAAGCACCTACAGAATAAGGGCACGGACAAAAAAATGGACAGTCCGATTATTAATGCATTTATTCGATTTTTCCATAGCTGCGTCTTGGATAGAATATAGACGGGATCAGATGGCATTAAAAACTCCGAAAAGGGATGTTTTGGATTACTTGCAATTCAGAGTTCAAATCGAAGAACACCTAATCCACAATAGTTTGCAAGTACCTGATCCAAACTCTGATTCTGAATGTGATCCTGAACCAACACCAAAGCGTTCCAAAGCTGCTGTTCCCCACCCACCAGATTCTCTAAGGAAGAACAATGTACTCCACATGCCAATTTTCCCACATCCAGCAACTAAAAATCGTTGTCGCTTTCCTGGGTGTAGTGCTAACAAAGCCCGAATCCAATATTCAACGTGCAAAATTTTTTTGTGCTTGCAAGATAATAGAAATTGCTTTCAACTTTCCCATGAATTTTAAATTATATTTTATATTATTGGAAACGTTTCAATTGAGTATCAGCTTATTTTGGGTATGTTTTTTTTTTTGAAGGGTAGTTATTCATTAAAATTAATTATATACTTTATTTTATGTTTTTTTATTAGCCTTTCGCGGGTCCGTAATAAAATATATTTGTAATTATATGGTATTTTCTTTCTTTTATTAGTTTAATAAAATGTTCTGCAAAAAGTCATCATAATATTATTATTTAATTATATTTATGTCTTATTTTAAAATGATCTGTTTTTATTATTTGTTACGCGCTTGAGACCCAGCGTCCCCTATAGGGGACATGTGATTTTGGAAAAACTGTATGAAGAATTTTTTTTTTCTAAATTTATTTCATTTCCGTATTTTTTTTGAAACACAAATACATAAATAAAAAGTTAAATTCGATGATTTTTTTTCCCTGGGTCCGAGGAGGATAACTGAATCTCTAGATACATGTAATGATACAAGAGACTGGTGGTCCATGCTCTCTGCTTACCCCCTCTGGATTGACGACCTTCGTGGCAGAGTGGTTAAGAGCTCTGACTTCCATGTCAAAGGTCCTGGGTTCGATTCCCGGCGATGGCAATGTGATTGTCACATTGTCTTTGGTCTGGTGTAAAATTCACGTGACAATAAAATGGCGATAGATTGGCTACCTATCACATGTCACGAGAATCAATATAATAGCTAAAAATATAAAACTTGTATACTGTAATTGGGTCCAAACGACCTTTTGTGTACATAAAAAAAAAAAAGTATAAAATAATTATATATTAGAATGCCAAAGGTGAGGGATCGAACGGCAATGACAATGAATGCACATAAGTTTGCATGAATCAAATATGCTAAAAGATTTTGTATGAATGGAAAGTTATGGAAATTATTCTGAGCTAAATAATTCTGCTCATTATTTAGCTTGAAAGCGAAGGTCACAAACGCTTAGCCTTTAGACCACCAAGCAAACTTTACTCTATCTAACATCGCTACGCGGCACACTTTTAAAACGATATTTTATTACTAAGTCATTATAGCAATAATTGATTTTATCAGTGTCTTCCTCGAATATCAAACACCCAATAAACACACACACGCGAAATCTTGATGTGCACGTCTTATTAATCTGACCAAAGTCTGTCGTAGTGGGCAAGAGTCAATAAAGACATAACTAACTAACTAACTAACTAGAGAGAATGGACTGTAACACTTTAACTGATGCGGCATTCCACCCCCGCGGGAGACGCGGTGTGATGGGTTGTGAACCTCATCGCCACCAATAGGCATCTCCCGCGCACACTTTGATCGTCCAACGTCCACAAAATAAATAAAAAACAAATAATATAAAATACAATGAATAAAAAATTTATAACACATATTCTTTTAGATGGTGCACATGTTGTCAGCTGGACAATCCGGACTTTTGTGTTTATTTAATTTATATTCCACATATCCAACGTTCTTTTAAATAACTGTAATTAGGTACTTAAAACAATCCAAATCTAGCAAGAACTTCAAAATATTATCAAATTTTGAATTTATTTTAATACAATTTATTACTCCACGTATCCACAGTTTTTCTTTTAAATTAACTGTAATTAGGCACTTAAAACAATTAAACACCAGCAAGAACTCTAAAATATTATTGGAAAATTATTCAAATTGTCATTGGAACGAAAGAAAAATTTATTTTAACACCTGTCAAAATTCTTTATGTAAAAGTCTTTCTTCTTTCTTAGATATTGTCTCTCGCGAGGGCGAAAAGAGAAGGATGGAGTGCCGCATCGGTTAAAGTGTGACAGTTCATTCTTTCTTCCTACCCTTGAGACGGCGTGATGGTTAGTTGGTATATATCTTTTTAACCATTCTTCCCTCATCCATTCGTTTCATATGATGCTTTTAAGTATAATAAGTGATGTTTCTTGAACAATGATGTAAAACTCCATATTAAATAATTAATACGAATAAAACGTCTGTTTTCTAGAAGTTTTCTTATATTTCATGTAAATGACATGTTTCGCCTGTTCAAGGCATCATCAAATGTCATTTGTTTTCGTTCGTATTAACCACCTTACTTCCAGGTAACTTTCCGAGAAACATGAAAAAAAAAACAATTTTTTTTTAAACTAAATTTAATTATATATTAATTTAATTCTTTTAAATTACGAAACGTCAAAAACTCGACTGCACACTTCGCCTGCCCCTTGTAAAACTATCATACTTGTGAAGACTTGTATTCAAGTGCTGTTGGCACACGCACGTATCTCTAACGGTTTGTACATTTTAGGCACATTACTTTTTCTCAAGCGCGTACGTGATACGGGATAGCGCAGAATGGTACAGTCAAAGTGTGCGTATCACGTACGTTCATATGCATAGGGCGGTTAATTAATAAACAGTGATTTATTTTTTCATAAATAAAAATAGCAAAATAGATTACCTGTGCGATCCCTAGGGCCTGCGAAGCAATGCCGATTCTTCCCGCATCCAGGGACTTCATGGCAATCTTGAAACCGTCCCCCGGGGAGCCTAGCAGGTTTTCCGCCGGCACGGCGCAGTCCTCGTACTGCAACGAGCACGTAGAGGAGCCCCGGATGCCCAGCTTGTCTTCCTTCTTACCCAGCTCCAACCCGGCAATAGGCTTTGGAATTATAAAAGCCGATATACCTGAGAAAGATATGTTCGATGAAAAAAAAAGGTGATTGAAAAATATTATTATTTTGTTGAATCGCACTTTAGATCATTACAGCCCGAGCCAAATTCATTTCAATAATAATAATAATAATAATTGGGCTAATTTTTATAGCGCTGTTTTCGTGAGCTCACCTCAAGGTCGCTTTGACAATGTTTTTAGTACAACATTTTTTTAATGTATACAAATACTTGTACACGAATACTGGATTTCACCCATTGCGGGTTATCAATTCAAGAATTAATTGTATCTCAATAGAAAGTTTGGCATATAGATAGGAGTGACATCTCCAGGCGGTTTCTAACAATGCGCTAATGGCGGTAGCCTTTCACATTGTGTTAAAAAGATATTCTGCTTAATGCTTAATAAACACAAATCTTCATAGATGGCGTTAGTATGTAGATTGTAAAAACTACCACGTAAAGAGTAGTCTTACAGATTAACATATATACAACTTCCAAAAGTTTGTCAGACATGGTGGTCATAAGAAGAAAAAAAAATGTGGAATGGGGAATGTTGTATTACATAAAGCGTGTGATTAACCCAACCAATGACAGGTCATAAGTCCTGTAAACACCTTGATCAAACATATTCTGTTTCCAATTTGCATCTTCGTCTCTATTGAGATACAATTAATTCTTGAATGTTTTTAGTCAAGAGAGCTGCATGGAACACCAGCAATCAGATAACCGTTGTTTACATTTTATGGGATATTTCGAAAAGGTGGGTTTTTAGGTGAGATTTAAAATCTGTCGGATTGTCAATGCATCTGAGGCGTGCAGGAAGCATATTCCAGGCAGACGGACCTGCCACTGCGACAGCCCGATCTCCAAAATTTGTTCGGGGGTTGCGCTTTAGCTCAACTAATCTGCCTATTGCCGAGGAGTTTGTTGATCGAAGCGTAGATTGCCGCAAGTTAGGGCTATCAGCAACACAACGTTCAGATATATAGGTTGGTGCCATTCCGTGAAGCGCTTTGAGTAAAGTGTATATCCATCATATTGATATTCTCATGACATGTGATAGGTAGCTAATCTATCGTCATTTTATTGTCATGTGAATTCTACACCAGACCAAAGACAATCAAACTGCCATCGTTCGGAATCTAACCCAGGACATTCGGTGCAGCAATCGTAGCACATGCCACTTGGCCACGAAGGTCGTTCAAATCAGTTTATTTTCTCCAAAGACATTACAAACATATTTATAGTTTAAGGCATCTATTTAAGAAAGGTAAAATACCAGGAACAAATGAGATGGTTTGGCTTTAAGAAGACAAGATCTTTCTAAAGTCAAGAGTATTTGACTTCTAAATGTATTTTCACTATGTAATACGAAAGACATTAACACTGTGGAATTTCATAGTAATATACTTAGGAAATTGAAAATCTTTGTTTAATCCACTATTTATTAAAAAATATTAAAGCTCCCATTCCCAATCAAATGCAAATTAATCATTTATTAATTTCTATATAAATTATATCTTTTCAAATGTATGTTTATTCTAAATTATAATTTTTTATTATATAATCATCATGTATTATTATTATTTAATATTATTTATTAGTTCTGACTGTTAAAAAATAATTGTTAGTAACAAATAGTCAAGGTCAATTTTTAAATTTGAATTATTGTATCGAATTTTAAATGCGTTTTTTATTAGTCTTTCTTTGTTTAGTTTTTATTATATTTTTACACCTTGAATTATATCCAGAATTATTATATTAATCCAGTGAATTATATCCTCCGAAACATGTTGTGTTTTTTTTTAAATAAATAGTGGATTAAACAAAGTTCTTCAATTTCCTAAGTATAATCTTGAATGAGATCGTAATCAGCAGATTGATTGCTCTACCCACCGGTGTCACCAGAGGCAGGTTGGTTCTGGTGGCCTGTAGCTAAAACAATAGATTAAAATTTAATTTAATTCAACATTATTTAAGAAGCCTGAAATGAACTCACCTTTGTGCTTGAGACTTTTATCAGTGGTGGCAAATACAACGGCGGCTTCACTCTCGTAGCCGCTGGTGATCCAGCACTTGGTCCCGCTGATGAGGAAGCTGTCTCCCTGGCGACGGGCCACGGTGGAGGCGGCCCCCGCATCCGATCCATTCCCTGGCTCTGACAGGGCGAAGCAACCCACCCTGCCACCTAAGAGAATGCAGATTTGTTATTTATTTTTTAGAAACAAACGAATCATCACGCCATTTCTCCAGAAAGATAAGCAGAGAGAATGGACTGTCATACTACTCTATCCTGAGACACCTCTTTAGCTTTCTCCACATTTATACAGCGAATCATACGCGCAAGTCGACTCCTAAGATGGCCAAACTTTATAATTTGATTAATTTGGTCTTGTCATGTTTTTCTCAGTTTTCCTTGATTCTATAATCCATTCACATTGTAAATGTAAACATTCATAACCATTTTTTTTTTCATCCATGCATTCCATAAGTCCGAATCAATGCAGTGATCCTTTCATAATTTTATAAATAATTCTTTCTTCCACTCTACATTCCATTCTCATATCAGCATTTGAAACTCTGTCACATACATCGTTTTACCACACATACATCTCATTGGTAAAAAATTATATGTTAATGATGTAAATGGAACCAGAAATAGAGGAAGACCGAAGAAAACGTGGCACGATCAAATAAATCAAATATTGAATGTCAGCCATGTGAGGAGTTGGAGAAATCGATGCGCGTGCATGACACGATGTATGAATGTTGAGGAAGCAAGAGAAATATGTCAGGAAAGAAAAGTGTGGCAGTCCATTCTGTGTGTCAGTCAGTCAAAGTGTGAGAGACGACGTGATGGTTAGTTAGTTAGTTAGTTACATCTTAGAGAAATCTCTTACTGTTGAGGTTTTCATCTTTAAGGTTTTTTGCAATTCGTGTGTTCCCCATGGGATCCACATGATCTATCTAAAAGCACCTTCTGCTTTTTTGCCATCATATTCAGCTTGTCTCCATCCACTGCTGGACGTAAATCCTTCTTAAATTTTTGCATTCTTGCAATTTTGTGCATTGCTTCTCTAGTTCACGTCCATGTCTCGCATCCATAGGTTATCACAGGTAACACACACTGCTCCAGCACTTCTGTTTTTAAATTCTGTGGCATGTCCGACTTGTTGCCCAGCCTTCCGAATGACCAACCGAGCTGTATTCTCCTATCAACCTCCTCGACTTGACCCCCTCTTCCAAAAGCCAACATATGACCAGGGCACACATATTCATCCATCATTGTATGTTATTTATAAAGATATTAAAATTAAACTGGCAAAAGTAGGATGAAAGTAGAATAAATGCAGTAGAAATGAGATCTCTTAGACGAATGTGTGTATATACTCTGTGTATGATAGAGTGTCAAATGAAAATATAAGAAGTGAATGCGGTGCGAATGATGGTGTCATGAACAAAATAATGAAAGGATCATTAAGATGGTTTGGACATATGGAAAGAATGAATGAAGAAAGAATGGTAAAAAAATTATATGTTAATGATGTAAATGGAACCAGAAATAGAGGAAGACCGAGGAAAACGTGGCACGATCAAATAAATCAAATATTGAATGTCGGCCATGTGAGGAGTCAGAGAAATCGACGCGCGTGCATGACACGATGTATGAATGTTGAGGAAGCGAGAGAAATATGTCAGGAAAGAAAAGTGTGGCAGTCCATCCTCTCTGTCTACCCCTCCGGGGAAATGGCGTGATGGTTAGTTAGTTAGTTAAAGTTATATGAAGCAATGTTTACTAGCTACACAGAAGAGGTAAGGTAAGTGAATTAAGTTAATTTTGAAACGTTATTTCTTAATCTTACTATTTGTGAAGGGGGTGACATAGTCTTTCTTCTGCTTGTCCGTACCCCAGCCCACGATGGGACCGAGGTAGAGGGAATTGTTGACGGACATGATAACTCCCGCAGATGCACACCCTCGGGATACCTCCTCCAGGGCGATGCAGTAGGCTAGGTAGTCCAGTCCGGTGCCCCCGAGCTCCTCGGGCACAGCGATTGCCATCAACCCCAGCTCACCCATCTATGAAGAAAATGTAATTAATTTAAATGTATTTATTTAAACATATCAGAAGCATCACAGAAATACATTCTAATATACTAATGATACAAGGAGAAATACATCTTATATATAAAAATCTCGTGTCGGGTGTTAGTGGTCGAACTCCTCCGAAACGGCTCGACCGAATTTTATGATTTTTTCTATGTGTATTTGGTAGGTATGAGAATCAATTGTAAAGTATATTTCATATCGCTAAATGATTAGGGTGTCCAGAATTTTTTTTTCTATTTTTTTTACAAAATATTTTTTTTGTATTTTTGTTTTATTTGGCATCAAAAAATAAATATAACTCCAAATTTTCATTCTCCTACCCCCACCCTCCCATTTTTTAATCGCAATTAAGTATTTTTGTATGATCGTATTTCAAACAGAACAAAATTATTTATTTTGTTGAATGACAGATGGCGCTGCGTCCGCCTCATCGAACTTTCATCTATGCATGCGCAAGTCATTCACGAGAAGCGTCGCATCATTTCGACATTTCATTCGGCATTTGTTTTGTATCACAACGCAGTGTTATCTATTTGTGTGCGTGTATTACAGTGAACAATGCCAGCAAGACATAAGGGGGCCAATTTGGGCTGTCGAACGAATAAAGCAACAAACATGCGAAATAGTAGAGCAAAAAGAACAGACAAACAAATCCAACAAGATAACGAAAATGTGCGTGTGAGCATGTCGCAATTGCGTGCATCTCAATCACAAGAGGCACGAGCTGAACGAAATCACCAACGACAATTGACAAACAAACACGCAGAGCAATTGACCAACAACGCCAACAAGTAAATCGAGCATTTACATCCGCTTCGTTCCTACGTCTCGCATTCGAGTAGGAGCCAGATATTATATATTTTGCTCTTCCGAAAGTGCTGATTGGTGCTATGGACAAAAAATGTCCCCATTGTCATGCGCTTAAATTTAAACATGAGTCAGCCGGAATGTGCTGCGCATCAGGAAAAGTGCAACTACTATAAATTGAGACACCACCAGAACCCTTGAACGGCTTGCTCAACGGCACGGATCCAGATTCCAACCTATTCCTGAAGTCCATACGCACATTCAATTCATGCATCCAAATGACTTCGTTCGGAGCAACAGAAATAGTTCACAATACTGCGGCAAATGGTCAACAATTCAATTCAACGTTCAAAATCAAAGGCCAAGTGTACCACAAAGTAGGCACATTGCTTCCAATGCCAAACGAACCACACAAATGTTTACAAATCTACTTCATGGGCGGTGAGGACAAATCGTGTGCGACTTGGTATCATACAAATCGATCGATACAGTTTGCGATGCCAACGAAGCTTTAAATTATCCAACTGAGTTTTTGAGCTCACTGGATTTGCCAGGCATGTCACCACACCATCTACGACTGAAAGTTGGATCTCCGCTTATTTTACTTCAGAATTTGAATCCACCACGGCTGTGCAATGGCACGCGATTGGTCATTAAAAAAATAATGAAAAACATTATCGAAGCCATTATTTTGAATGGAAAATTCCGAGCCGAAAATGTTTTGCTGCCGCGAATTCCAATGATTCCCACAGACGTGCCAATTGAATTCAAACGCGTTCGATTTCCTATTAGATTGGCATTCGCAATGACAATCAATAAGTCGCAAGGTCAAACGATGTCTGTTTGCGGCTTAGATTTGGGCACACCATGTTTTTCACACGGACAATTATACGTGGCATGTTCTCGCGTGGGCAAACCATCGAGCTTATTTGTTTTAGCTAAAGACGGACTGACAAAAAATATCGTACACTTAATTGCTCTTCGAAATTAATATTGATTTTCATTATTTCATTTTCCTACTTTAGGATAAAAAAAATATGACTTTTATTCACTTAACATTTAACTTTTAAGAGATATAACAATGAATATGTCCGTTACTTTAATGAAATACGTTGAATTGAGAAAATGAATGGTTGGTGTATTTTAGTTTTTATCGGCGGTCATCGTCTACAGCGCTCCATTCCTCTTTTTGTCATAGATCCCATCCCCACACACATACAATACATTCGTTATTTTTTATTTAACAACCATAATATTCACTAGAAATAATTTATATGGCAGAACAACGTTTGCCGGGTCAGCTAGTTCTAATATACTAATGGACAAGGCGACTGCTGTGCTGGTGGCCAAGGACGGCAAAGCGTGGAGTTGGGCGCCCACAGTTGCGTTGGCGGGACGATGTCCGGAGAAGTGCGGGAAGTAAGAAGAAGTTCGGACATGCGCTCCATATGTCCGAACCATCGCAGCGATCCTTTCATAATTTTGTTCATAATACATTCCTTTCTTATATCAGCATTTGAGATTCTGTTGTACATCGTTCTACCACACATACGTCTTAGGGACCTCATCTCTACCGCATTTATTCTGCTTTCATCCTTCTTCTGCCAGTTCCAATTAGGGATGGGATCAGAACTCCATTGTGAACGGCCGTTTTCGCTTTCATTGATAAATTCTTGTTACCAATAACTATTCTAAAAGCTCCATTCACTTTGTTACCCGCACCAACCCTTCTTTCGACGTCACTATCCGTTCGGACATCTGCTGTGAACATGCTACCTAAATACACAAATTCCCTCACCTGTTCCATGTTCTCTTCGTTCACACTTATATAACAAACTGTCATTTGCTCTTCCCTTAAAAAAAACATCACCTTTGACTTTCCGACATTCATCAAAACACGTTAAAACAATTAAATAGCAGACAACATAATTTTGAATAAGTGTGATCCATCAATGACCGACATTCGACATTCATCATTAAATCATTTGATTTGAATACCTCATACTTTCTCGACACCAAGACTCATTTATAATTTCTCCAATATTCCCAGATTATGCCAAAATTTGGACTACCGGCGACATCTATTGGTGTACACAAAATTAAATAATTTATCGGCTAGTTACATGTTTCACAAACTGAAAAGATGATGTTTTATTGATGTCATTAATATCTTACTACTCGAAAGGTTAAAATCCTTGGGGTTAGTTTTTTATTTTAAAAGAAAAAAAAAAACCTTCTTGATCTGCTCAGCGGGGTAAAGGTGCTCGCGGTCTGACTTAGCTGCGTTGGGTTTAAGTTCTCCATCCGCGAAATCTCGGCACGTCTTGTACAGCATCTGGTGAGTCTCTGAGAGTGAAGAGAGGGAGGCAATCCCACGCGACTGGACCCCATTTCCTGGAATCAAACCAATAAGTTTAAAAATTAAAGATACCGAATTCAGAAAAGAAAATAATATATGGAACAGACAAAAGAAGGATGAAGGTAAAATGAATGCAGCAGAAATGAGATCTCTTAAATCAGTGTTTCCCAACGTGGGGTGTACGCCCCACCGGGGGGCATTTTGAATATCTTGGGGGTCAATGCGCAAATCATTATGTTACATTGTTATCGAAAAAATGAAATTTCTGAAAAAAAATAAAATATTGCTACTCTGACTTTTTGAGACGAAAAACGAAATCGTCTTGATCTTACCTTGGGGATTTAAGATTAAAATTGACCAAATAGGCAGTGGTATAAGACAAGGGGTAAGACAGGGATGCTCTCTGTCACCTGCTCTTTTTAACGTTTACATACAGAATGCGATTGACGACTTGAGAGAGAGAATGAGTCACAGAGAAGGTGTAAGGATACACGGGCAAAAGATAGACATGATAAGGTTTGCTGACGATATTGCTATGGTTGCTGAAAGTGAGGAGGAACTGCAGGAGGCCTTAGATACTTTGCAAGACATTCTTCAAGATAGCTACAACATGAAGATAAATAAGGACAAAACAAAGCTGCTGACTGTAGGCCGAACGCAACATCAGATGAGAGTAGTGATGTCAGGAGTTCCACTAAAGAACACCAAGGAGTTTGTCTACCTCGGGAGCAAAATAACATGGGACTGTCGGTCTAAGAGCGAGGTTGACAGCCGTATACATCAGGCTAGGCTTGCATTTAATAAAAGGTCGAAAATAATAGACTCAAATAATATAGACCTAAAACTGAGAATACTCCTCATCAAGACCTATGTATGGAGTGTCTTGATGTACGGCTGCGAGACATGGTGCCTATCCGAAAGGGATAAGCGGAGACTAGAGGCTTTTGAGATGTGGTCCTATAGAAGACTCTTTGGAATTTCCTGGAGAGACCACATCACGAATGAGGAAGTTCTTCAAGGAATCGAAGGAGGAAGGCACCTGCTCAGGACCTTGTCCGAAAGGCGTGCAAGATGGATCGGCCATGTAATACGTCAAGAAGGTCTCTTGCATGCCATAATGGAGGGTATGACCGAGGGGACAAACTCTAGGGGACGCCCACGCCGAGAGTACCTGGAGGACCTGTTGGTGGACGTGCGCTGCTCATCATATGCAGATTTCAAAAGAGCCGCACAAGACAGGGAAAAATGGAAAAGAATAATGGAGGAAATTGCTGCAAACCAATCCCAGGATTGAAACCAGAGAAGAAGAAGAAGGCAGTGGTGTGCCTAGGGTCAACCAGTAAGGCAAGCCCGTCCGACTTCTTTGTGTTATAATACTAGCAGAGGGTCACAATGATGTATTTTTCAAGATTAAAAGAGTTTTATCTTTCTAAATTAATTTCGTGAATGAATTGATTTTAAATCCCATATTTTCCCTTGGAAGGCATCCCATTTAAATCCATAAAAAAAAAAATTTTCTGCGCCATCAAACTCATTTTCTTGTGTAAAATGATAATGTATTTACAAATCCAAGAAGAAATATTGTATAATTAACACGAAATAAGCTGTAAATGGGCAATAAATGGTAGTTATCCGTGGCTCTATCCCACGGCATTTCTTTTGGGAATGCTCGGAACCAATTCTTTACAGCTTCGAATAGATGGGAATTCATTACCCATTTCTTTAGATTAATCAGGGGATATTTCGAGAACTCAGTCGCGCTAGAGGGTGTTGATCTTTTTGAACCTGATAGATATCTCCGACAGCGACAGCACAGATTGTTTTACCAACCGGCCACCAGAACCAATCTGCCTCTGGTGACACCGGTGGGAAGAGCAATTAGTCTGCTGAACGCGGTCTCCTCGGAGATCGACGTCTTTTTTATTAGTGAAGGTACGTTCAGGGGACAAATACTCTTGACTTTAGAAAGTATGTTGTCTTCCTAATGTCTAACCATCTCTATGCGTTCATGGTACTTTGTTGTATTTTTACAATATTTTACCTGTACTCAATAGATGCCTTAAACATTTTCCTGTTTGTAATGTCTTTTGAGTTAGTAAACTGATTTGATTTGATTTGATTTGAATACTAATATTAGTTAACATCGAAACATGAATTATAAATATATGTTCGTAGAAAAATTACATCTCTCTTTTCATAACATTTCTGCACATAACGTAAATGACAGATAACATTCTGACAATAGAAATGAAGTTCGTGACACATCGAATAGTAACATACTTCAGAGTGATAAAGCCCGGCTTCAAATCTATACAAAAAATTGTAGATATCTTCTGGTATATATATGCAACTAGCTATATGATTACAAGCCAAAAATACATAAGTGCGACAAAGACCCTTTTACATGTTGCAAGCCCAATATGAAGCCCATCGAAAACATGAAACAAAACATGTGGACGTAGGCGATTTTGTGGACATCTCACCTACGGTACGTATGAGTGAAATAAAATACGGCGCGTATGAGTGGAACAAAACATACACGTAGGTCATTTCTGCGCATGTCAGCGGAGTCATTTGCAACGCAACAAATTAAATCGCTCTAACTCACGCAAAAATTCAAAATGTTATTTTATTCGTAGACGGCTAAAACGCGCAAAAAACATCGTTTTATTATAGATTTTTTTAAGGCAAGCCTGGCTTTTCGACATGGAATAAGTACCTCACATAAAAAGTCTTTGCAACTCACAACAAGCTCAAGGATCACCCGAGATTTTTTCGAGTAGTAATATAACATAATATGCATATTATTTATTTGCAAAGATTAAATAAAAAAAAGTATATACAGGGTCTGTCGCAAAAGTATCGAAAAGTTTTTTTTTAGACAATTTATTGCCAATAAACGTACAAACACTTAATATTCTTCAAAATAATGAATACACTTTTGGTAGCGTTTCTTCCACTCTTTGAAGGCACCATGGAAGTCAGAAGACGGAACCCCTTTAAGGCACTGCGTCGAGACGGTTTTCACCCCATCCAACGTCTCCAAATGGCGTCCCTTTAGGCTTCGCTTGATGCGGGGGAACAAAAAGAAGTCCGGTGGTGCTAAGTCGGGACTGTACGGCAGTGGCGGTACTCCCATAGAAGCCCAGAAGCCCGGCTTGCGTAAGAAATATTGAATCAAAACCTCTTCTGGCTTACAAAGGTTCAGCTCTTGTGGCTATTCCTCTTACGTATGATGGGAATATTGTTGGAAGGTGATATGGTGGGTTGTTGGTTTATGAGGGGGCATGATTACTCAGATTTGGGGGTTTTGAATCTATATTTCTTACGCAAGCCGGGCTTCTGGGCTTCTATGGGAGTACCACCACTGCTCTACAGTGCTTGCGGCAGTGTCGCATCAGTTTCCCTTTGTTCACCTGTTAACACTTTTGGTACCATTTTGGCACAAATCTTCCGCATTTGCAAATCACCAGTCACAATGTGGTGAACTGTGTCTTTTGTCATGTTGCCCTTCTCCGCTATTAAGCGGACACTGAGACGACGATCAGACGGTAACACTTCCCTCACTTTCGTGACATTGTCATCAGTTGACGGTCATCCAACGCGCACATCGTCTTCAATTGATTCCCGGCTGTTTGGACTTGTTTGTGCCACTCGTAAACTCTTGCCTGTGACATGGCTTAATCTCCGAAGGCTTCCCGAATCATGGCCAGGGTTCCGATACTGTTTTTTTTTCAGCCGAACGCAGAATTTGATGGCTGCCCGCTGCTATAGCAAACGTTCCATCTTGATTTCCGACGCGACAACAAAATACACTCTACCGTTGCTCGGAGAGGACTGAGCAGCGGCACATTTGGTAGCTGCGACTCCCCCCTACCATCCCCACCACTCGGCGCATCCTGCTACCCCTTCAAGCGCAGTCAGGAATTATTTTCTCTATACTTTTGCGACAGACCCTGTATTATATATCGCACGCTTAATAGTAAACTGACCGATTATGGTTTAGATCATAATTGAGTTAACATTAGACAGAGGCTTGTGTTAACGCTATCCATCGTTTCGCGTTAAAATTAAGTCAAAATTCCGCCAAGTGACCTCCATTACACTATATCGGTCTTTTTCATTCGTACGTGTTTTTCGACTGTTTTTATTAAAACACCAACTCATGTCAGATTGAGCAAAACTTGCTTTTTTGAGTTAAGCTAGTGTTCTATTAAGCGTGCCTTATGTGCATTTTTTATTAGAAGCAAATAATTTTTTATTTTTCAGAATTTGTTAGGTTAAATAAAAAATTGGTAAGGGGAGGGGCGTGTAGATTTTTTAATCGTTGAAGTGGGGCATGGTACAAATAAGGTTGGGAAACCCTGTCTTAGATGAAAAACTAACTAACTAACCATCACGCCGTCTCCCCGAAGGGGTAGGCAGAAAGAATGGACTGCCACACTTTTCTTTCCTGACATATTTCTCTCGCTTCCTCAACATTCATACATCGTGTCATGCACGCGAGTCGATTTCTCCGACTCCTCACATGGCCGACATTCAATATTTGATTTATTTGATCGTGCCACGTTTTCCTCGGTCTTCCTCTATTTCTGGTTCCATTTTCTTGTCTTAGATGAATGTGTGGTAAATCTGTATATGATAGGAGTGTCATATTCAAATATAAGTGAATGCATGTGAGAATGAAAGCGTTATATATTTTTTTTTATAAACTTAAGGTATTATAATACTGTGGAATTCCATAATGATTAACCCATTGATTTCATAATAACGTTATGTTTGCCTAATGCCATATGTTCCTAGGTTCTAATATTTAGTTTGAAATAATTTTGGTTAATTTACATTTTTCTCCTGATGACGGTGTTACGCCTTCGAAACATGTCGAAAAAAATAAACTCAAAAGTGGAAAAAACAGTGATTTATTTAATTCATAATTTTTTGTTGTTGTTTTGAACAAAATAATGAAAGGGTCATTAAGATGGTATGGACACATGGAAAGAATTAATGAAGAAAAAATTATTATATGTAAGCAATGTCAACACAAACATGAAATAAATAATGATTTTGGAAAACACGGCATGATCAAATCAATTTATAATAAATTTCAGCCACATGAGATAATGCCTTAGTAAGGCGAAACATGTAATTTCCATAAAATATAATAAAACTTCTAGAAAACAGATGTTTTCATTTGTATTAAGTATATAAGTACAACCCATCACATCGCATCTCCCGCGGGGCGAAAAGAGAAGGATGTAGTGCCGCATCGGTTAAAGTGTGACAGTCCATTCTTTCTCCCTGCCCTTTCTGGGAGACGGCGTGATAGTTAGTTATTTAGTATATATTAGAATTATTCATACTCCGGTTGCAAATGGAGTCAGCTGCAGTTTGAAACAATTTTTTCTGGACTGCCAATGTAGCTTAAACAATGTTCAACTCATGTTGATGATAAATTATATGGCGCCATTTTAATAAGATATTCAGATACCAGTGAAGTTGTCCAAAATAATCTTCAGTCATTTTCTTTAGAAAAGAAGATAAGGATTGATCTCTTTATATATTTAAGTACATGTTAATTATTATTTACTTTCACAATAGAAATGTGTTTAAAACAAACATAATAATTGTATTATTTAAGTAGACTTTGATCTGTTACTGAAAATAGTAACAGATCAAAGTCTAACAAGCAAAAATTGCGGTGAGAAAAATCGAATAGCGAATTTGAAAATAGAACTTTGTAATTTTTATATAAAGCTCTAGTACCTACTGAAATTTAAAAAGTTCTTGAATACATATAAAAAAATACACAAAAGTAAATATTTACAAAAATAATTCGTAACTTTTGTATTTTACAATAGAATATAAAACGAAAATTGAAAACTATAATTTAATAAGCATAGTTTTACTCACCTATAGCACTATTTAAAACTTTTGAACAGAATCTTAATGCCATAATTTTCTTATATTGACAGCTGACACCTGCAGAACGAAAATAAGCAATGTCAAATATTTGTTTAATCTATGAAACTAATGATAAAATTGTACCATAGACATTTGTAATATTCGATCATAGATGAATTAAGACGAAAGGATAAAAAAAAATGTAAATTTCCAAATTAATCTGACAATACACGTTGTTTTTTATTTGTATGTTAATATTTAATGAGGGAGTATGGTAGCTACCCGTGGCTCTATCCCACGGCATTTCTTTTGGGAATGCTCGGAACCAATTCTCTACAGCTTCGAAGAGATGGACATCTAATTACCCATTTCTTTAGATTAATTAGGGGATACTTCGAGAACTCGGCCGTACTGGAGGGTGTTCGGCTTTTTGTCCCCGATAGATATCTCCGACAGCGACAGCACAGATTGTTTTACCTACCGGCCGCCAGAACCAATCTGCCTCTGGTGACACCGGTGGGAAGAGCAATTAGTCTGCTGAACGCGGTCTCCTCGGAGATCGACGTCTTTCATGTTAGTAAAAGTACGTTCAGAAGGCAAATACTCTTAATTCTGGAGAGTATCCTGTCTTCCTAATGTTGAACCATCTCTTATGCGTTTCTGGTAGTATACTATACATAATATATTATTTTACCTGTTCTCAATAGATGCCTTAAAAATAATTTTTGTAATGTCTGTTGATGAAATAAACTGATTTGATGTGATTTGATTTAATTTATTGATTTCTGAACATTAACGATAAATATCCAACACATATACTCTTAAACTTCTTGGAGTCAACTTCGAAGCAGATCTCTCATTAAAAACCCAAATAAATAAGACAGTGAGCGCCAGCTTCTTTCACCTAAGGCAGCTCAAAGCAATCAAAAGAAATATTCCCACTGATGCATTAAAACACTTGTTAATTCCTTCGTCGTATCTCGACTCGACTATTGCAACGGCATATATGCCAACATACCCAAGAAACAAACGAACAAACTTCAATCCGTTTTCAATGCGGCAGCACGACTTATAAAAGGTGTTCCAAAAAACTCGCATATTTCACAACATCTAAAAGATCTTCATTGGCTCAAGTGTCCTGAAAGAATCCAGTATAAACTATGCTGGACGGTTTTTAAAGCGCTTCACGGAATGGCACCAGCCTATATATCTGAACTTTGTGTTGCTGATAGCCCTAACTTGCGGCAATCTACGCTTCGATCAGCAAACTCCTCGGCAATAGGCAGATTAGTTGAGCCAAAGCGCAACCCCCGGACAAATTTCGGAGATCGGGCCTTCGCAGTGGCAGGTCCGTCCGCCTGGAATATGCTTCCTGCACGCCTCAGATGCATTGACAATCCGACAGACTTTAAATTTCACCTAAAAACCCACCTTTTCAAAATATCCCATAAAATGTAAACAACGGTTATCTGATTGCTGGTGTCACATGCAGCTCTCATGACTAAAACATTGTCAAAACGCCCTTGAGGTGAGCTATTCACAAAAACGGCGCTATACAAATTAGCCTAATTATTATTATTATTATTATTATGGGACACGAGCGAGGTTCAAGAAACATGGATATACCCAAGATACCAGAAAAAAATAATTTTACTAATCGTGAAAATCTAGCCACACAATAATTTTGAATTTATTTGATAGTTTCGGGAAAAAGCGTCGCTGGTTTAATAGAAAAGTCAAAATGCATGCTTACAAATCAGGCTTAAAAATATTAAAAATATTAATTCTGGTGTTATGACAAGACATGAGATTAAGCAAATAACTTTGAAGAAATCTCTTGGACACAAGCGATAACGTTGAATGCTTGGCAATTTTGAATAAATACACTGTCAAATCACAGTTTTTACCCAAAACACCAATTTTGATATGTCGATTATTTTAGTTCTCCTGGGATCTTTGGTTTGCTCGTGTTTAAAAGAAATCATACGTAATATCTTGATAAAAATATGTTATGGTTTAAATGTAAATAAAATATGTCTAACAAGGTCGTAAGCCCTATTATATTTACAAGTATTTAACGTCGGTTTTATTACAGAAATTAACAACAGTCATGAACAATCTCTTTATTTATTCATTCGTTTAATGATAGATTTTGTTAAAGTTGTTAAATTTAAAAAAATCTAATTTTATAGATTGGTCAGGTCTAAAGTCGGAAGAATCAACGTGCGTATATGACTCGCTGTATGAATGTGGAGGAATCTAGAGAGGTGTGCCAGTATAGAGTAGTGTGGCGGTCCATTCTCTCTGCCTACCCGTACGGGGAAACGGCGTTACGGTTTGTTGTTGTTCTTAAATTTAAATAAATTGATCCGTTTGTTAAAGAATTATATTTAAGAAAATAAAATTATTGCGCTATCATAACAGAATTTTTAAAATTGTTTTTTTATTACGTGTAAATACAAATTTCGTAAAATCTTCCATCTGCTGGGTACTTATATTAATTATTTTTACTCTGGTATTACTATCATATAGCTGTCATTAAAGTTTGCGGTTGTCGCTGTCACTTATATTTTCTCTACCTCCGAGATTTACTAAAATCACATTAGCAACATTTAATTGCACAGCCTAATTCCTGCATTGTAATTCCACAATTCAAATATGGTAAGTAACACTGCAGTTTTGGTCTCATCTTCGAGTTATTAATTATAAGGACGTGCCCAAAAATTTGATCTCTGATTAAAGTGCCTGTCGGCACAATATTTCCGGTATCGCATTACAAAAAATCATTGTCACAATTAAATCAATTGGTACATTCGCTGTTTCCACGAAGATATTAATTGTCGGCACACAGTAGATATATACAGCTTGCTCCTATCACTTAATTTATTGCTGTTCCATATAGTTTCAAAATTATAGTATTCAAATGGTATATATTCATTTCTTACCATTCAAATACTGTAAATATTAGAGCAATTGTTTTTTTGCAATTATCAATATCTGTATCTGTATATGGACAAATGTATGAAAGAGCTGAAAGGGTTGGATGTAGGTTCCAAAATGAGCGGAGTGTCAGTAAGCTGTCTCTTGTATGCGGATGACGCTGTCCTTCTTGCAGACAACGAGCATGAACTACAAGTCCTGGTGAATTGTATGTATGAGGTATGCATGCGAAATGATCTGATGATGAATGTTAATAAGTCCAAGGTAATGATTTTTGAAAAGGAAGAAACCATGACAGTCTGCAACATTAACGTGAATGGTGAAAATTTGGAGCAAGTAGTTGAGTTCGTGTATTTAGGTAGTATGTTTACAAGAGATGGGAGAGTGGAGAGGGATATTGAAAGAAGGGTTGGGGCAGGCAACAAAGTGAATGGTGCACTTAAAGTTGTCATCGCAAACAAAAACCTATCCAAAAAAGGCTAGAATGGCAGTGCACAATGGTGTTCTTCTACCGACCCTTATGTATGGAAGCGAAGCATGGAACTGGCAAAAGAAGGATGAAAGTAGAATAAATGCAGTAGAAATGAGATCTCTTAGACGAATGTGTGGATACTCTGTGTATGATAGAGTGTCGAATGAAAATATAAGAAGTGAATGCGGTGCGAATGATGGTGTCATGAACAAAATAATGAAAGGATCATTAAGATGGTTTGGACATATGGAAAGAATGAATGAAGAAAGAATGGTAAAAAAATTATATGTTAATGATGTAAATGGAACCAGAAATAGAGGAAGACCGAGGAAAACGTGGCACGATCAAATAAATCAAATATTGAATGTCGGCCATGTGAGGAGTCAGAGAAATCGACGCGCGTGCATGACACGTTGTATGAATGTTGAGGAAGCGAGAGAAATATGTCAGGAAAGAAAAGTGTGGTAGTCCATTCTTTCTGCCTACCCCTTCGGGGAGACGGCGTGATGGTTAGTTAGTTAGCAATTATCAATTTTAATTATTTAGTTTTCGACCCTTACATATGGATTTGAACCAGTAGAGATGAGATCTCTTAGACGAATGTGTATAAATCTAAATATGATAGTGTCAAATGTAAATATAAGAAGCGAATACAGTGGAAATGAAAGTACAGTAAAACCTCGATATAACAGACTAATTGTGGGGAGGGGGTGTCTGTTAAAGCCGAAAGTCCGTTATATAAAAATAGATTTAAAATAATATATATATTTTTTTTAAATATGTTCACTGTATTTAGATATATATAAACAATAAAACACAAACAAAATTCTATTTATTGTCTTCGGACACTCATCGTGAAGTGACGCCGCTGTTTGATATTGTTGCACTTGCTTTCGGTAATCCTGCTTTGAAAAACGAATCAAGTTTTGTTTTGCACTTTTGAAATTTGCTGGTTTTTTATAATCCTCTTAAATTTATGAAAATTTGTTTTTAATTTTTTGACATTTGACCAGATTTTTTGACTGTTATATCCGAAGTTCGTTAAATAAAGGTCCATTGAATCGAGGTTTTACTGTATTGTATTATAAATAAAATAATGAAAGGGGAATTAAAATGGTTTGTATACATGGAAATAATGAATGAAGAAAGAATGAAAGAGAAAGTATATGTAAGGAAAACTTTGAATTAATACACTGTTTTTTCCACTTTGAGTTTATTTTTCTCGACATGTTTCACCTTCATATTGTGAGAAAAATACAAACTGAATGTGTATTACACTAAAATGTGTCTAAAAATACTTAAGATTTTTCACACACATTGTGCAAAATATACTTATTTACTTCCTATGACTATAACCTGTTCAGAATAAGCGGTATAAAGTACGTTCAGAAGACAAATACTCTTGACTTTAAAGAGTATCTTATCTTCGTAATATTGAACCATCTCTCATGCTTTCCTGGTATCATATTGTATATACAGTGGAACCTGGATAATTGGCATTCCAAGGGACTACGATGGTGAATAAACCAGGTTTTCCAATTATCCAGTTTTTCATGTATCCAGGTCCAGATTGTGCTTTGGTTTTTAAACCAGGTTTTGTAACCACATAAACAGAAAAGCAATAAAAACAATTCATGGATTGATGCATTAAACAATCAATGAAAATTTAATAAGTAAATTGTAATTGTACATACGTGCATACACATACAAACAATACATTTAATTATTGTGGCTTGAAAATATCAGTTATATGGGCCTGTTTCACGCGCTTAAAATGTTGCACAACTCTTTGCGAGATTTACCGGCATCAAATTCTTGGATTAGTTTTAGTTTCGAGCTCAAATCAAGGCCATTATATTTACGTTTGTGAAACATTGCGATCTAAAATGGACCACCTTCGATGAGTACAGAACAAATACTGAGGAGTTGTCAGTTTACAGAGATCGAGAAGACAGTGCTCTTCAATTACAGAGGTTTAGGGCCAGAATGTCGAGTTCAATTTAACAGGTTTCTTTTTTCCAAATAAAGTGGTTTTAGTGTCCAGGGGGGTGGGACCGGATCATTTCTACCGATTATAGAGTTTTGCCAATTAACCAGGTTCCAATTATCCAGGTTCTACTGTATTATATTTTACTTGTACTCAATACATCTCTTAACCTTTTCATGGCCGCAAATAAATCACGCCGTACTACTCAGCAGGCCGAATATTTTTTGTCAAAATAAAACTCGTCTTAATTTTTTTTTTGCTGTGTTAGAAAGAAATTATAGTTTACTTACTTAATTAATTCACTAAACCCCGAATACGAAAACAAAGAACTTAACACAAAGCAAACTGTGAAGAGTTATAAAAAGAGACCAATATCACTAGCAAAACACTGATAAAATAGGTGCTGACATACCGAAAACAAGTAAAAACAAATACTTTCATAATATTAATTGATTTACGAAAACAACGCAAACGATTGACGATTCTGACAGCGAGGACCTAATATTTTTGGTTGTGATAGCCCTGCAATATGACATCTGTATACTGTCAGCTGAAACAGTTTTCGAAATTTACCGATAAATCGGTTAAAAGTATTTGGAAACTTGATAAAATATTTCGGGATAACTAAAACAGAGAACAGTGTGTGTTCGTTTCTGCCACATTGTCAATATGGGGCAAAAATATGTCACCTAAAGTACTACCGAGATATCTCGTCTCTGGCAACCATCGAGTTAAACATTAATATTGTTTGTAATATCTCTTGAGATAATAAACTAATTTGACTTAATTAAGATAATGTTTTTCCAAGCTCCCCGATCCTGCAACTTTTACTCCCAGCAGTACTCGCCCAACCTAGCCAGATGTGCAAAATATGCTGGGATTAAATGGGTTAAGTAATGATTGCTGAAAGCTAATAAAGTGTTTTTTTCTTTCAGTTGGTGCTAGTCTTGGGGGACCTGCACATTCCGCACCGGTGCAGCAACTTGCCGGCCAAGTTCAAGAAACTGCTGGTTCCCGGACGCATCCAGCATATCCTGTGTACTGGAAACCTCTGCACCAAGGAGTCCTTCGACTATCTCAAGACCCTCGCCAGTGATGTGCATGTCGTAAAAGGAGACTTCGATGAGGTCGGTCTCGCATTTATTACATTTCTCTCATAAATTATGTAAGACCTACATTTGAATACACCATAAAATGTTGAAAATTTATACTACTACTATGCTATATTTCCGTATGCGATTTCTTCTTCGAGAGGGTTCAGAAAAGATTTCCGAGATATCTCTACATATCAGGGAGTTTGGTAGCTATCCGTGGCTTTATCCCACTGCATCCCTCTTGGGAATGCTGGTCACCAATATAGTCTACAGATACGGAGGGATTGGGTTCACGCTTACCCATTTCTTCAGACTTATCAGGGGATTCTTTGAGAATTCTGCCATCTTGGAGGGTATCCATCTTTATGTTCCGGATGATTATCTTCGACAGCCTCAGCAAAGACCGTTTTATATCCCAACATGCAGAACTAACCTGCCTCTGGTGATGCCGGTGGGGAGAGCAATCAAATTGCTGAACATGATTGCTTCGGAAATCGATGTCTTTCATATTAGTGAAAGCACGTTCAGAAGACAAATACTCTTGACTTTAGAGAGTATCTTGTATTCCTAAAGTGGAACCATCTCTCATGCATTCCTGGTATTATATATTTTATTTTTACCTGTTCTCAATAGATGCCTTAAATTATAATTGTTGTTTGTAATGTCTTTTGAGAAAATAAACTGATTTGATTTGATTCTTCAGCCCGTTTAGGTTGTCCACTTCTGGGCGTAGGTCTCCTCTCATATTTCCTATACCCTTCTTGTTATCCTGAGCGATCCGCATCCAGGCACTTCTCTCACTCTTCCGGATATCGTCTCACTAACGCAATTGTGTGCGCCCAGCTCCACGCTTTGCCGTTCTCGGTTACCAGCACAGCAGTCGCCTTGTCCACTTTTCATCTGAGTCATGAGCGACATGTCCCGCTCAATGCCACTTATTGTTTGCGGCCACCCATTGCACCACTAATAAAGATGACATAATTTGTTCATACAACACACTATTTAATTTTAACAATTTTTTTTATTACAATAACATTAAGACTAAATTACACACAAAATCAAAATGGTAAAACATAAAAGCTTTTTTTTTTTTGTTCGTAAGCTAGATCATTATGGCTCATCTCCAGGTAGTTTTGGAAGAGTGTGATAAACTTAAAAGCATTCTGGCATGTGGAGAGCCACTATTTGAACGCTCCAAAACATTGTTCAAAGGCGTGAGCATTCTGGCATGTGGAGAGCCACTATTTCAACGCTCCAAATTTATTTATTTATTTATTATTATGATGATTTGTATTTTAAGTGCGCCGTTTTGTAAAATCAATTACTCCAAGGGCGCACTAGGAAATGACTGACCGAACAGTGCAGTCTTGAGATGTTTATTAAATTTAACGTCACTATCTTCATACTTAATACTAACATGGAGGCTATTCCACGCCAACGGACCCGCAACGCTGAAAGCACGATAATAGAAACATGCTTTATTGGCTCTGACTGGAATTGCTATGTTGTTTGCACTTGTTTCTACTGATCGGAGTGAACTTTGCATTTCCGTTGGCATGGGTGTCACGCAGAGGTCCGATATATACGCTGGCGCTCTCTGGTGTCGAGCCTTAAACACTGTCAAACACAATTTATATTTTACTCGCTCTCGGATTTGAAGCCAATGAAGGTCCTTCAGGAGCGGCGTGATATGACAGTGTTGCCCCATAATCAATCGGGCAGCAGCATTAAATACGCTTTGTATTCTGCTTAATTGATTATTTGGCAATCCAGCGTACATTCCGTTTCAATAATCTAACCGTGACACTACAAAAGAATTTACGAGGGTCCTAGCTTCACCAACAGGTAAACATCTCCGTATGACATTGTTCAAAGACATAAAATCACTAGAATCACTAGAATATTCATCAACTTCATTCTCACTGCCACTTTCCAAAAGGATTCGCTGTATTTCATCCTCATTTGATGAAATATTACAAGCGCGACGAGTTTGTTTACGAGTGCCATTTTGGAGGTATTGACAGATGTTAAAATATCGTAATATTTTTAAGATAATCAAATGATTTTACTGAAATCTCTTGATGGAAGTTCATTTTAAATATAATTAAATAAAACGATGTTTGTCTTAAGAACAGCCACTTTGTCTTTATTGACGACCAGTCACGATGCCAGCGAGCCTGGCGAAACCGGTCGCTGTCTAAATAAAGACAAAAGAAGTAGTTAAAAAACATCGTTTTATTTAATTATTATCGTAATATTTTGTAATAAATTGTGATTATTACATTTTATTATGAAATTAGTAACCGAAATATACTTATTTAGGTCATTTTTATGAATAAAGTTATTGTCATTCAGTTTTAATGTAAAAACAATCACTTCAAAGACAAACCGGCAAATCGCCAGCTTTGTGAGTCAGTGACAAATTGACCTTGGCCGGTGAATAGTCGGCTTTGTGTTGCAATGGGTTAATCAATGTTTCTTATTTCTGCAGAATGTGGCGTATCCAGAGCAGAAGGTGGTCACAGTCGGACAGTTCCGGATAGGGCTATGTCACGGACACCAAGTGGTACCGTGGGGCGAACCCGATGCGCTGGCGTTGGTGCAGCGCGCCCTGGACGTGGACATCCTGGTGACGGGACACACGCACCGCTTCGAAGCGTACGAACACGAGAACCGCTTCTATATCAACCCTGGCTCGGCCACCGGCGCGTACAATCCCCTCGTTGTGTGAGTTGTGTCTGTTTTTTAAACCAATTTTAAGTTTATCTTATTATAAACTTGTTTGAATTAAATCTCCTCGACCTCCGTCCGTTACATTTTTCATAATTTCCACCATTTATTATATTTTTATCTTTCTTTTGCCAGTTGCACACTTCACTTTTATACATATAGGTCTGTACAAAAACTCCACTGTGTACTGCTGCTTTTTTTCATTAAAAAAAATATATATTCTGTAAATTGAGGGTATATAAAAATTATTCTGTAAATTGAGTCTATCTCAAAAACGATTCTCTAGAAACCAACTAAGATGCGAAATCTCCGTACGCCAAGAAAAAATTGAACAGGTAGACCAATTCAGTTATCTCGGAAGCAAAGTAACCAGCTCTAATGACCTCCCCAGAGAAGTAAGGTAGATAAAGCTGCAGCGGTTGCAGGATGCCTGAAAGATGTCGTATGGAGAAACAAGGAAATGAGGACTGACAGCAAGGTACGCATTTATAAGACCTGTGTGCGACCAATCCTTACATATAGCATTGAATCGAGTGCAGACACTGTCAAGACAAAGAGCATGCTCAGGACAACCGAGATGAAAACACTCCGCGCTATAGCTGGCAAAACCCTAGTTGATCGAGTTAGGAATACAGCTATCAGAGAAATCTGCGAGGTCGAAGATGTGGTCAGATGGGGACGTCAAAGGCGGTGATACTGGCATCAACATGTGGAAAGAATGAGCTTAAATAGGATACCATACATAGCTCTCCATGGAACGCCAAACGGACAACGCCGACCAGGAAGACCCCCGAAACGGCGGAGAGAAAGCTGGAGTTCAGCGTCTCAAGAGAACCTGCCTGAAATAACAGACTCCTGAGTCTACCAAAAGTGAAGAAGAAGAAGAAGAAGAATTTACTATTTATAGTTTGTCACACATAATACCTTATTTTTTCTTGTTAACAGTAAACACATGGTTAGGGAGTATTTGGGACATATAAAAATAATATTTAATTTTTTTTGACGAATGTGAATCTGAGCCCTAGTAATAACCAGCCTTCAATTGTTTTTGCAGATCTGTAACCCCCTCGTTCGTGCTGATGGACATCCAGAGCACCACCGTGGTGACATACGTATACCAGCTGCTGGGAGACGAGGTGAAGGTGGAAAGGATCGAGTACAAGAAGCCATAGGACACCCGGTGCACTCCGTCACGAGACCATTTCGTCCGAGTCGGAGTAACGCTAGGGACAAACGTTCCGAGTGTGTGAATAGTTTGAAAGTTTAAAAAAATAACTTTAAACACTTTTACATTTGGTTTTTACACCAAATAATTTTGTTATATCCAACCGATCGGTTTTACTTCCGCCGGAGCTTCGTTAGGGTTATAAAAACACACTGAAATCAGTTTTTTTTTTTCAATCAACAAGATTAACGATGAAAGTAAGATAAATGCTGTAGAAATTATATCACTGAGAAAAATGTGCGGAAAACGATATATTTTAGAATAACGAAAGACGAAATAAGGAAGAAATGTAAGGCAGATGATTACATCATAAGTAAAATTAATTAAAAGGTTCCCTAGGATAGTTTCAACATATGGAACGAATGGACAAGAGAAGAATAGTTAAAATGTTGTATACAAGCAGTGTGAGTGTAAAGAGACGCCGTAGAAGACCAAAGAAAGCATAGCATGACCAAATTAATTAAATGCTTAAAGGCGGTCACTTTCGAAGTCGGAAAATTGATGAGCGTGTATTTTACAATGTATGAATCTGGAGGAAGCTCTAGAGCAGAAGTTCCCAAACTTTTTTGTCCCGTACACCCCTTGCTGATTTTTGCTAATTTGTGTAGACCCCCTGCTTTTTTAATTGATTGCTAAAAAAAATTGGTCGGTGCCGAATTTTAATGGCCGGAAGTTGCTGTCGCCCTATAAAAAAAAGGTCGCTGCCGAATTCTGTACCTACTAACTGTAAATCCCCAATTATTTCGATCGTCCTATTTTCCCAAAATGTGCGAAAAACAAATAAAAAAGGTCGCCAACAACTTCAATTGTCCAATTTGACCCAAACGAGCTAAAAAAAGGTCATCGAAGAATTCAATATTCGTTTTGCGTTTCAATATTTGGCTTCAATTTACTTAAACCATCTCGTGGACCCCCATTCCCATCTCGTAGACCCCCTGCAAGTTGTCGTGGACCCTTGGGGGTCTATAGAGACCACTTTGGGAATCACTGCTCTAGATTATGTCAAGACAGCAGTGTGGTGGTCAATCTTTTCTCCCCTCCGGGGAAACGGCGTGATGGTTAGATTGTTTGTTAGTTTGTGATCGTTAAATCAGTTTCAATTTGTGTAACCCTGACGAAGTCTCGGCAGGAACGAAACCGGTTGGTTTGATAAAACAAAATAAAGTGGTGTAAAAACAATGTATAAAAGTGTTTTAAATTATTTTTAATAATGCCACAACACAAATTAACACGTTGACTGTGTAACACTGACCGGGACAATGTTAGGAGGAGAACCCAAAACGGCAGGTCAGGTCCCATACCGTTCAGTTTTAAGTAGGAGGGGGTATAACCGCCAGGGAAAGATTCATCAGTTCATGTCGGCCTTTCACGCAGAGTCTAAGCTCTTAGACCGTGGTCCACCGTTTGGGTTCTTCCCTTACCACTTTCCTAGTCACTGCTTCATATTTAAAGTGCTAAGTGTTTTTTTTTATGAAAGTATATTAAATTTTTTTATTTTGAAACTGTACCAAGATTGTTTACATAGTGTTCTGAAGTTATACGTTGTATATCATTTTTGGACACTGCGTATCGAATTTAATAAAGGGTGCGTTTTTTAGAGGTATACAATACATATTCAAAATGAAAAAAAAAACCACTTTAAAATAAGGTTAATGTCTATGATATTGACTTTATTTAATAGATAATTTTATGCCATTATTGTTTAAATATGATTTCGGGCATATGAGCGCCACGGCTAGCTCGAATGAAGCGCAATCGTGAAGTCCGATTTTCGATAATTGTCGTCTTTGTATGCGTATTATCCACTAGAGTTGTACGTGGTGGGAAAATGATCCATGGTCTTCCGAATGGATGATTATGTCGACCGTAAAATGGACGTGGTGCACGATAAGTTTGGCCAACCGAACCATGATTTTTAAAATAAATTTGCACAATTTGCAAGAGCTGTTCTGACGTCAGTCTATTCATGGTGAAATGGCAAAACATACCGACTACAAATCAACTGTCAAATTGACAGTCTGTAGAAACAATTTTGCCAGTTTAAAAACCAAACCTCTAAAAAAAACATTCTAATTATATTTTCAAACATACTGTTGTTTTCTGATCCAGAATTGATTTTTATTATATTGTATATTTACCTATGACGTATTTTATAAGTATGGAAATTTGAAGAATTTTATCATACTCTTGCGTGGCTTTTTTTGCCATATTAACAATCAAACATTCCAGAGTTGTTTTTTTTAACCAATAGGCATAATCGGTAATCTCGTTATTTTGTGTTAAGTTGCTCGTGTATGGCTAAGCGAATTAAACACATTTTTAAGAGATAGAAATCAAATGTTTCATAATTTTTTTAAAGTGTCATAAATCAAAATCGCGTTTTCGTCTTGTGCAGGATTTTCTTAACTCTTACTGCAATGCAACACTTCACAAGCCTGGAAATTATTATTTCTTCTAAGCAGTGGTCCATAAGATGTTGAAAATCTATGGTCTTTATGAGTCACTTTAGAAATACTAATATGAGTTGTCTTTGTGTCAAAATATGTAATCAAAGTAATAAAATGATTCTTCTTTTTCTTCTTTTTGTCCTGTCACACCTCCGTGGTGCATAGGGCCTCAAGGAACCTTCTCCACCCGACTCTATCGCATGCCTGATGCCTTACATCATCCCAAGTGAGGCCTGCTGCCTTAACCTCGTCCTGCAGGGTTCTTCTCCAGGTGGCTCTAGGTCTGCCTCGCTTTCTCTTTCCCCCCATAGGGGACCAGTCTAGTGCGCCCTGAGCGATGCAGGCTGGGTTCCGTCTCAGAGTGTGACCCATCCACTGCCATTTGCATGTAGCAACTTGTTCTCTAATTGGCTTTTCGCCTGCCATGGTCCAGAGAACGGCATTTGACACTGTTTGGGGCCAATAGATTTTGAATATTGAGCGAAGGCGCCTATTTATAAACACCTGGAGTTTACCAATAACGTCCGTGGTAGACTTCCAAGTCTCACATCCGTACAGCAGTAAGCTTTTAACGCTACTGCTGAATACTTGGAGCTTGAGCTTTCTCGAAATGATACCGGAGCGCCATACAGGGCGAAGCATAGCATATAATAAAATGATTAACATATCATATTATTATTCCCAAAGTGGCACTAGACGAAAACATGGATTGAACTTGTGTCAATTTGAAAATATTAGTGAGATGCGTGCATTGAAAATTTATACATTAACCCTTAAAGGCCGGCTAGAATTTGAAACATCGGAACGCTCTTGCAAACAATTAAATTACTCTTCACACAAAATACATAAAAATATCAAATAAATAGTATTTTGTAGTCAAATGTTTTACACTTTTTATTTTATAAGAATAATCAGACTATTTTTATTTCATTTTGAGTTTAAGAAAACAAATAAAAATATATTATATTGAAAATTTTTGTAAATAAAACCAAAACATTGCGCCGTTGATAACTTATAACGATATAAGAGTCACCCTTAGTAAACATTCACTTTTAATTCTCAAAGATTACGACACAGTACGAGAAACCATCATTTCATAGCTCGGTGGTTATGCAACTGTGTGTGTGTGATGATTGGCCGCGAGCCGTGATCCGTATGGGACACGCAATACAAAAAAATTAAATTAAATTAAATCTTTTTACAAAAAGGATGAAAGTTTAACTCTAAATCCCAGAGAATACATAATAGTATATAATATACATTTTTACTTATGATCTGTCGTAGTAAATTTACGGGATATTACACGTTAAACACGGAGAATATATGCGGACTGCTATTGTAATCAGCCGGACTATAAGGGTTAATTTAGTTGTTGAAACCGATCAGCGTTGCGAATGAAATGTTTCTTATATTTTGTTGCAAATGAAAATTGATTTTAAGATTATTTTGTGATAACGACAGACCTACCGAAACCCTTTACTTATGCAGTCAATGCCGTCTACTGCTGGACATAGGCCTCCCACATACTTCTATCTTGTGCGTTCTGGATCCAGTAGCCAGGAATTTTCCTTATATCATCAGAGGCATCGTGTGGGGGTTCTCTCTCTACTTCTTCTATCTTCACGAGGTCTCCATTCCACTACCTTCTAGTCCATCTTTGGCCTACCAGTCTGGCAACATGTCCCAAAACTCTTTAATTGTATAAAATATCGATATCAATGAAATATCTGTTTTCCTAAGCATTACCGAAAGTCATTTGATAATCAAATATTATCAAATCAAATCAAATCAGTTTATTCACTCAAAAGACATTACGAACAGCAAAATGTTTAAGGCATCTACAATAAAATATTATAAAAATACAACATAGTACCAGGAACGCATTAAAGATGGTTCGACATTAGGAAGACAAGATACTTTCTAAAGTCAAGAGTATTTGTCTCCTGAACGTACCTGCACTAATATGAAAGACGTCGATCTCCGAGGAGACCACGTTCAGCAGACTAATTGCTCTTCCCACCGGTGTCACCAGAGGCAGATTGGTTCTGGTGGCCGGTAGGTTAAACAATCTGTGCTGTCGCTGTCGGAGAAATCTATCAGGGACAAAAAGACCAACAGCCGAGTTTTCGAAATATCCCCTGATTAATTTAAAGAAATGGGTAATGAGATTCCGACAAAATATAATAAAATTTTTAGAAAACAGACATTTTTATTTATATCAAATATTTAATATGGAGTCATCCTCATTCAAGAAACAATAAATCAATTGTATGGTTATGTAGGGTTAATTAACAAGAATGAAAACATCTGTTTTATAGAAGTTTTATTAAAAATTTTGTGAATGACATGTTTCGCCTGACATAATCAAATGTAGCAAAAATCAAATGTGTTTTTGTTTTTATACAGGTGTTAAAGAAGCAGAATATGGTAATTGAGGTAATCGGTAATTATGGTGATCAAATCAAATCAGTTTATTTCTCAAAGATATTACAAACAAATATTAAAATGTAAGGTATCTATTGAGAACAGATGAATACAAGATCAAATACCTTAATTACTGTATTCTGCTCCTTTAACTCATGTATAAAAATACAATTCGTTTAATTTTCGCTACATTTGATAATGCCTTAGACAGGCGAAACATGTCATTCTCATAAAATATAATAAGATTGTTGATTGTTGTTGTAAACTAGATTGTTCTTTCTGCCGTCCGCAAGAACTAACCTGCCTCTAATGATGCCGGTGGGAAGAGCAATTGGTCTGCTGAATAAAATTACCTCGGAAAATTAGTGAAAGTGCGTTTAGACAAATACTCTTATCTTTCGAGAGTATCTTGTCTTCCTAAAGTTGAACCATCTCTCATGCGTTCCTGATTCTTTACCCTTTCTCAAATAGATGCTTTAAACTATAAATATGTTTGTAATATCTTTTGAGTAAAAAATACATAAACTAAACGGATAAAACTTCAAGAAAACAGATGTTTTCATTTGTATTAATTATTTAATATGGAGTTTTACATCATTGTTCAAGAAACAATAAATAAGTTATGCAGGGGTTTTTCATTCGCAATTATGGCAGTATTTATTCAAATATAGTTACATCAAATCAATATTTTACAAGAAATATTTTTGTCAGCTCATAAAATATGTTCTGTATAAAGTTTTTTGACATAGTTTTATTTGTTGAATATTTTATGTGAGTCAATATGAAAGAAGGCATTCTCTTTTTCCTCTCTGCATTGGAGGCGCCGTGAAAAGATTCTCTGTTCTGATTGTATAAACATTTTTATATGAAATGTACTAATAATTTTAAGGTATTTTGTACTGTAAATAAAGAATATTTAATTAAATATAATTCTTAAATAATATTTTTGTTTTTATTTCTCTTTTCAACGTGATACACCTACCCAAGGAAAGTTTATCCATGTGCGGTGTTAATGAAACCATAACACTGTTGGAAACAAAATAAACTCAGCAAAACCTTCTACTACAATGCTAAGAGATAGAGATAAGGGACGAGGCCCTTTTTATGACAATTCCAACAATATATGTAAAAGACAAGGGGAGCTTTCGCAATGCTTCGCCCTGTATGGCGTTCTGGTATCATTTCGAGAAAGCTTAAGCTCCAAATATTCAGCAGTAACGTTGAAAGCGTACTGCTGTATGGATGTGAGACTCGGAAATCTACCACGGACGTTATTGGTAAACTCGAGGTGTTTATAAATAGGTGCCTTCGCTCAATATTCAAAATCTATTGGCCTCAAACAGTGTCAAATGCCATTCTCTGGACCCATGGCAAGCGAAAAGCCAATTAGAGAACAAGTTGCTAGACCCAAATGTTAGTGGATCGGTCACACTCTGAGACGGAACCCAGCCTGCATCGCTCAGGGCGCACAAGACTGGTCCCCTATGGGGGGAAAGAGTAAGTGAGGCAGGCAGGAACTGTGGCGGTAGCACCGAAGGTAAAAGCCTATTCAGTCAGAGGTTGTCATTTTAATTGGCTGGCTGATGGGAAGGCGTGCAGAGTGATGTACAATTTGAGTATGAGGGTGTGCACCAATAAAAAAACAATAAACCACCATGATGATGCATATACTTGTATATGGAGCTGTTTTTAATCTTAAAGGATTGCCAAAATGCAGAAATTTAATTTTATTGTGAGAAGCTTCAAATGACAGCCACCCATGGGTGCCATTTTGAAACAATTCTCTTTAGCTAGTTCCAAACTCGCAAGCGCGAGAGAGACAAATTATTAGTGTTGCTCAATAAATTTGAATATTATCATCAGTTGGTCTTAGGTGCTTGTCACAAGCGAATCTCTTATATATACACATAAACATGTGTTGTAATTTCAGTAAAAATGAATTGTAATTTCATAATCTATAATATGGCACTGAATTCTTATTATTTTGTTTAGTGAAAAAGTATTAGAGGTGTTTTCAATTTCTCAATCAGTCCTCAATTAATTACGGTTAAATGTCATTCATATTTTTTAACGATGGCTTGTATCCAGGGAATGTAGTTGGCTAGGTTAGTGTAAGCCACATATTTGGTCAGGTCACACGTGCGGTCCAGGTTCTTGTTGTAATATAAGGATCCGTGTGACACAAGTCCTCTCATTTCCCAACGGTTTCCATGCCACAAAAACATCCCCGCTCCTGAGTCACCGTTGCAAACTCCATTACCATCCCGACGTCCTGGAATATTTTAATTAATTAATTAATTAATTTGGGGTAACAAACAGCGATTACAGTACATAAATCATATAGAAACAATAAAATAAGGCCAATTACATGCTACCACAAGTATAAATGATAAGAAGTGCTAACAGTACATACTAGTGAATCGAAATTGAAGTTAAACTAGATTCAAACAAGTGAATTGCAATAATAAAAAAAAATGAAGTTATACTAGGTTTGAGTAAAAGATAAAGTAATGTTTTAGAGAGTTACATGAAACATACATTCAAATACACACATATATTCACAGAAATATATACACATTCGTTTAGTCTTCACATAACTTCACTATGTAATAGCTCCATCAAAATGCTTGGTTTTGTCATTAGAAACGCCAAGATACTAACTAACTAACTAACCATCACGCCGTTTCCCCGAAAGGGTAGACAGAAAGAATGGACTGCAACACTTTAATCGATGCTGCACTCCATCCTTCTCTTTTCGCCAACGCGAGAGACGCGGTGTGATGGGTTGCGAACCTCATCGCCACCAATAGGCATCTCCCGCGCACACTTCGATCATTCAACGTCTACATAATAAATCTAAAACAAATTATATAAAATACAATGATATAAAATAAAATAACACATAAAAATAATTTAACACATAATGTTCTTTTAGATGGTGCACTTGTCGTCAGCTGGACGATCCGGACATTTGTGTTTATTAAATTTATTATTCCACTGTTTTCATTTTAACTAGGCACTTAAAACAATCCAACACCAGCAAAAACTTGAAAATTTGATTGAAGAATTTATTCAAATTGTCATTGGAACAAATGAAAAATTAATTTTTACACCTGTCAAAATTATTTTTATAAACGAAAAAAACTTGTATTATTTTAACATCAGAAGAGTGAAAACGTATTTTGTGTCACAAATAACTTTCATAAACTGCGGCAACAATCAAATTGACCAAAACAATTCACTTATACAAGAAATTTCTCCAAATTTACGGGAGCAGCGCACCACATGAACCAAACCAAATTTTCAAAATCCGAAAAAAAAAAAAAAACGCCAAGATCTTTCGTAATATTCAGGTGCTGAAGCTGCTGTATAACTTTCTGGTGAGATGACGGTTGGAATTTAGTTCCATTATCTGGGCGCCGCATGAGGTTCAATATTCCCTGATGGTAGATAGGGTGCAGAAAAAATTTCTGCGATACCTCTATCTTAGGGAGTATGGATATTACCCGTGGCTCTTTCCAACTGATTTCTTGCTAGGGATGCTAGGCTACCAGTCACTCGAGAGGAGACGAGACATTCACTTGGGTGTCCATTTCTTTCGACTGATAGGCGGTTGTATACACAACTCAAAAATTCTGAGTGATGTAGGTCTGTTCGTCCCTGATAATTATCTTCGACAAAGGGGCCATAGTTGTTTTATCTCCCACGATGCAGAACCAACCTGCCAATAGGTAGAGCAATATCTTTGCTTAATCGTATCACCTCGGAGTTCGACATATTTTGTGATAGTTTGGCTCTTCTGAGGGAAGTACTATCTTTATTATAATTGTATGGTATATTTATTTTATTAATTTGTCATGCATCTTATGTTTCTCGCTCTTTTTATTAATCTATTATGTATTGTATCTATTATGTATATTATTGTGTATCTCTAACTTGTATCTTTAGTGTATTGGAATGTAATGCTTTAGATATGTTTAAAATAAATAAATGAAATGAAATGAAACATATACACACATGTTATGTTTGCAATATTGATAGGAATTGTACATTTATTATTATCATTATTTTGTTGATAAGCTCTCTACATCATTACAGCGTGAGCCAAATCAATCTAAAGAGTGGGAAAAAAAATTAAAGGAAGTATGCATAGAACCATTTGAATAGAAATATGACAGTTATCTTCTTGTTGCACTTATCATAAGGGCATTCACAAATTAACTGTAACTGCATCCAAATTTAATGCCGTTTTATTATATTTTATGGGAATGACATGTTTTTAAGGAAACAATATATAGGTCTTTCTCTTGATAATTTTATTCCAAACTCTTGGCTTTATTGTTTATGGTTCTTCTTCTTCTTCTTCTCCTGTCACACTTTCGTGGTGCATACAAGCTTTTCCATTCGACTCTATAGCATGCCTGATGCCTGACATCATCCCAAGTGAGGTCTGCTTCTTTGACTTCCTCCTGCAGGGCTCTTCTCCAGGTGGCTCTTTCCTCCCATAGAGGACCAGTCTAGTGCGCCCTTAGTGATGCAGGCTGGGTTCCGTCTCAAGGTGTGACCGATCCACAGCCATTTTCGCCTAGCGACTTGTTCTCTGATTGGCTTTTCGCCTGCCATATTTTCTTTTTCTGGCTTCTCTGGTCCAGAGAATGGTATTTGGCATTGTTTGAGGCCAATTTGGAGTTTTCCAATAACGTCTGCGGTAGATTTCCAAGTCTCACATCAGCAGTACGCTTTTAACGCTACTGTTGAATATTGTTTATGGTTACCAAAACTTATACAAATGGTTGTCATAGAAACATACCCGCGCAGTAGTGGTCCCCTTCTGATATTATTTGTGAGAGTTTGATGCAATCGCTATCCTGATTGCTGACGATGGGCACTTTGGTGACACGCAGGTCGGGGGCGGCGTCCTGCCCGGTTTCGTCTCTGCCCCAACCCGCTACCTGGAATCATCAGTTACTCTTTTTAGTTATTTATTGTATAAAACAGGTCGTTTGAACTCAATTACTGTATACAATTTGTTTAATAAATAAAAATAATATGCTAACTTTTAAAGCGCCGTTTATGTGATGTAATCACTTCAAGGCTCGTTTTAAATCTAAATATGAACGCTTCATCTGATATTTGCGATTGGTTAGAAAGTAAAATAAAACATAAACAAGTTGGGTTTTAATTTGGGTAACATATATAAAAAAGATGGGTTTTAAGCTTAGATCTGAAATCTGTCGGATCATTTATGCATAGGTATGAAGGGAAGGGAGATTTTTCCAAGCTGATGGATCGGCTACTGCAAAGACTCGATCCCCGAAATTTGTACTAGGGGAATGCTAAACTAATTTTCCTATTGCAGAAGAGTTTGCCAAGCGAAGTGTGGATTTCCTTGAATTTAGACTGTCTGTTATATAGATTTCGGATATATAACTTAGTGCCATTCCATGAAGTGCTTTAAAGACTGTCAAGCAAAGTTTATACTGGATTCTTTCTGGACTTTTAATGAGTCTTGCTGCTGCCATGAATGCAGATTGAAGTTTTTTTATTTGTTGTTTTGGAATGTTTGCATAAATTCAAATCAAATCAAATCAGTTTATTAACTCAACAGACATTACAACCAACATAAATGTCTAAGACATCTATTGAGTACAGGTAAAATATTATATACTTGTATGTACAACATAATACCAGGAACGCATGAGAGATGGTTCGACATTAGGAAGACAAGATACTCTCTAAAGTCAAGAGTTTTTGTCTTCTGAATGTAATTTCACTAAAATGCAAGACGTCGATCTCTGAGGAGACCCCGTTCAGCAGAAAAATTGCTCTTCCCACCGGTGTCATCAGAGGCAGATTGGTTCTGGCGGCTGGTAGGTAACATAATCTGTGAGTTCTCGAAATATCTTCTGATTAATCTGAAGAAATGGGTTATAAGATGCTCATCTCTTTGAAGCTGTAGAGTGTTGGTCTTGAAAATTCTCAAAAGAAATGCCGTGATATAGAGCCATGGATAACTAACTACCATACTCCCTCATGTAGAGATATCTCTCTAGCATAACGGAATATCTCGCCTCGTGAGGACTCCATATCACCGAACTACTTTCGAGTCTGCTCCGAACCAATGCGTTGTATAGGACTCTGAGCACATTGGGATCTCTGAAAACTCTTCACGTCCGCACGAAGAAGCCGAACATCCTCAGTGCAATATCAAAAAAATCTGGGAATCGAACCCGGGATTTTCCGGGTGTGAGTCAAACCTCTGACCACCGTGCCACGAAGGTTGTCTAAAGTAAAATAGTTTGTATTAAATAAGGTGCCTATATAAATTGTACTGCACAAATTGTTGTAATACTGGTAGAAGAATGATGTATCTAAATATTAATTTGTATTATAGATGCATAAATGACATTTCAGAAGATCAATTTCAAATGATGATGCTAGTTTTAAATCACTTACAATTCCAGTCAATCCCACGATAGACTCTGTATTGTAAGAACCAGACCACAGACAGATGGGGCGGATGTATTTGGTGAACTCGATGGGATCCTCCAGCACCAAGACAGCCACGTCTTTGTAAATGTTGTTGAAGACCGTATAGCCTGGCGGGAAGATGACCGTGTTGACGTATCGTATCTTGGAATTGTCGTCAAGCTTCAGTCTATTGTGCACACCCAGTTGTACGAAGAATTCTCTCGCCCTTCTCTTTGTGTTATACGGAGTCACCATGCAGTGGGCAGCTGCAAAGAGTATTCATGAAATTGTAGTTAAAGCAGATTCTAGAGAGCATAACGTCACTTTTTTTTTTGCATACAACAGATTAATTTTGTTATTTGAAATTTCTTGGAAGAAGTTCACTGTAAATAATGAAACATTTTTTTTCTTTAAAATATCTTTTTAAAATGGAACTGGCAAGTGAAGAAGAAATGAGATCTCATGGACGAATGTGTGGATACTGTGTGTATGATAGAGTGTCGAATGAAAATATAACAAGTATTCTCGATCCGCCATAAGATTACCTTGTAGAAAGACGAAATTTGGTTCCTACTGCGCATTCTCCGCCCCCGCTACGACCCCTCACCCCCTCGCAGCACTACCGGCTAGCCGAGCCGTCTTTAGTCAGTCTCTTCCCGCCTGTCGTGTGTCGAAATATATTAACTTATTCAGTCCCTATATTAAAATGGATGCGCCGCCAATAAATCCAAATTCACTCTCGCCGATCGTTAAGAACAAAAGAGGACAGGTAAGGATTAGTTATTTATTGTCTAAAAAAAATCTGTTTTATTTTCTACTTAATTTAATTTATATTTTTTTATAGGTGGTGCACAAACCTCAGCGCACAATGGTTATAAATATCTGTAAAAAGATATTAGCTGATGATCCCAATATCTCTCAAACGTGTGCAATTCACTTTACTTCTGAACAGATTGGTATTGGGGAGTCTACTGTCAAAAATACTTTATTACGATATTCAAGAACCGGTGAAGTGAAATCGCCAAATAAAAAGAGACGTAGACAGAGTATATTTTCAACGATCGATGAATTCGATAAAAACGCCATTAGATCGAAGGTTCACATTTTTTACTTGGAAAAGCAATATCCCACAGTTAATAAAGTTTTGCAGTCAATCAACGACGACGATTCCTTACCAAACTTTAAGCGAAGCACTTTCCATAAGATAATTAAAGAATTGGGTTTTCAATATTGTATTCGAAAACGCAACAGTATAATGACGGAGCGCGAAGACTTGATCCTTTGGCGAAGAGATTATTTAAGAGCTATTGAGAAATACCCTAGGGAAGGTCGTACGATATACTACTTCGGTGAAACTTGGATAAATGCAGGCGATGTTTCAAAAAAACTTTGGGTTGATAATATCGTGCAAATCGTATATAAATATAATTATCGTACAAATATAATATCGTGCAAATCGAGAATGAGACAGAGCAGGGAGATCCGACACAACAAAGTGATAAACAACAGAATACGGTTATAACAATGGATCAGGCTCAGAGTGTATCAGAACACAATCGAGCTCTAGATTCCGCTTCTGCTATAGCTAGTTCGGAAAAGACAAGCCAATTTGGACCTCTCACCGAGAGATGGATGCCACTAAAAACGGCGCGCATTAATACAGGTGATGCAATAGGGACAGCAATAGCAACATACTATTTGCCAGAAGAACTTTATACTTCGAGCTGTGCACCTAATTTGGCCCCATTTGAAGCTTATATATATGGCCGGTTGGATATGGAAGTGCGAGTAGTTGTAAACGCCAATAAATTCTGTTGTGGTAAGGTAATAGTATCTTCTAAATATGATTCATATCAGGCTGATGCTATATTGAATGGTTATCAGAGCGCACTGGCACGCAATCATGCCATAATAGATCTATCAACAAACAACGAGGGAGTATTAGCAATACCATTTCGTTATCACCGCCCATACCTTAGGTTAGTGAAGAATGATAAAGCATCTCTGGGTGTGAGGCCTAGTAAGTATTGTTCTGTTTACATACAAGTGTTGAGCCCTTTACAGACGGGACCAGATGGAGCGTCTGAAATAGAACTCCGAGCCTATTATAGATTGAAAACAGCAGACTTTACAGGGATGTCCTATAGAGTAGCGGTGCAAATGCTAGGGATAGAGGATATTATAACCCCAACGACCAGTCGAGCTTTAAAAGAGGTTCTAATGGGTGCGGAGCGTGCGTTTGATCAACTCGGTAAATCGCGCAATCAGGACAAACCGTCAGTCGTAAAAGCTACTCTCGTAGTTCCCCAACCACGATTGAATTTTGGAGGGGGAAAAGGAACTATGTCTGTGGTTCCACTGAGGATGAATCCTCATACATTGACCAACTATTCTAACATACTTTGTCCTAATGACGAACCTCAGACATTTTATGATTTGGCTCGTATATGGGGAGTGCAGAAGACTTTTAAATGGGCGGCGACCAATGATGAAAATACGGAATTGCTTGTTATGACAATAGATCCCACGTTGCGCTCGTATACTAGTGATTACACTGGAGAGATGACACCACTGGAGTATGCCGTAAGTAATTTTTGTTTCTGGTCGGGTACTATTGAATTGCGATTTGATTTTGTATCCAACACCTTCCATACCGGAACTGTACAAATAACTGCAGAATTTGGGCGTAAAACAAGCTCTAACTCAGAGTGTGAGTCTAGTTCGACATATACCAAGAATTTCCATCTCGGTGAACAGAAGAGTGTCTCATTTAGAGTTCCTTACATATACGACACTATTATGCGCCGTACTACAGCAGGTGTATACAATCCCTATGAAGGAGCGGCATCGAGTAACACTGTTAAAGCAGCTGCATTAACTGTAGCTCCGGAGTCACATACTATAGTTAAGGTGAAAGTTATGAATCAGTTAAGACCAGCTCAGAGCGCTCCCCAAACGATAGATGTACTGGTGTTTATGAGAGCCGGAAAGAACTTTTGTATGCATGGATTGAAGGCAAAAAAAAAAAAAAAGACGACCTTCGTGGCAGAGTGGTTACGATCTCTGACTTCCATGCCGAAGGTCCTGGGTTCGATTCCCGGCGATGGCAGTGTGATTGTCACACTGTCACACTGTCTTTGGTCTGGTGTAGAATTCACGTGACAATAAAATGGCGATAGATTGGCTACCTATCACATGTCACAAGAATCAATATAATAGCTAAAATATAAAAAAAATGTATACAGTAATTGGGTCGAAACGACCTGTTGTGTACATAAAAAAAAAAAAAAAAAATCGTCAAATCGAGACGAGATGCTTTCGCACGCGCACGCCTTTCCGTAGGACCCTTTAATCCAACGGGTAAGGGAAAACGGTTAATAATAGTACATATTGGAAGTGCCGCAGGATTTGTTCCGAATGGTTTGTTAATTTTTGAATTGAAAAAAAAATTCTGCAGACTATCACGACGAAATGAATGGGGAAACATTTTTGGAATGGTTTAAAAATACTTTGCCATCACTAGATGATAATTGCATCATCGTGATGGATAATGCCCCATACCATTCTGTCAAATTGGACAAGCTTCTAAGTAAAAATTGGACCAAAAATAATATTATTAAGTGGCTCGAAGAAAAGGGAGAAGTAAGGGTTTGCCACTATGCAAAGTGTCTGGCAACGGAAGATATGATTTCTAATACTATCCCAAAGAACATACAAAAGAATTGGCCTTTATACTTTAACTGTATTGTGTCGAGTCGGAACTTACAAATTTAGCATTTCTTAGGTTTTTTACATGCAATTTCATGTGAACATTTATATTTGTGTATACATTTTCAATGTTGTCGGCAAAACACCAATAAGTAATTAGGGTCATAAAATTAATCCGACCCCTGGGCCAGCGTGACGGTTTTTTATGTAAGCCGCCCGTTAGGAGTTTACCAAACTATAGGAGGAAACCATTATCAAATAAATAGATTGTTGAATAAATTTTCAAATTATTATTTAAAATATTTCACTTTTATTAGTATCCTGGGTTTAAAAGTGTTGAGAGCTAGTAGAGGGGGGAATGGGCGGAGTATGCGCGGCACAGGCCGTAACAGGGTATTCTAAGGATAAACGGCCTATATATGCGGTGCGAATGATGGTGTTATGAACAAAATAATCAGAAAGGATCAAGTTTTCCGTCTCACACATTAGTAAAAAAGGCGTCACTGCCTGTCTCGCTCACACTTCGAAAAATGACTCTTAGTCTCGGAAAAAAATGTTCGAAACTGGATTTCATTATAAAAAAATTTGTCCACACCTAATTTTAGAAATAATCTAGCAAGTGTCATACCATTTTGGAATCCTTATTCAATGCGGCAACTTTTAAAGTTACCTGCCTAAATAATATAGTAAATTTTATTTTCAGAACAGTCAGTTAATATTGGGCGTAGTATTAATTTTGAATACTTGGTTGGGCAAAAAGTAACATTTTCTACAAAGCTGGAGCAGTTAGTTTTAAATTTTAGGCAAGCAATAATTTCTAAAATACAAAACATAGATTTTTTAAAACATTTTTCTCATAACTAGAAATACTTGCCCTATCATCTGTATCCGGCTTGACGTCGACATCTGGGACACCCTGTATATACAACACATAATAACAGGAAAGCATGAGAAATGGTTCGACATTAGGAAGACAAGATACTCTCCAAAGTCAAGAGTATTTGTCTTCTGAACGTACTTTCACTAATATGAAAGACATTGATCTCCGAGTAGACCGCGTTCAGCAGACTAATGGATATTTCCCGAATAGCTGGAATGACCTGGATGCGGAAGGGACAAGCCAAGGATGAGTGGAAGAAAATGGAAGAGGCCTATATCCAGCAGTGGAGGGAAGAAGGCTGAAGAAGAAGAATAATATAATACAACTTCTATAACTTATTACCTGTCACGACGACCACCGAGGACACCAGGTTACCGGAGCATATGTATTTCCCTTCTTCCGCTACCAAGTTGATGGTGACCAACCAAGGCCATTGGCCAGGAAGGGTTTCATCTCCTCCAATAATAAACCCCTGAGAGCTATCGATTGTTCCACATTGAAAAATATTATCCCTAAAAAAAAACGTGCTAAAAATATTTATTGTGGTTTTCAAAAATTTAAATCACATTGACTTAAATAACTAATTAATTAATCATCCCGCCGTCTCCTCTAAGGGTAGCCTGAAAAAATGAACTGCCACACTGTTCTTTCCTGACACACTTCTCTCGTTTCTTCAATATTCATACATCTTGTAATGATTATTATTTCATTCACTTACATAAAACTGTTTTTTTTTTTATATATAAAATAATCAAACAAACAAACCATCACGCCGTTTCCCCGTAGGGGTAGGCAGAACGAATGCGCTCTATATCTCCGAATCAACGTAGAAATCCTTTCATAATTTTGTTCATAATACCTTCTTCCGCTCTACATTCCTTTCTTATATCAGCATTTGAGATTCTGTTGTATATCGTTCTACCACACATACGTCTTAGGGACCTCATCTCTACCGCATTATTATTATTCTGCTCTCATCCTTCTTCTGCCAGTTCCATGCTTCGCTTCCATACATACATACAAGGGTTGGGACCAGAACTCCATTGTGAACGGCCGTCCAGTGTGGCGGTCCATTCTCTCTGCCTACCCCTGCGGGGAAACGGCGTGATGGTTTGTTCGTTTGTTTGTTTGTCTATGTAACATTATGGAATTTTGAAGACTCACCCGGAAGACGTATCCAGTTCTCCAAATTTACTGGCTAAAATGATGCCTTGGACTTCTGGTGGCGAAGTTGTTATGACACGTGCGGCTGCCACACGTGTCTGTCCAAGAGAGCCCGGTGGACGTATGGCGATATTGCGAAATAGCTTGATATTTCTAATCGATTGGCCCGGTGTGTCACTTGTTTCTGTAAAAATACATTTTTTTAAAGCGTGCGTTCCGAATGACAGTCGACAAAGAAGAAAACATAATGTAAAGGCGCAGTAAAGTGCGACCAAATAGAAACAAACTCGATATAGTTAAATATTTAATTAACGATGTTGTGTAGCTAGTACACATTAATTCTAATAACTTAACCTAACCTAAACTATCCGGCCGTTTCTCAGAGGGGTCGGCAGAAACATCGCCACACTATTCTTTACTGACATACTTCTCTTGCTTCGACAGCATTAGTACATCGCGTCATGGGTGCATGTCGATTTCTCTGACTCCTCTCGCGGCCGACATATTTGATTCATTTTATCGTGCCACGTTTTCTCGGTCTTCCTCTATTTCTTGTTCCGTTTATATCGTAAATACAATACATGCGTGAAACTAAAAGTCTATGAAGCCTGCGTTCTGCCAGTTGGCACTTATGGTCTTGAAACTATTACATTCTCCAAACAAAGTGCCGAGAAACTACGAGTGACCCAAAGAGCCATGGAAAGTTCATGTAAGGAATAAGCCTAAGAGACAGAGTCAGAAACGATACGATGAGAGAAAAAACAGAGGTCACTGACATCATCCAACGGGTGGCGACTCTAAAATGGCAATGGGCAGGTCACGTAGACAGAAGCTCAGATAAAAAATGGGCAAGAACATTGCTGACTTGGAGACCGTGAACGGCAAAGAGAAGTGCAGGGCGATCGCAACTACGGTGGAAGAATGATGAACATACACGTCGGAATAACCTGGATGCAGTCTGCACAGGACAGAGTGACATGGAAGCGAATGGAGAAGACCTTTGTCCAGGTGTGGACGGGAATAGACTGAGGAAGAAGAATACGTACTTTCTTTCCACGTGTCCAAAACATCTTTATGACTCTTTCATTATTTTGTTGACTATTACATTTCTAAGAATTGTAAAAACTTAAATAAATAAACCAAAATTACAGCAAAAATACTAATAAAATAATAAAATATAAATGACGACCTTCGTGGAAGAATGGCAAGAGCTACGATTGGCATACCATAGGTCCCGGGTACGATTCTCGGCGACAGCATTGTCACACTGTCTTTGTTCTGGTGTAGATTCACGTGACAATAAAATGTCGATAGTTTATCTATCTATCACATGTCATGAAAATCAATTTACTAGCTAAAAACAAATTGTAAACAGTAATTGGGTTCAAAGTATTATTTTGTTTTCTAAATTGTTAACCGGTTTGGCTCCAACCAGAGTTTCAAGATTAAACACAGAGTTTTTTTTACCTCGATTGGAGCAATACCGGGTTTTAGTTTAAAACACCAATCTCATGTTATGTAAAAACTAAATATATTGTTATCAATATATTGGCCAATTAACTAACTAACTAACTAATCATCACGCCGTCTCCCCGAAGGGCTAGGCAGAAAGAATAGACTGCCATACTTTTCATTCCTGACATATTTCTCTCGCTTTCTCAACATTCATACATCGTGTCATGCACGCGCGTAGATTTCTCTGACTCCTCACATGGCCGACATTCAATATTTGATTTATTTCAATATTTGACTCGGTCTTCCTCTATTTCTGGTTCCATTTACATCGTTAACATATAATTTTTTTACCATTCTTTCTTCATTCATTCTTTCCATATGTCCAAACCATTTTAATGATCCTTTCATTATTTTGTTCATAACACCATCATTCGCACCGCACTCACTTCTTATATTTTCCTTGCGACACTCTATCATACACAGAGTATCTACACATTCGTCTAAGAGATCTCATTTCTACTGCATTTATTCTACTTTCATCTTTCTTTTGCCAGTTCCATGGTTCGCTTATAACCTGTGTGTAATTTCGTATTATCAAATGTGGGTGTTATTTTACTGTTTCTTGAACAATGATGTAAAACTCCATTTTAAATAATTAATAGGAATGAAAACGTTCGTTTTATAGAAGTTTCGTTATATACGAGTATTAAACATTCGTCTAAGAGATCTCATTTTTACTGCATTTATTCTGCTTTCATCCTTCTTTTGCCAGTTCCATGCTTCGCTTCCATACATAAGGGTCGGTAGAAGATTGTGCACTGCCATTCTAGCTTTTTTGGATAGGTTTTTGTTTGCGATGATAGTTCTGTTACAGGTTTTAACATTGTTATTTATTAAAGAAAAATTGATTTCATCTTTCATTAACATATTATTTTCTGAAAAAACATAAGTTTACACAAAATACGAGTATATTCATTAGCACCAATAAGGATAAAAACGAAGGAATATAAGAATTGCTTAGAAAATAATACGTAGAAAAAAAACTATTCAAGATACAATTACCAAAAACCAGACTCCTAAAATATTATAATTAGATAAAGATAAATTCTGTCTGTTTATCGTCTAAAGACTCGAAGAGCCCCGAGATAAGATGATCACCTTCGCAATACAGGTAGCCCCAGTTGATCGCGGGAGATGCGATTCGGACATGGCCGCGATGAAAAGAAATTATTTTAAGATTATAAAAAACGTTAACTATCTAAAAATAATTTTTAGGAGTTCGCTAACCATTCAATTGAATTTTACAACATTTTGAATGTATACAAATACTTGTAGACGAATACTAGATTTTATTTACCCATTGCGGGTTATCAATTCAAGGAATTTGTCAGACATGGTGGTCGTAAGAAGGGTGGAATGGGGAATGTTGTATTACATAAAGCGTGCGTTTAACCCAAACAATGACAGGTTACAAGTCCTGTAAGCACCCCGATCACCATATTCTGTTTCCAATTTGCATCTTCGTCTCTATTGAGATACAATTAATCATTCAATTGAAAATAATCATTCATTTAATAAAGAAAACGGTATCGAATTTTTGCATATTAATAATAAAAACAATAAATTATTTAGAAATTAAAAAAGTCATCAAAAATAATGAAAATATAATAAACTTCTTTTTCTTTTGGTGGCGTGTTAGGTCCCCCCAATGTTGGCGATCACTGTAGCAAAGGCATATCTGTCCTGCGCCTCTTGGAACAGGTTCTGAACTCTTGTAATTCCTGTCCACACCTGTACACTCTTGTAATTCCTGTCCACTCTTTAATGTTCCGCAGCCAGGACAGCTGCCTTCTACCAACTCCCCTACGTCCCTCCACTTTACCCATTAATATCAGTCGAAGGAGGTGGTATTTTTCTCTCTTAAGCGCATGACCCAAATATGAGATCTTTCTACATTGAAATAAAATGCAAAATTGAAGTTACACGAGCTGCATTGATTAAATTGAGAACCTTCTTTTGCGACGATAATCTTAACTTGAAACTCCGTCAAATAATGATTAAGTGTTATATAATGGTCTGTTCTACTATTATATATGGCTGCGAAACCTGGACTCTAAAAGTGAATGTAATGAACCGGTTGGAGGCGTTCGAGATGTGGATATACCGCTGAATACTCCGTATACCGTGGACCGATAGGTCAGTAATGCAGACGTACTACAGAGAGCCAGAGCCAATAGAGAGCTGTTGTCGAGTGTGAAAATTAGAAAAGTCTCTTATAATAAACAACCAGTTAAATTTAAATTCAATTACCACGTTGGAAATGTTTCCGTTACAACTCCCCTCCCCTCAATCTCAATTATACCCTCTCCACCTTTATACATAACTCCACCTCATATTTGTAAATAAGTACTTTGTTTTATTTTATTGTTAAAATTGTGTAAATTTATAAGGGGTATATTATAGCTAAAACATGTCTGTGTTAAGTGAAATAAAGTGTTGTAATTATATTTATGGGACTCCCTGTATAGAGATAAGGTAAAGTAAACTGGTTCAACTTTAATAATTAATACGAATGAAAACGTCAGTTTTCGATAATGCCTTAGAAGGGCGAAACATGTCATTCAAATAAAATATAATAAAACTTCTAGAAAACTGACGTTTTCATTCGTATTAATTATTTAATATGGAGTTTTACATCATTGTTCAAGAAACAATAAATGGTTCAACTTTGACACAAGTACTTACTTTTTTTTATGTATACAACAGGTCGTTTGAACCCAATTACTGTATGCAATTTATTTTTTAGCTATTATATTAATTCTCGTGACATGTGATAGGTAGCCAATCTATCGCCATTTTATTTGTCACGTGAATTCTACACCAGACCAAAGACAGTGCTACAATCACACTGCCATCGCCGGGAATCGAACACGGGACCATCGGTATGGAAGTCAGAGCTCTAACCACTCTGCTACGAAGGTCGTCTTCGTGGCAGAGGTTATTAATGACAGTTCTTCTTAAGAAATATTACATTTGGGGATATGTAAACTCACCAGAAGATCCATTGCATATGATTTCTTGGTTTTTAAATATTTTTGTGACCTTTGGAATTCCCGCGCCGCGTGGGAAAATCACCCTAAATGAAGTGTATCCCCGGTTTAATATGGCGTCCGGTTTTTCATCTTTGCCAAGCCATAAGAGATTTCCTTTTGTTGTCTAGAAAGAATAAAAACATGTTTCTTAATATATGTCAAATTAATCACAGAAGATTTCACGTTAACAGCTTCTGCGGCAGTATTTAGTGACAAAATATATAATTTAATTCAAACGATTTGAATTCGATCTCTCACCATCTAGGATAAGTTGTTTAAACTAACTAACTAACTAACCAACTATCACACCGTCTCCCCGTCTTCCTCAGCCTATTCCCGTCAACTCCTGGACAAAGGTCTCCTCCATTCGCTTCCATGTCACTCTATTCTGTGCAGACTGCATCCAGGTTATTCCGACGTGTCTGTTCAGATCATCCTTCCACCGTATTTGCGATCACCCTGCACTTCTCTTTGCCGTCCACGGTCTCCAAGTCGGCAGTCTTCATGTCCACTTTTCATCTGAGCTTCTGGCTACGTGACCTGCCCATTGCCATTTTAGAGTCGCCACCCGGTGAATGATGTCAGTGACCTTTGTTTTTTTCACTCACCGCATCGTTTCTGACTCTGTCTCTTATTCCTAACATGGCTCTTTCAATGGCTCTTTGGGTCACTCGTAGTTTCTCGGCACTTTGTTTGGACAATGTAACAGTTTCAAGACCATAAGTACCAACTGGCAGAACGCAGGCTTCATAGACTTTTCGTTTCAGGTTGATCGGTATTTTACGGTTTTTAAGGATATAACTCATGTTTCCGAAAGCTGCCCAGCTTAGTCCAAATCTTCTTTTGAGCTCTGCGGTTTGGTTATCTCGGCCCAATCGAATATTGTGTCCCAGGTATATATTCTGGACATTCTCAATTCTGTTGCCGTCCACGTTGATTTCAAGCCTTTCCGTGCCCATCACCTTGGTCTTTGCCAGGTTCATATTCATAGCTAGTTCCTAGACTCTGTCTTATTTCTACAAAATTAAAGGCAATATAAAGAATTGATTTTTGTGATATCCAGATGTGTCATTCTTTGTTAATGCAGAATCTTCTTCTTCTTCGATGGCCCTACAGCCCATATCGAGCCTTAGCCTCCAGTATTCCACGCCTCCAACTCCTCCTGTTCTCCGCTTAGACCCTCCAATCTGACACTCTTAACAATCTTGTTCCATCTCTCCCAACTTCATCCTCCCATCGCAGCCTTGGTCGTCCAATTGGTCTTCTACCACCTGGGTGCCACTCCAGCAATCTTTTTGGGGTTCGCGATGACGGCATCCTCTGCACGTGACCGGCCCATCTCGGCACTGAATACAGTCTGACCTGTGTGGAGAGACTGGGAGCTTTGTAAATATTGTACAGCTCGTCATTATGCCGCACTCTCCAGCCTTCACCGTCATTCACAGAATTCAGAATTCTGCGCAGCACTCTTCTCTCGAAAGTATCCAGTCGCAATGCAGAAAAAACAGAATAATTTAAAATTAAGTGCTAATAAAAGTTTTATAAAATATATTGCACCTATACGGTTCTGGTGTGAACATGGTAATAAAAAATGTATAATTTGAGCTTACCGCGTTTGCCTTGAGCGACAGAATAACTGCAATCTTAAAATTTCCATGTGAAGAGACTGGAAGAGTTATTCTCCCGGCGATGGAGCCGCTGTACCTCACGTACTTGAAGACGCCGGGGCAAGGAGACACCAGGTCTCGGTTTCCAGCGTGGACCAAAACCCCAGCAAGGAGGATGGGCAACAGCCTGATGCAGTATATCATAATAAACCAAATCACTATAAACCGAATCCTTTATTCAACACACCATCAACTGTTTGTCAAGCTGTTAAAATTTCAGCGTAATCGGTTCAGTAGTTTTAGAGTTTATAAAATACACACGATGAACTTTGCCTTTTATTTATCATATATCGTATTGACGGAAAAATATTTATAATGATTATTATTCTGATGACTTTTATTTTAAGTGCGCCGTTTTGTAAAATCAATTACTCCAAGGGCGCACTAGGAAATGACTGACCGAACAGTGCAGTCTTCAGAAGTTTCTTAAATTTAACGTCACTATCCTCTTACTTAATACTAACATGTAGGCTATTCCACGCCAACGGACCCGCAACGCTGAAAGCGCGATCATAGAAACATGCTTTATTGGCTCTGACTGGAATTGCTATGTTGTTTGCACTTGTTTCTACTGATCGGAGTGAACGTTGCCTTTCCGTTGGCATGGGTGTCACGCAGAGGTCCGATATATACGCTGGCGCTCTCTGGTGTCGAGCTTTAAACACTTAGGTGAAACTTGTTATTTCTATATAATATAATGAAACTTCTATAAAACATACGTTTTCATTCGTATTAATTATTTAAAATGGAGTTTTACATCATTGTTCAAGAAACAGTAAAATCACAAAAGCCACATTTGTGGATTGGTTAAGAAACACTGATCTAAATGAACATTATGAGTTATATTATTTTTATTTTATAATATTATTTTATATTATTTCTTTTAAATTTATTTTGTGGACGTTGGACGATCGACGTGTGCGCGGGAGGTACCTACTGGTGGCGATGAGGTTCGCAACCCATCACACTGCGTCTCCCGCGGGGCGGAAAGAGAAGGATGGAGTGCCGCATCGGTTAAAGTGTGGCAGTCCATTCTTTCTGCCTACCCCTTCGTGGAGACGGCGTGATGGTTAGTTAGTTTTTATATATCGACTGTCTAATTTCTACAGAATTAAAGGCGATATCTTGTTCTTCATCTGATTGTAGATCTTGCGATCTGTTTATGCAGGATATCAACTTTCTTCATGTGATGTCAAAAGTCACAAATATTCACATTTGATAATACGAAATTACAGACAGGTTATAAGTTTTTATTCACTAGTATCATTTTCAAGATATGAAAAACTTCACAAGAAAACAAAAAGTCAAATTTATAAATAAAAAAACTTAAATTTTGTAAAAGAGTAATCATTTCATGGAACTGACATACTTCGCATTATCAAATGTGGATATTTGTGACTTTTGTGACATTTATTATTTCTTGAACAAATGGTGTAGAAATCCACATTTAATAATTATAACGAATGAAAACGTCAGTTTTCTAGAAGTTTTGCTACGGGACTTGGACTTGAACTTGGATCTTCTGGCTTACAGAGGTTCAGCTCTAATGGCTATTCCACTTACGTCTGTAGGAAACATTGTTGGAATGCGATTTGGTAGTTGTTTTATGATGGGGCTAAATGTATGGCCCGGAGTGTCCCTCCGAAAGGGGGCGAGGGAGGATTTTGGGTTTATTATAAATAAAGTCTGTTCCCGAGAAAGCCAACAAAAAGAAGAAAGAATAAAATTTAATTGTAAGGAAAATATTAAAGAAGACAGTAGTGTATGAAACAATAGGAGAACAATTTGGTGTTGTTAATTGTGAAAAATTTAACTTGTGTAAAACAATATGTATTGTACATCAAAAGTTAAGACTCATTACTGATTTCAATTGTACAGTGAACCAAGTTTTTAAAGGGTAGAAAATCTTAAAAAAGGGTATAAAAAAATATGATAGAAGAATTGGACTAAACTGGGCAGCTTTCGGAACCATGAGTTACATCCTTAAAAACCGGAAAATACCGATCAACCTGAAACGAAAAGTCTATGAAGCCTGCGTTCTGCCAGTTGGTACTTATGGTCTTGAAACTGTTACACTGTCCAAACAAAGTGCCGAGAAACTACGAGTGACCCAAAGAGCCATGGAAAGAGACATTTTAGGAATAAGCCTAAGAGACAGAGTCAGAAACGATACGGTGAGAGAAAAAAACTCTAAAATGGCAATGGGCAGGTCGCGTAGCCAGAAGCTCAGACAAAAAGTGGACAAGAAGACTGCTGACTTGGAGACCGTAGACCGTAAAGAGAAGCGCAGGGCGACCGCAACTACGGTGGAAGGATGATCTGAACAGACACGTCGGAGTAACCTGGATGTAGTTTGCACAAGACAGAATGACATGGAAGCGAATGGAGGAGGCCTTTGTCCAGGAGTGGACGGGAATAGGCTGAGGAAGAAGAACATGAAAATCGTTACTTCCGTGAATATTTTACGGGTTGCACCTAGTATATAATACTTTAATTATAACGAATGAAAAATAGAATCGAATTTGAATAATTTTCAATACGAGAAATAGAACAATTTCACGATTTTCAATACGCAGTGCAATGGACAAATTACAAACGCTTTCATAAACAATTACACATTTCTTAATGAGTTAAACATCACAGAACCGATTCACTTAAACATTGGAGTGTCGCGTTTTAACTAGTAACACCATTCCACAGGAATACACGAGTGATTTAAATGGAAGAATCCGTTTTTTTCCTGCACAGAAAAGTGTCCGGCATCAAAACACGAATATAAGAAAATACGTATATTTTGGCAATAGCCGAATGGAATATAATTATAATCGCGACCGAATCAAACGAAATAAATATGGTAAAGATCCATTTGAATACATTACATATTTTAAATACCCCAACATTTGAAGCACACCATAAAAAACTCCAAAAGTACCTACCTATAATTTATTAATCTTCGACGTAAAACTTCATATAAAATTTTAATTGTATCTCAATAGAGACGAAGACGTAAACTGGAAACTGAACATGGATGATCAAGGTGTTTACAGGACTTATGACCTGTCATTGGTTGGGTTAAGCGCACGCTTTATGTAATTACAACATTCCCCATTCCACCTTTGTTATTTGTGATCATGCATGACAAATTTTTTGGAAGATGTATATATACTTCAAAATCCATATTTATCTTCACGTGGCAGTTTCAGTCAGCCATCTATGTAGATTTGGTTGCACTAGTGAATTTTTTCAAGAATTAACCTATACAACCGACCCACTAACGCCATCTATGGAGAATGATTTTCGGCATTTAGCAAACTACCTTATTAACACAATGTGAAGGCTGTTGACCAACATATTGTTAGAAGCCGCTAGGAGTATTATTCCATTCTATATGCCAAAGAATTTTGACCAGAATATTTGAAGACCAAATATTTGTGAATGTATACTTATACCTGTATACAAATCCTGGATTTACACCAAAGGGTGGTTAATTTAAATTTTAATTGTATCTCAATAGAGACGAAGACGTAAACTGGAAACTGAACATGGATGATCAAGGTGTTTACAGGACTTATGACCTGTCATTGGTTGGGTTAAGCGCACAAGCATATAAAATGTTGAATGAAAACGTAAATTTTATAGAAAAGTTTTATAAAACGTTTTACAGAAAAAGAAAGAAGCATTGAATGTATACTCGCATTTAATAACATTATATAATTTTAAACTTACTAACTAACTAACCACCACAGAGTGACATGGAAACGAATAGAGGAGGCCTTTGTCCAGGAGTGGACGGGAATAGGCTGAGGAAGAAGAAGAAGAAGATATAAGCGTTGGAACAAAAACTCCATTTTGAACGGAGTTTTGTCGATTTCAATTCGAATTAAATTTCTTTGTTAACACATACTTTTTTTACATCGTTAACATATACTTAAGGATGTAATTAGTATATTTTAACGATGTCATTGGAATGGGAAATAGAGGAAGACCGAGGAAAACGTGACACGATCAAATAAATCAATCAGTCGGATAAATCGACGTGCGTGCATGACATGCCTCTGGTGATGCCGGTGGGGGAGCAATCAAACTGCTGAATATGATCGCTTCGGAGATCAACGTCTTTTATATTCGTGAAAGTATAATATCTTGTATTCCTAATGTCGAACCATCTCTCATGCGTTCCTGGTATTATATATTTATTATATTTTATATGTTCTCAATAGATGCCTTAAACTATTATTGTTGTTTGTAATATCATTTGAGAAAATAAACTGAATTAATTTGATTTGACATAATGTACGAATCTTGAGGAAGCGAGAGAAATATGTCAGGAAAGAAGTGTGTGGCATTCCATTATTTCTGCCAATCCCTTCGGGAAGACGGTGTGTTGGTAAGTTAGTTAGTTAGTTAAAATGTGTGTTCAATTTTTTTTGAACAAGCCGTATTTCACAAATCATTGATTCAATTTGTGCCAAGATGTTTTTTCCGTGAGAAACTTGTTTTGGCTATAATATACCTGTTAGTTTGATTCAAAATAATGTTTTTGTTTTCGTGTATGTTCAATATTATACAGCATTCAATTTTACGGAATATTTGAACTATGCAGGTAGGTTTATTATTTATCAGTTTGTTATAATTACGGACTGTTTATATTTCAAGTCCTCGGGTCTTGCCTTGAAAAAGGTTTAAACTTAGAACTAAGGGGACGAACTTATGAAACAACTATAGAGTACTTAAGTACTATTTGGAATTTTAATCCAAATATATATTTTAAGCAGAAGATAAAGAAGCAAAGATGGCAGTACACAATGGAGTTCTAGTGCCAACCATCATGTATATGTGAAGCTTGGAGCTGGCAAAAGAAGGATGAATGCCGTGAAAATGAAATCACTAAGAAGAATGTACGGGAAAACGTTGTATGATAGAATACCGAACGATGAATTAAGAAAGAAATGTAAGACAGATGACTGCATCATGGATAAAATAAAAAAAAGGATCCCTGAGATGGTTTGGGCACGAATTGGAAAAAGAGGTTATGGAACGAATGGATGAGAGTAGAATGGTTAAAAAGTTGTACACAACGTGAGTGGAAGAAAAAACCGAGGACGACCGAGGAAAACATGGCATGAACAAATTAATCAATTACTAAAAGGCGGCCACATTCACGGTCATGTGAGGAGTCAGAGAAATCGACCCGCGTGCATGACACGATGTATGAATGTTGAGGAAGCGAGAGAAATACGTCAGGAAAGAAAAGTGTGGCAGAATACTCTTTCTGTCTACCCCTTCGGAGAGACGGCGTGATGGTAAGTTAGTCAGTTATAAATTCTTATAGCAATATTTTTTAGAATAAGTCAAAATAAATCAATGCTACTTAAGTTCTTCTCGATAAGAGTTTTATAATCTAACCCCAAGTAAATAAAATTTTCAAAACGAAATACATTATTAATAACTTTTCATTTGCATTAAGTAGGTAATCAAATTGCAATTTATGGTGGAAAATATATACATATATTTTGCGCTGTTCGATGAGAATGAATCGAGAGAAATATGTCAGGAAAGAAAAGTGTGGCAGTCCATTCTTTTTCGCTACCCTATCCTACCACCTATTCTTTCTGCCTACCCCTTCGGGAGACGGCGTGATGGTTAGTTAGTTAGTTAGTAATTTTAAGTCATAATAATAATGAAAACTTACATAATAGTTTTTGTATAAAAAAGAGTTGCTGGTTGTTGTAACATTATTCGAATTTAGTATCGTTTTTGGTAATTAACAGGTAGTTTGAAATTAAAAAAAAAAAATATCACTCCGTCTCCCTGAAAGGGTAGGCAGAATGAATGGATTGCCACACTTTAACCGATGCGGCACTCCATCCTTCTCTTTTCGCCCACGCGAGAGACGCGGTGTGATGGGTTACGAACCTCATCGCCACCAATAGGCATCTCCCGCGCACATTTCGATCGTCCAATGTACGCAAAATAAATCTAAAACAAATTATCATCATCGTCGGCTGTCCTTCGTGTCCGAGGAAGACTGTCCTTCACGGTTGTGGGTCCGCATGTGACTGAAGAGCCCGATCCTGGATCCACATATTTTGGGCATCTGGGGCAGGGGCAGGCGCCTGTAATGGAGCCGTCACCGTCTCCCAGTGGTCTCTCCTTTCTCCTCCTCCTCTCAGCGGCATCGTCTCTGCGCTGTGCTTCAGAGTCTTGTGTGCCTTTATGTACTGCTGTTCTCCACCTAGGTCTGTCCTCTGCAGTCTTTTCCCAGCAATCACAGTCGATGCCAGTCTTTTGTAGGTTTCCTTTAAAGGAGTCCCTAAAGCGCTTCCTCTGGCCACCGTGTGAGCGTTTTCCTTGGGTAAGATAAGAGTACATAATCTTCCTTGGGAGTCTTGCATGTGGCATTCTTACGACGTGTTTAGCCCAGCGCAGTTGTTTTTGGATAATGGCAGCCTCAATACTTGTCATATTGACCTCAGCAAGTATGTTGTCATTTGTCCGTTTGTCCTGCCATTTCACTTTTAGGATCCTACGTAGGCAGCGTTGGTGATATCGCTCCAGGGCCTTTATGTGTCTTCTGTATGGGGTCCATGTTTCCGAGGCATACAGGAGTGTTGGCACGACAACGGACTTGTAAACAAGCACTTTGGTATCCTTTCTGAGGTCATGGTTGTCAAATATTCTCATTCTCATCAGTCCGAAGGCTGCGCTGGCCGACTTTATGCGGTGGTGGACCTCTTCGTCAATGTGTACTTTTTGGGATATGTGGCTACTCAGGTATTGGTAGTGTGTGACAGCTTCGAGTGTGGTGTCTTTTACATATATTAGTGGTGGGGCAATATTTGACGATTTGGGTTCTTTTTGATACAGGACTTTGGTTTTTCCAATATTAACCTTAAGACCCACCATCTCGTACGCCACCACAAACACATTAACGATATCCTGAAGACGCTTCTCAGTGTTGGAATAGACAACGGTGTCATCTGCGTACTGTAGTTTAGTAACGGGCAGAGTATGCGTGTTCCTTTTGGATTGGAGCCTTCTAAGATTAAAGAGACCTCCCTCGATGCGGTATGAGAGGTGGATACCAGTTGGTAGTTTGTGCGTTATTATTTCCAGCATGGCGGCTAAGTACAGAGAGAACAGTGTTGGTGCAATAACGCAGCCCTGTTTCACTCCAGTCCTGACATCAAAAGGGTCAGTTAATGCCCCATTACTTACGACTGTTGCCTTCATTCCGTCATGAAGAAGCCGTATTATGTTGACAAATTTTTCGGGGCATCCAAATTTCAGGAGTATCCTCCACAGAGTTTCACGGTCTACTGTGTCGAATGCCTTTACTATGTCAAAAAATACCATATATAGAGGTTGGTTTTTTTTCATTCTTTTTTCTTGGATAAGTCTCAGAGAGAAGACCAATCAAAAACAAATTATATAAAATACTTGAACACATAATGTTCTTTTAGATGATACACTTGTTGTCAGCTGGACGATCCGGACATTTGTGTTTATCTAATTTACGAGTATATTCCACTAACAATCGTTTTGTTAGTGGAATATAAATTAAGTTTGAACTTATTTACTTTTTTAATTTGTTTCGGCTATTATATTGATTCTCATGATATGTGATATGCAGCTAATCTATCGCCATGTTTGTAATGATTTTGAGAAATTAAACTGATTTGATTTGATTGCTAAAATATTTCATTTCATTACGATTAAAAAAGTGAAAAAAAACAGTGTTTAATTCGTTTAAATTCGCGGGTTAATTCATATGTTAATTTTGACGAATCCAAACTCAATAAAATTTTATGAGAGTGCTAAGTAACAAGGCCAAATATGTCAGAAATAAGAGAGAAATGTAAGGCAGATGACTGCATCATGGATAAAATAAAAAAATAATCCTTGAGATGGTTTGGACATATTGAACGAATGGATGAGACAAAAATGGTTAAAAAGTTGTACACGAGCAGCGTGAGTGGAAAAAGAAGCCGAGGACGACCTAGAAAAATATGGCATGACCAAATTAATCAATCACTAAAAGGCGGCCACATTCGAAGTCGGAATAATCGACGTGCGTGCATGGTACGATGTATGCAGAGGAACCCCAAGAGCACTGACGGTACTTCCATACAAGCCGAAAAGCCGGGCTTGCCTTAAAAAATCTACCATAAAACGATGTTTTTTACGTGTTTGAGCGGACTACGAATAAAATAATATTTGGAATTTTCGGGCGAGTTAAAGCGATTTAATTCGTTGCGTTGCAAATGACTCCGCTGACATGCGCAGAAATGACTTAAGTGTATGTTTTGTTTCATTCATACGCGCCGTATTTTATTTCACTCATACGTATCGTAAGTGAGTTCCCCGCGAAATCGCCTACGTCCGCATGTTTTGTTTCATGTTTTCGATGGGCTTCATATTGGGCTTGCAAAATGTAAAAGGGTCTTTGTCGCACTTATGTATTTTTAAGCTTTTAATCATATAGCTAGGTGCATATATACCAGACGACATCTAAATTTTTTTGTATGGATTTGAAGCCGGGCTTTATCACTCTGAAGTATGTTACTATTCGATGTGTCAAGAACTTCATTTCTATTGTCAGAATGTTATCTGTCATTTACGTTATGTGCACAAATGTTTTGAAAATAAATATTATGAAATTTCTTTACGAACCTTTATTTACAATTCATGTTTCGGTGTTAACAAATTTATTATTATTGTCTGTTTACTGCTTATTTCTTATTAATTATATTTCTTCTTGTATTTGTAAATACATAATTATATTATACAAGAACATGACAGATGTTAGTCTGATGATACAGAAAATTATTTTTTGTATAGATTTATGCGATGCGAAGTCTCCGTACACCAGGAGGAAATTGAACAGGTGGACCTATTCAGATATCTCGGAAGCGAAGTAACCAGCTCTAATGACCTCCCCAGAGAAGTAAGGTCACAGGTGGATAGGGCTGCAGCAGTTGCAGGCTGCCTGAAAGATGTCATATGGAGAAACAAGGACATGAGGACTGACAGCAAGGTACGTATCTATAACACCTGTGTGCGACCAATCCTCACATATGGCACTGAATCGAGGGCAGACACTGTCAAGACAAAGAGCATGCACAGGACAACCGAGATGCAAACGCTCCGCGCTATAGCTGGCAAGACCCTATGTGATCGAGTTAGGAATACAGCAATCCGAGAAATCTGCGAGGTCGAAGATATGGTCAGATGAGGACGTCAAAGACGGCGATACTGGCATCAACACGTAGAAAGGATGAGCTCAAATAGAATACCACACATAGCTCTCCATGGAACGCCAAACGGACAACGCCGATCAGGAAGACCCCCGAAACGGTGGATGAACCCGCCTGAAATAACAGACTCCTGAGTCTACCAAAAGGGAAGAAGAAGAAGAAGAAGAAGATTTAAAATGCGCCTAAAATGGGATTTAAAATCTATTATTTCACGAAATTAATTTAGAAAGATAAAACTCCTTTAATCCGGAAAAATACATTATCGTGACCCTTTACTAATATTATATAAAAAAAAAGTCGGACGGGCTTGCCTTATTGAGAGGTATGCCAGGACAGAGCATTGTGGCGATCCATCCTCTTTGCCTATCCCTCCGGGGAAATGGTGTGATGGTTAGTTAGTTATTTATATGGAATAAGAATGGAATAATACTATAATAATACTAATATAGAATGGAATAATACTCCTAGCGGCTTCTAACAATATGTTAGGCGACAGCCTTCGCGTTGTGTTAATAAGGTAGTTTGCTAAATGCCGAAAATCATTCTCCATAGATGGCGTTAGTGGGTCGGTTGTATAGGTTAATTCTTGAAAAAATTCACAAGTGCAACCAAATCTACATAGATGGCTGACTGAAACTGACACGTGAAGATGAATATGGATTTTGAAGTATATACGAGTATACATCTTTTTTTTTTTTTTTATGTACACAACAGGTCGTTTGGACCCAATTACTGTGTACAATTATTTTTTTTTTTAGCTATTATATTGATTCTCGTGACATGTGATAGGTAGCCAATCTATCGCCATTTTATTGTCAAGTGAATTCTACACCAGACCAAAGACAGTGTAACAATCACACTGCCATCGCCGGGAATCGAACCCAGGACCTTCAACATGGAAGTCAGAGCTCGTAACCACTCTGCCACGAAGGTAGTCATCTTCCAAAAATTTGTCATGCATGATCACAATAACAAAGGTGGAATGGGGAACCCAACCAATGACAGGTCATAAGTCCTGTAAACACCTTGATCATCCATGTTCAGTTTCCAGTTTACGTCTTCGTCTCTATTGAGATACAATTAAAATTAGTTATTTATAAGATATTTTATTGTATTTATTTTATTCGCGCGTTTAAGTTGTTAATGTCGTGAATTTAACTTTGGGGAAGTCCAAGTAATACAGCGGCCATGATGTTATAATGACGGTAGTCTGTGTAATGTCCCGAAACACGTTTTTCCCGCTCAGAGCAAAGCGCGTGTGACAATACGGACGAACAGTTCCCTCGAAATGTTCTCTCTGTGTTTCTTTGTCTTGGTTTTGACCACTCTGGTAAGGTCCCAAAGATCTCCTTGTCCAAGAGTTTTCGATTATGATTCGTATAATGGAGTCACTGTCGGTTTCATTCGGACGCCACAAATTAAGAATTACGGGCTGTATACCCTTGTGGTGAAAATGTCACTTAAAGCTGCAACGGTAAGAACTGTGTTTATAACCCTAAAAATCTAATTCTCGCCATTTGAATTATTCTCGCCATTTGAATTATTCTCGCCATTTTTTAAAGATTTCAAGAAAAAATAAATATTATATAAAACAATTGATGTTACGTATATAAATTTGTAATTAATAATTTTAAATCAACTTGTTCTATTTTTGAAAAAAAAAAAAATAAACAACATTTATTAACTAACTAACTAACTAACCATCACGCCGTCTCCCCGAAGGGGTAGGCAGAAAGAATGGACTGTCACACTTTTCTTTCCTGACATATTTCTCTCGCTTCCTCAAAATTCAAACATCGTGTCATGCACGCGCGTCGATTTCTCTGACTCCTCACATGGCCGACATTTAATATCTGATTTATTTGATCGTGCCACGTTTTCCTCGGTCTTCTTCTATTTCTGGTTCCTTTTACATCGTTAACATATAATTTTTTTTACCATTCTTTCTTCATTCATTATCTCCATATGTCCAAACCATCTTAATGGTCCTTTCCTTATTTTGTTCATAACACCATCATTCGCACCGCATTCACTTCTTATATTTTCATTCGACACTCTATCATACACAGAGTATCCACAAATTCGTCTAAGAGATCTCATTTCTACTGCATTTATTCTACTTTCATCCTTCTTTTACAAGATTTATTCTATTATAATAATGTATATATAATCAATTGACTTTACTGAAATCTCTCGATAGAAGTTCATTTTAAAGATTAATGGAACAATGTTTTTTTAATAAATGGTTCCACTTTTGCATTTATTTCGACAGTGACCGGTTTCTCCAGAAATAATGACAAAAGGGAAGGGAAGTTGAAAACATGGCATGACCAAATTAATAAAATTTTAAAGGTTGGTCATGTCGGAAGCCGGAAGAATCGACGTGCGTGTATGACTCGTTGTATGAATGTGGAGGAAGCTAGAGAGGTGTGCCATGATAGAGTAGTGTGGCGGTCCATTCTCTCTGCCTACCCCTGCGGGGAAACGGCGTGATGGTTTATTGTTGTTGTTGTTGGGAAGTTGAATAATTATTTAAAATATAATAATTCACTGCCTGTCTCATTTTTACTGCATTTATTCATGTTTTTTTTCTTCTTTATCCGGTTCCATACTTCGCTTTCATATTATACATAAGGGTCGATACAAGAACACCATTGTGTACTGCCATAAACAAAACTATTACTTTTTTATATTTAATTGTATCTCAATAGAGACGAAGACGCAAACTGGAAACTGAATATGGATGATCAAGGTGTTTACAGGACTTATGACCTGTCATTGGTTGGGTTAAGCGAACGCTTTATGTTATTACAACATTCCCCATTCCACCTTTGTTATGATCATGCATGACAAATTTTGGAAGCTGTATATATACTTCAAATCCATATCTATCTTCACGTGTCAGTTTTAATTGGCCATCTATGTAGATTTGATTACACTTGTGAATCTTTTTAAGATTAATCTATATAATCCACCCACTAACGCCATCTATGGAGAATGATTTTCAGCATTTAGCATTAATGACAATAGCGTGTCTTCCTCTATTTCTAATTCCATTCACATCGTTAACATATAATTTTTTTACCATTCTTACTTTTTTCACTCAATCCATGTGTCTAAACCGTTTTAATGATCCTTTTATTATTTCGTTCAGAACACGTACACAGAACAGAACGTACTGCATTAACTTCTTATATTTTTCATTCGACACTTTATCATACAAAGATTTTCCACACTTTCGACTAAGATATCGCATTTTTACTGCATTTAATCTACTTTATTCTTTCTTTTGCTAATAAATAATATTTTTAATTGAAATTTCTTGCTAGAAGTTCATTTTAAATAATGAAAATATTGCTGCCAGCTTCCAAGAAGATGACAGCAAAATAACTGGTCCAAGTTAAAATGCATAAAAATTGGAGAGACATCTCCAGGCGTTATCTAGCAATGTATGTTCATGGCGGTAGCCTTTCATATTGCGTTAATAAAGTTCTTCTGCTTAATGCTTACACAATCTTAATAGAAGGCGCTAGTGTAGATTGAACTAAAAAATGTGAAGTGTATCCCTACATTGTAGCATATATACATCTTCGAAAAATTTGTCAGACGTGGTAGTCGTACGAAGGGCGGAATGGGGTATGTTGTATTATATAAAGCGTGCGCTTCACCCAACCAATGACAGATCATTAGTCCTGTAAACGCCTCGACCACCATATTCAGTTTCCAATTTGCATCTTCGTCTCTATTGAGATATAATTAATTTTATTTTCAGTTTCATTATTTCTTTTGCTAGTTAAATGTTTCGCTTCCATAAATGTGGGTCGGTACAAGAACACCATTGTGCACTGTCATAAACAAAACTTTTACTATTGTTTCAGAATAACAAAGGAAACTTACAATGGCTGGAAAATGAGCGAGATCTTGAGGGGATAGTAAATCGGCATGGCAATTTAAATTTCAGAATTAATTTTCCTCTTAAATATCCGATTCCCAAAGTTACAAAGATCATTTTCAATGATAGGACAATCTGCAGTGGTCCACCAGGTAATGTGATGTAGAATCCTGTCAGATCGAAGGGTTTATTTTTTAAAAACCTTTTCTTCTTCCTTATGTTATTGCCTAATCTCCCCAATTCTCTTGCCATTGTGATGGAAGCAATGGCAGCTTGAGATCACTGTTTACCAGGCCGCAATGTTAAATTGTGGGGCCGATCTTATCTGACAGCTGTCAAATGTAAAAAATTTTAAAAATATATGGCAACAATTAAAAACCATAGACAGAAAAACATAGACATTTTTAACAATGCTGTTTGATTAATATTTTTGGTACTTTACAAGTGCAATGCCGTCTCGAATCTGTTGTCAAGCCGCAAGTTTATAACTCTGGGTCCATCGATCTGACAGCTGCCAAATGTCAGACAATTTTGGTAAAAATATCGCGAATTTTTCGAAACAATTAATAAACATAACCATTTTTAACGATATTATTGGTTTAGGCAATATTATTATCAATTTTGAGCTTTCTGTGCTACAAATTATGAAGATAATATATTATGAATTTTGAGGTTATATCGAAAGATTATTTTTAACATTTTACATACCAAAGTTGAACACAAACTATATTATACAATTCAATGTGTGTTCATTATATTACTAGTACTTTTATAAAGTAAACACACTGAAGAAAATGCATATTAATACTTTACAAATGGCCCGGCACGAAAGAAAGTAAAATTGGCATACCGGCATTGCGAAAACACAAATGTAGTATATTAAAATATTTGTAACACGTCTATAAGGAATAATAATACGATAGTAGTCGTATTTTACATTTATTTCACATTTATAATCGAAATAAAATACGAGATCACGGCACGAGACACATACTAACGGCCTACAATAGCTCCATGTTGCAAATATTATCTATGTGATTACGGCCCGGTAAATACTTTCAAGACGGCATTGTTACAAGTGGGGAAGAGTCTAAATCACATTCATTGAAAATATCATAAAGAATCTTCAGTCTAAGTATCCAAATTGATATACCAACATTGCGGAAACACAAATGTATCATATTAAAACGTTTTTAACACGTATATAGGGGTAATAATACAATCGGAGTCGTATTTTAAATTAATTTCACATTTATAATCGAAATAAAACAATTAATATTCTTAATTGAAATTTCTTGGTAGAAGTTCATTTAAAATAATGAAAACAAAAAAATTACACACAATTTCATTATTATTATATATTTAATGTGCTTCCACTTGTGTTTAAAGTCGATCAGTTTCGGCAGCTTGCTGCCATCTTCAGACCAGAAGATATCAGCAAGCTACCAAAACCGGTTGACGTTAAAAACAAGTGGAATTATAAAATGATATCACGGCAAGAGACACATTTTAACTTTATGGATTAAAATACTGATGTACGGCCCCATAAATCTCCATGTTCCAAATATTATTTATGGTACTTACAGGCAACAGGTTAGGCTGCCATATAGATATACCAACACCGCGGAAACACATTATTATATTAAATTAAAATGTTTGTGACACGTGTATAAGGAGAGATAAATCAATCGTAGTCGTATTTCACATTATTTCATATTTATAATCGATATAAAGTATGAGAACACGGCACCAGATACATAACTTCACGGATTCCAATACTGATATGACGGTACATACGGCCCCATAAATCGCCATCTTGCAAAAATTGTTTATGGTGCTTACGGTCTGGTAAATACTTTCAAGACAGCATCCGATGGAAGGTTTGGCTGACATTGTCGTTTACATTGGAATCGGGTATTATAATTTTAGTAAGCTCTTAATGTAAACAAAAAAATTGTCGCCTAGAGGCAAACTTATTCGATTTAAAATAAGGCTCTAATATTTAATAAGGATTTTTACATCATTCAAGAAACAGTAAATACAAAATAACAATCTCTTGGAATTTCAGGAGTACTAATTATTACATTTTTTTTACAGAGATATTCGATGGTCCAAAACAGAAAATTAGTTCCCTCAGTTTGAATTTTAAGCTGAATGTGACCATCCAACATTACACTCAAGCTTCCGTAGATCATCTGGCAGACATCACTTTGGACACTGACCATGATCGTTACCTGGATCACCTCCAGAGTTCTGGGAACTTGGCGATCGAAACACCAAGCCAGGCATTTTACAGACAATCCAAGCCCAGGTATTGCTTATGTGTTAGTATGGTGGTCTTTCTTGGAATCTGATTGGTTGCGTTCGATTAGGTACGTCAAAGGTCAGTGTGTTCTGAGACGCGAGGCGGAGCGCACGCGTTTGGCTGCTCATATTCTCGGTGATTCGAAAAATACTCGTTTTGAAGCTTGAGCCGAAAGAATGGATCGCCATTTTATATGCCCGTTCTATCTCAGCTGCCTATCTTCTAGCTTACATCTATCCATTGTTAAAAAATAATATTGTTATTTGAAATTTCATGGTAGAAGTTCATTGTAAATAATGAAAAAAAATGATTTCGGCAGCTTGCTGCCGTCTTCTGGTGAGATCTTCTGCTCAGAAGATGGCAGCGAGCTGCCGAAACCGGTCGAAGACACAAACATCAGTGGAATTTACACTATATATATTCACTTAAAAGGATTTTCATTATATACATTGTATGCCATCGTCTTGTCAAGCAAGGGCGCAAGGACGATAGCAAGCAAAACACTGAGAGATCGCGTGAGGAACACCAGAATAAGAGAGATAAGTGAGGTTGAGGATATTATAACATCAGACAGCGAAAAAAGGACTGGTACGATCATATTAAAAAAAATGGACACCATCAGACTCCCCTATATTGCATTGAATAATAAGCCTCATGGGACTCGTTCTCGTGGAAGATCTCCTAAAAGATGGAAGGGCAGCTGGGAGTCTATCTCACAGGAGGAGCAACACTCTGGAGAACAGACTACATAGGTCTACAACAAGGAAGCAGAAGAAGAATAAGATCCATTGTATGTTTGATCATGACTTGATGATTGGGATATCTTTGCGAGGGTTGTAACTAGGCGTCAACATAGTTAAAACATCGATCCATATTCATCATCTGATCTATCCATTGTATGTTATTTCTAGGGAAAATCATCGCGAAGAGACAAAATGCGGAAAGGCTACAACGAGTAATTGGCCTTGGTTAATCAAGCTTCGATATTCCAATAACTTATATAACTGCTTCGGGACTTTGGTATCTAGGAACGTTGCAGTTACTGGTTAGTATTTTTTAATTTTTATTTATTTAATTTATTTAAAAAAAAACACAATTGGGTTATTTGAATACATTTTTAGACCTTACTTTTAATTATGTAATGTTTAAGGCATATTTTAAATTGAATTGTAGTGAGACTCTTTGTGTCTTTTGGTAGTTCATTGTAAAGTTTCAGTCCATTGTCCAATATCCTTGATTGTCCTGTTTTAATTCGTGCATTAGGTAAGTGATGTCTGTCACAGTTCCTGGTCCAGTGTCTGTGTATGTCTGAATTTTTAGTTAATTTGTAGCTGCTGACTGTTGTCTCTTGCATGGTCACTCTGTGTACAATCTTCAAGGTCTCAAATTTGGTCAGGTCTAATATGTCCGTTTGTTTTGTTTGTCAGTCGTCTGCGTACATAATTATTTTCCTTGTAATGTTATATCTTGTTATGTCATTAATGTATAGTATATAAAGCAGTGGTCCTAGGATGCATCCTTGTGGCACACCAAATTCTGTCGTTGTTTCGTTACTTCTCATTCCTGACACAACTGTGTATTGTTTTCTTTGAGTGAGAAAGCATTTGAACGTGTTGTAAGCCTTTTCCCTCACCCCAGCGGATGTCCAGATGTACGGTATCAAATGCTTTTTTGAAGTCCAGTAATTAGTCCAGTTATGCATCTGCCGCACCCAGTGCTGCCTGAATGTAGTTGCATATGTTTGTGATGTATCGTTTCCATATTATTCAGATATGAGTATCTTTTTCTAATTCTTGGTTAAGGTCTTTTGGCCTGTTTATCTCTGCGTCAAATTTCTTTTTGAAAAGTGGACTATCTTTTAAAAGGTCGCCTTTGAGGTCTGCTTTCTTAGGTTATGGATACAGGTCGTCAAAGACAGCATAGATTTGCCACGCTGCAGAACCAACCTGCATTTTGCCTGTGGGTAGAGCTCTTTCGTAGCTCTCTGGTAGAGATATCAGGACAACATTGAAAAGCTCATCATCATGGGAAAAGTGGAGGGAAGGCGACCACAGGGACGACCTGGTTCGATCAATTCAGTGATCTGACTGGTCTGACTGAAGATGTCTATATGCTACAGTGTTGAGGAAACACTTCCCATTTTTTAGTTCAATCTACACTAGCGCCATCCATTAAGATTGGGTGTAATTTTTAGCTGGAGAATGCGTTAATTTTCCTCCTACAATGATCGATGTGGCCACGGGAAGAAAACACATCAAGGATATCAGGTCGTACTCCGACTTCGCAGCCATTGTCTTGGATAGTCCAGTTCCTGCATCAATGGCACCAGCCTGTTTGGAGAAAAGACACCAGTCTCCCTCCAAAGCCAGGGTAAATATATCAAAACTATTTTAAACAAATTCTCGTAAAAATATAACAGCATCAATCGGAACAATGATATTGCGAAGGTGATAAACTTCTCGCGATTTCTTTTGTTTGCCGATGATTTGAAATTATTCCTAGAAATTAACAATCTTGACGACTGTCTACACCTCCAGTCGGATATTAATAATATTGTTAACTGGAGTCACAGTAATCAAATGCAATTCAATGTCTGTAAATCCGTTATGCTATCTTTTACTAGAGCATTGAATGAACAACCACCAACTAGCTCATGTATCTACGATGAGAGATCTCGGGATCATCTATGAGATTAGGTTGACTTTTCGTGCACATATTGAGAGGATTTGTGGCACTGCACTGAGGATGTTGGGGTTCATCGTCCGGACAGGCAGAGTTTTAAGGGATCCTCATATGCTCAGAGTCCTATAATATACATTGGTTCTGCGATATAGAGTCCTCACGAGGCGAGATATTCCGTGATGCTGGAGAGGATTCAGAAAAATTTCTGAGGTATCTCTACATGAGGGAGTATGGTAGCTATCCGTGGCTCTATCCCACAGCATTTTTTTTGGGAATGTTTGGGGCCAACTATCTGCAACTTCGAAGAGATGGGCATCTCATAACCCATTTCTTTAGATTACTCAGGAGATATTTCGAGAACTCGGCCGTGCTGGAGGGTGTTCGACTTTTTGTCCCTGATAGATATCTCCGACAGCGACCGCACAGTGGCGTGCTTTTGGAGAGGCATACGTTTTGCCAACGGCTGATAAGAAGAAGTAGAAATATGAGCCCAAGATTTTCGTAGAGTGATTCTCACATATACGAGTACCGTCAGATCTTTGGTTTTTAACCTGTCCTGGAAAATTCGCAACCAGATTCATTTAAACACTTCTTCTTCAGCCTATTCTCGTCCACTCCTGGTCAAAAGCCTCTTTCATTCGCTTCCACGCTACAATGTATTGTGCAAACTGGATCCAGGTTATTCCGACATGTCTGTTCAGGTCATCCTTCCACCGTAGTTGCGGTCGCCCTGCACTTCTATTTGCCGTCCACGGTCTACAAGTCAGCAGTCTTCTTGTCCATTTTTCGTCCGAGCTTCTGGCTACGTGACCTGCCCATTGCGACATTAGAGTCGCTACCCGCTGGATGATGTCAGAGACCATTGTTTTTTCTCTTACCGTATCGTTTCTTCTTCTTCTTCTTCTTCTTTTGATAGATCTGACGATCTGTGACACAGAAATCATATCTCGTCGGATGATGAGATCCAGCTGTCCCTCCATCTACTGTTTCTTACTGTTTCGTCGTATCGTTTCTTACTTTTCTTATTTAAACAAATTTTAACTTCTGCGATGGTGAGATTATCTGATTTTAAAATAATTATTAAATTAGGCATTAATATATTATGTATTATCTAATGAATCGTTCGATAAATAATGCTTTCTTCTGATAATATGATTACAGGTAGTATCAGTGTTTCCCCAAGAATGGACTGAAGAGGTGAAGTTGGTCACAAAAAACTTCTGCAGGCGTTTTGATAATGGCAAAATCACCGAAGCTGATATATGTACAGGTAAAAAATTACGATCGAACAAGCGATTCGGTCTTTATATTATTAGATACGTGTGTAACGATGTATAAATATTGAAGCTATATCAAGTAATGATAAGTGAAAATGGCTTAATATTCAAGATCTATTATGTTTCTGGCAGTATGCATACTAGGTGTGGATGATTTCGCACAGTTGCTTTTCATCTTCTCCCGTTGTGATCACAGCCCCCTGACGTTGAAGTTCTTTGAGAGTAGACTTCTCATGACATTTGAATAAATATAATTATACTTTGTATTACAACACTTTTTATTTTCACTGCCATCAAAAATGATTGAAAATATAATTTATGACCAATTAAATTTAAATACAATTCCCATGCTAGATTTTGTCCCGTTTGGTTCGTGGCAGAGTGTTAAGATCTCTGTCTGCCATACCGAAGGTCCCGGGTTCGATTCCTAGCGATGGCAGTGTGATTGTCACACTACCTTTGGTCTGGTGTAGAATTCACGTGACACTAAAATGGCAATAGATTAGCTACCTACCACATGTCAAGAGAATCAATATAACACAAATAAAAAACAAATTGTATCCAGCAATTGGATTCAAACGACCTGTTGTATAAAAAAAACTGGTTTTAGTGTGCGATGGCTACAAGGGTATAAACAGCTTTTTCTTCTTCTTCTTTAAGACCTTTGGTCTGTTACTGTAGTCAGGCTGGCCTCTCTTGGGAGATTGACTCCAAGCTATCCCTCCATCTCTTTGGCGGTCTTCAGGGGGGTCGATAGCCAACAGGAAATTGTTGGCTACTCTGCACATGCGTATTCCAGTATCTTCTGCGTTGTCTTTCCCATCTAAGGATATCTCCCACCTTGCTGATGTCGTGGATAGCAGTAGAAATTATTTCGATATAGGTTTGTGACGTAGCCGCCACAAGTAACCATTTCACTATTGTAGGATCCATCATAAGAATACCCTGTGAGAAGACGAAATTTGGTTCCCACTGCGCATCCCTCTCCCCCCGCTACGATCCCTCATCCCCGCGCAGCCCTATCGGCTAGCGGAGCTGTCTTCAGTATCTATCTGACCGTCTTATCGTGTGTCTAAATACTTAAAAAAAAAAAAAAAGACTAACATCAAAGACTTAAATCAATGATATTAGAATTTATTTTACAATCTTCAATTCAATACTCGTATATTAACAGGTAAGTCCCTATATTAAAATGGAAAATTAGCTTTTTTTTTATGGCGATGATGATATTTTCAACTTCGGGTCAATTCTTGGCCGATTTGATAAATCTGATGTCACGTAAAATGCATATATTTATATTTATTAACAATAGATTATCATAAGTTTCAAAATAATAAATTTTTATCTTCGGGTATTAATTATTATTATTATTATTATTATTATTATTTTATTTTATTTTTATGTATACAACAAGTCTTTTGGATCCAATTACTGTATACAATTTTTTTTAGCTATTATATTGATTCTCGTGACATGTGATAGGTAGCCAATCTATCGCCATTTATTCGCCATTATTGTCACATGAATTCTACACCAGACCAAAGACAGTGTGACAATCACACTGCCATCGCCGGGAATCGAACCCAGAACCTTCGTAATGGAAGCCAGAGCTCTTACCACTCTGCCACGAAGGTCGAACAATTGCATTTTTTTTAAATACAGTTTTCGGTTATACTACAAAAGAAGTTGTAAATTGTATTAAGTGCCGAGTCGGAACATACTTAGGGTCATAAAATTAATCCGACCCCTTAGCCAGCGGTGACGGTCTTATATGTAAGCAGCCCATTAGGAGTTTACCCAACTATAGGAGGAAACCATTATCAAGTACATCAATTGTTAAATACATTTTTAAAGTATTTCAATTTTATTAGCATTCTGGGATTGAAAGTGTTGAGAGCAAGTAGAGGGGGAATGGGCGGAGCATGCGCGTCACAGGCCGTCACAGGGTATTCTAAGGATAAACGGCCTATAGGAAGGGAGGCATGTGGCGGCTACATCACGCTTCGCTCCCCCCCCTCAACATGTTCTTCTTTATTGAACAGAAATTTTCATCTTGCAGAGCCAGCGTCGCACTGCCCTTTGCCTGGATCTGGCCTGATGGAAGCTGGAAACCTCATCGGAGTGGCCGATACTCGCTGCAGCAGTGATGAGTACCATCATTACTTCAACGCTCTTCACATCACCCAATGGCTGAATGGAATTATTGAAGAAAATAAATAGTGTAGCCTTTCATATTGCGTTAAAAAGATTTTCTGCTTAGTGCTTAAAATACAATCTTCATAGATGGCGTTAGTGTGTAGATTGAATAAACTACCATGCAAAGGGTGGTGTTGCAGATTAACATATATACAACTTCCAATAATTTGTCAGACATGGTGGTCATAAGAAAAAAAGGTGGAATGGGGAATGTTGTATTACATAAAGCATGCGCTTAACCCAACCAATGACAGGTCATAAGTCCTGTAAACACCTCGATCAACCATATTCTGTTTCCAATTTGCATCTTCGTCTCTATTGAGATACAATTGATTCTTAGTGTATACTGTATATGATAAAAACTTAAAATTTTTTTAAAAAAGTAATCAAAAATAATAAAATTTAATAATAGGAAGAACGCCTAAGAGATGGACCTCCTAATCTCAGGAGACATGATTTCTGTGCCACAGCTCGTCGGATATATTAAAAAAGAAGACGAAGAAGAAAAAAATTGTAAAAAGGAAATTAAAAAATATATATCTTCTTCTTCTTCTTTTTGTCCTGTCACACCTCAGTGGTGCATAGGCCCTCGAGGAACCTTCTCCACCCGACTCTATCGCATGCCTGATGCCTAACATCATCCCAAGTGAGGCCTGCTGCCTTAACCTCGTCCTGCAGGGTTCTTCTCCAGGTGAAGAAGAAAAAATATATATATAATATACAATATTATAAATAATAATAATGGAGCAATGGAGTTCTGGTCCCAACCCTTATGTATGGAAGCCAAGCATGGAACTGGCAGAAGAAAGATGAGAGCAGAATAAATGCGGTAGAGATGAGGTCCCTAAGACGTATGTGTGGTAGAACGATGTACGACAGAATCTCAAATGCTGATATTAGGAAGGAATGTAGAGCGAAAGAAGGTATTATGAACAAAATTATGAAAGGATCGCTGCGTTGGTTCGGACATATGGAGCGCATGGGTGAAGAAATAATGGTTAGAAAAGTATACGTTAACGATGTAAATGGAGTAAGGAGTCGAGGTAGACCGAGGAAAACATGGCATGACCAAATTAATCGAATATTAAAGGTTGGTCATGTCAGAAGCCGGAAGAATCGACGTGCGTGTATGACTCGATGTATGAATGTGGAGGAAGCTAGAGAGGTGTGCCAGGATAGAGTAGTGTGGCAGTCCATTCTCTCTGCCTACCCCTGCGGGGAAACGGCGTGATGGTTTGTTGTTGTTGTTGTTGTTGTTATATAAAAAAAAAAAAAAAATGATATTTTTAACTATTTCCACATTTGTCTTTATTTCGACAGCGAACGGTTTCGCCAGGCTCACTTTCGAAATAAATACAAAAATGGATGTAGTTAAAAAAACATCGTTGTATTTAATTATTATTTAAAATGAACTTCCATCAAGAGATTTCAGTAAAATCATTTAATTAACTTATATAAGAGACATTTTAAATTTCACTTTTTTAGCAGCAGAGACGCCAATCCTAGTTTCAGTTGATGTTTTTATTTTATTTTATAAAATTTGTAATAATAAATAGTATAATATATAATATAACATACACGAAATAATAAATATTGGGTTTTTATTTACGTAGTTACACTTAACCAGTTAACGAATTCGACTTACGTAAAATTCAAGTTACGCGAAGGTCTAAGGTACGCATTGTTTACGTAACTCGGGGTATTACTGTATATATAGTATTTCTATCTAAGACTAAACTTATTTAACACTAGATTTACGGCAACCGTTCATTTGACGTTTAATCTTCCGTTGCTGGTGCCGTGTAGCTAATACACATTGCTTTTAATATTATTAATATATCTATTATACGAGGGTTGTCCGTAATATAAATTTCCCTATTTGCCACGGGCGCGCGGATCGCTGTTACGTGCGATCCGGCAACACTGGATCGTAGCTTGGTCTTCCCCCTCTACATCCCCACCCAGCCGAACTCGGTGTGTCGGTTTGGCAGCCGTAAAGAATGGAGCTCCCGATCGCATCGCCCGCGAGGTGTGAAGTACGCTCCGTGATTCGTTTTTTGTGTGCCAAAGGCCATTCGGCGACGGAAATTCATTCTCTACTGGCAGAAGTATATGGAGAAACGTGCATGAGTGTTCAAATGGTGCGCAAGTGGTGCGAAGAATTCAAAGAACAAAATTCTACACCAGACCAAAGACAGTGTGACAATCACACTGCCATCGCCGGGAATCGGACCCGGGACCTTCGGTATGAAAATCAGAGCTCTTAACACCCTGTTAAGGTCGATTTATTTGATCGTGTCACGTTTTTCTCCGTTTTTCTTTAATTTTTGTTTCATTTACATCGTTAACATATACTTTTTTTTAACCATTCTTTCATTTTGGTTTTGTATCATTACTGAATAAATTTTTGGCTGGACGGAAACGCGTTTTGTTTATAGTTTTTTTTCGGACACCTGTCAAAATGACGGACGTAAGTTAAACGATGAACATTGATGCCAGTAAATATAGTGTTAAACAACGTGTTGAACTTGAATCTCCTAGTGATATGTGTGATGTGGTGACTAGACGGGGCCCGCTCATTCGGCCATGACTTTGTGAATCCAGGCGAGGTACTTGGCCGTGTCTGTGAAGATGACGTATTCGTGGAGGTTGCAGGTGTTGGTGGAGTTGGGATCCGGGAGACTGTTGGAGACCACACCGCGCAACATCCAGCGGCCTCCGCGATATAAGAACAATCCCCCTCCGGAATCCCCGTTGCATGGACCGCTTCCATCTCTATCCCCTAAGATAAAAAATATTTATTTAATACATTATATAAATGCAACATGGACTAGATAGTATTAACATTATAAACACAATTATTAATCGTTGGCGTGGAATAGCCTCCATGTTGGTATTTAGTATGAGGATAGTGTCCAAGGTAATGATTTTTGAAAAGGAAGAAACCACGACAGTCTGCAACATTAGCGTGAATGGTGAAAATTTGGAGCAAGTAATTGAGTTCGTGTATTTAGGTAGTATGTTTACAAGAGATGGGCGAGTGGAGAGGGATATTGAAAGAAGGGTTGGGGCAGGCAACAAAGTGAATGGTGCGCTTAAAGTTGTCATCGCAAACAAAAACTTATCAAAAAAGCTAGAATGGCAGTGCACAATGGTGTTCTTCTACCGACCCTTATGTATGGAAGCGAAGCATGGAACTGGCAAAAGAAGGATGAAAGTAGAATAAATGCAGTTGAAATGAGATCTCTTAGAAGAATGTGTGGATACTGTGTGTATGATAGAGTGCCGAATGAAAATATAAGAAGTGAATGCGGTGCGAATGATGGTGTCATGAACAAAATAATGAAAGGATCATTAAGATGGTTTGGACATATGGAAAGAATGAATGAAGAAAGAATGGTAAAAAATATATATTTTAATGATGTAAATGGAACCAGAAATAGAGGAAGACCGAGGAAAACGTGGCACGATCAAATAAATCAAATATTGAATGTCGGCCATGTGAGGAGTCTGAGAAATCGACGCGCGTGCATGACACGATGTATGAATGTTGAGGAAGCGAGAGAAATATGTCAGGAAAGAAAAGTGTAGCAGTCCATTCTTTCTGCCTACCCCTTCGGGGAGACGGCGTAATGGTTAGTTAGTTAGTTATAGTGTCGTTAAATTTAAGAAACTTCTAAAGACTGCACTGTTTGGTCAGTCTTTTCTTGGAGTAATTGATTTTACAAAACGGCATATTTAAAATAAAAGTCATCATATATAATTAAAAAAACATTAATAATGAACTGCCACACTTCTATTTCCTGACATTCTTCTCTCGCTTACTCAACATTCATACATCGTGTCATGCACGCACGTCGATTTCTCCGGCTCCTCACGTGGCCGATATTCTATATTTGATTTTTTTTATTTTTTTTTTCTTGTATACAACAGGTCGTTTGAACCCAATTACCGTATACAATTTATTTTAGCTATTATATTGATTCTCATGACATGTGATAGGTAGCCAATCTATCGCCATTTTATTGTCACGAGAATTCTACACCAGACCAAAGACAGTGTGACAATCACATAGTCATCGCCGGGAATTATTATATGTTAGAAGGCAAGACAAAGATCGCGTGAGGAACACCAGAATAAGAGAGATATGTGAGGTTGAGGATATTACAAGATGGAGCAGACAGCGAAAAAGGGACTGGTACGGTCATGTCAAAAGAATGAACACCACCAGACTCCCCTATATTGCATTGCATGAGCCTCATGGGACTCGTCCTCGTGGAAGACCTCCTAAAAGATGGAAGGACAGCTGGGAGTCTACCTTACAGGAGGAGCAATACTCTGGGGAGCTGACCACATAGGTCTACAACAATGAAGAAGAAGAACACGAAGAAAAAAATATTATAGTATTCACTTAGTGAAGTCGAACTGTCAATTGAATAGTTTGCACTTTTGAAAAAAAAACTATGAACCTTTAGGTTAGGTTTAAAAGTGTGCATTTTGCATTTTATAGTGTTTTATTGGTACATCAAACTGTCAATTGAATAGTTTGCACTTTCAATAAAGAACTAGGAACCTTAAGGTTAGGTTTAAATCGTGTTCTCTTGGTACATCAATTGAATAATTTGTACTTTCAATAAAGAACTAGGAACCTTAAGGTTTGGTTTAAATAGTGTTCTGTTGGTACATCAATTGAATAGTTTGCACTTTCAATAAAAAACTAGAAACCTTAAGGTTAGGTTTAAATAGTGTTCTCTTGGTACATCAAAACTATCAATTGAATAGTTTACACTTTTAAGAAAAAACTAAACCTTTAGGTTAGGTATAAAAGTGTGCATTTTGGACTTAATAGCATTCTCTTGGTACATTAAACTGTTAATTGAATAGTTTGCACTTAAAAAAAAAAACTAGGAAACTTCAGGTTTAATAGTGTGCACTTTGGATTTTATAGTGTTTTGTTGTTACATCAACATTGTCAATTGAATAGTTTGCACTTTTAAAAAAGAACTAAGAAACTTTAGGTTAGGTTTAATAGTTTGCACTTTGGATTTAATAGTGTTTTCTTGTTACATCAAAATTGTCAATTGAATAGTTTGCGCTTTTAACAAAGAACTAGGTACCTTTAGGTTAGGTTTAATAGTGTGCACTTTGGACTAAATAGTCTTCTCTTGGTACATCAAAACTCTGAATTGAATTGTTTGCACTTTATTTTAACAAAATACTAGTAGCCTTTATGTCAAGTTAGCTTTAAACTATTACAGGTTTCGACTTGGAAACAAATGACTTTTAAAAAAGTATTAGCAAACCTTTATGTTAGGTTAGGTTTAAAAGTTTGCACTTGGAAACAAACGGGTTTAAAAAAGTCTACCAACTGTTATGTTAGGTTTTGATTCTTCTCTTGCGCATTCGTCCCATGTGTTTAAACCATGTCAGGGATACTTATTTTTTATTTTTACTTGTCATGCAATCATCTGCCTTATATTTCTTCCTTATTTAGTCGTTTGGTATTTTCCCGCACTTTATTCTCAGTGATACTCGATTCTACGTTATTTATCATACTTCCTTCTTTTGCCAGCTCCAAACCTCTTTTCCATACATACATAAGAGCTTGTGTGATTAATTATTAGTTGTGTCTTACCAGCACACAGAGTTTTCTCGTTGGTGAGGTACTGGAAATCTTGTCGAGATAAACGGCATGTCTCCGTGGACACGATGGTGATGGCGGCACGACGAGGCTCTGGTGTGGCTCGAAGACCGTTCTCATCCCGACCCCAACCCACCACCTGTAAAATCGGAGTTAGAGCAATTTAAAACATGTTGATTTAATCATAAAACTTCAGATCTATCGTCATAGATAACTAAAACAAAACAAACAAACTAACCATCACGCCGTTTCAGAGTAGGCAGAGATAATGGACCGCCACACTACTCTATCCTGGAACACCTCTCTAGCTTCCTCCACATTCATACAGCGAGTCATACACGCACGTTGATTCTTCCGACCTTTACATGACCAACCTTTAAAATTTGATTATTTGGTCATGCCATGTTTTCCTCGATCTGCATCGACTGCGTACTCCATTTATATCATTAGCGTATATTTTACTAACCATTCTTTCTCCATCCATGCGCTCCATATGTCCGAACCAGCGCAGCGATCCTTTCATATATTTTTTTCATAATACCTTCTTCCACTCAACATTCCTTTCTTATATCGGCATTTGAGATTCTGTCGTATATCGTTCTATCACACATACGTCTTAGAGACCTCATCTCTACTGCATTTATTCTGCTTTCATCCTTCTTCTGCCAGTTCCATGCTTCGCTTCCATACATTAGGGTTGGGACCAGAACTCCACTGTGAACGACCGTTTTCGCTTTAATTGATAAATTATTGTTTCCGATAACTGTTTTTAAAGCTCCATTCACTTTGTTACCCGCATCAACCCTTTTATCGACGTCACTGTCTGTTCGGCCATCCGCTGTGAACATGCTACCTAAATACACAAATTCACTCACCTGCCCCAAATTCTCTTCTTTCACACTTATGTTACAAACTGTCATTTGCTCTTCACTTCCACAAATACAATAATGACCAAATGACAATGTTAAAAATATTCATATTTATTAATTGTTTCGAAAAAGTTGGGATATTTTTTTACAAATTTTAAATATTTGACAGCTGTCAGAGAAGATCGGCCCCACATTTATTAATTCGACATTACGGCCTGGTAAACAGTGATTTCGAGACGGCGTTGTACTCACCGTGGCCTTTTGTCCCACCACCCTTGCTAGGTCCACATCTTCATCCCACAAGCAAACAGGTATCACGTAGTCGGAGAAAGTAAGTGTCTTCGCCAGAACCAAGATGGAGATATCTGTGTTTAGGATCTAAAACAATATGAAACATTGAAACATTAAATAGAGAAATTAAAATGAAACATTGAAATCTTTGTGAACTTTTATGCAGGTATATGTGTGGGGTTAACAAACCATGCAGGACAAAGTCCAAAAAACACGAGACCACACGAGTGGATGGCAATGGACTCAGACTGCTGTACCAGCATATTGCAATGCTGAAATACATTGCATGGACAGTCAAAACACCTGACACAATAGATTCTCAGCCTAACGAAGCCGATGACCAAAGGGGATCGTGTGCAAAAAAAATGATGAATCAGGGCCCGGATTCATACAAAAAGGTTACTAGAGGTTGTCCGCCAGAGTAGGAACAAAGGAAGCAAAACATATAAAAGTCGTATAGCAAACCACTCTACACGTCAGTTATTATTATGACTTCTAACCGACACGAGTCTACGTTATCAAGTTTACGTCACGAGGGATCTCGGACTCTCTCCCGCCGATCTACGAATCACGCAGCTTCTGGCGAGTCTTCGCTTCAGCTGACCGATACTACCGCCCAGCCATCTTCCTCAGCCGCTCGCCGCCCGGACTCCGCCCCGCTGCTGTCGACACTCTGCCCAGTTACGCCGACGTCCATCACGCTCCATCACGAGTTACCATTAATATATAATTACTTGCAATCGAGAATAAACGTTGAAACTTCCACCGTCTTTCAACCCTCTCCACACTCCCAAATACGCAAGGAGCGGTTTACGGTTTAGTTTATCCATATTGAAGAGGATTCAGAAATGATGAAAATGATAGAGCCATCTCTAAATGATGGAGATTGTTAGTCAATCTTAAGAATTCTTCTTGAAAATAATTTATACCAATAGTTTAGAGACGAATAGCCCTGGTTTCACAACTAACCATGAAAACAGACTTATTAGAAGTTCCTTAATAAAAATATTGTAATCAAGATAAACACGGTAAAAAGAAAGCTATCATATATTATAATGGTATTTTAGAGGTGAGAGGCTCTAAAATATCACAATGCCTCAAGACTGAAGTCTTAAACCAAAGCGTCTTGCCAGTAATGACGTAGGTACGGAGCCGAGACGTGGACACTGACAAAAGGTCTAGTCTACAGATTCAGAGTCGCCCAACGCGCTATGGAAAGAGCCATGCTTGGAATAAACTTGAGGGACATATTTAGAAGCGAATTTAATCGACAACAAAGGGGCAATGGCGTGCTTTGGGAGAGGCCTACATTCAGCAGTGGATGACAGACGGCTGATGATGATGATGATGATGATATATTATAAGATGTATCACCAAATACTAATTCTGAAGTTTCGAAGAATGAGCTTAAGGTATATCTTGCTGAAGTAATACTATGTAAAACTTAACTTTTCACTATTTATCTGGGGTACCACAGGGCCCTAATTAAGGACATCTTTAAACAATATTCATCAATGACATGTCAAATGTAATTAAATAATTGAAATTATTATTAATAATTAATTTGTGATAGTATGGCTCATTTAACGAATCCACTATCCCTTATATTGTTATGACATTTTTTTAATTGAAGCTTTCTTAACAAAAGAAGGTTTTGAAACGTCTTTTTGGTTATTTTTAAAATATAATATAATAAATGAAATTATGAATACCATAAAAATTGTCATAGTAACGCTGGAGGATTGATCTGATCCCAAGTACCTATCCACACCTCCTCGACTTTGGTCTCCCCTGGAAACTATGCGAAATGTTAGAGATCGAGTGTGAATAACCTCGGTGGATAATATTGATGCATAGGCTAACGTGGAAGGACACCTCGCCAACCCGTCTGGCAAGCGTGGCGTTGTAATGCCAACTACCCCTCATATGACATGTCTTACATGGAGAAGTATGGGGGAGGCCTTTGTCCAGCAGTGGACGACAACGGCTGTTAAAGAAGAAGAAAGAAGAACCTAAGACTTGTAATTAGTTTGAACAAGTGAATCGAAGGTTTATCTTAAGGAATTTGTGAACACGTGAATCGGGTCGAGCAATTAAAACAATCCTATTAGAATTTATTTTAAAATCTTCAATATGAGCAGAAAATAGGTGGTCGTGTTCAGGCTCGAACTCCTCCTCTCCTCGTCCTCTGGATTAAAAGCCAAGCGTTATGTCCCCTAGACCACCACTCGAATGCCGAATGCCCGACAAAATTGGGTTACAGTTAGCAATAATAGTTTTAAAGGGTATTTAAATTCTAAATACCTGTGTTGCCACGAAATCAGGATACAGCACTACGTCAGAGACAGCGACTGTCCTTGCGTACTCATCCGTCCAGTCCTGGAGGTTGAAAGCTCCCACTTTCACCAAGATCTCGGTCACCTTCACGACTCTATTTCCTTTGGAGTGGACGCAATGAGCAGCTGGATATAACAGAAATAATATGAATCACATTAATTGAAAATATCAATCTGTATTATAAAGACCATTTTATATATTTTTACACACAAGTACTGGTTCTGATTTAGAAAATTTGGTTTGGTTCATGTGGTTCTCCCGTAAATTTGGAGATATTTCGTGTTTATACTTATGTGAATTGTTTTGGCCAATTTGATTGTTGCCGCACTTTATAATAGTTAATTGTGACACGTAATACGTTTGTACGGTTATGACGTTAAAATTATAAAAGTTTTTTCGTTTATGTAAAGAATTTTGACAGGTATAAAAATAAAATTTTAATTTGATCCCATGACAATTTAAATAATTTCTTCAATATTATTTTTAAAAGTTCTTGCTGGTGTTAGATTGTTTTAAGTGCTTATTGCAGCTAATTGAAAAACGGTGGATGCGTGTAACATAAATTAAATAAACGCAAAAGTCCGGATCGTCCATGTCAACAAGTGCACCATCTGTAATGAACATTATGTTTTTACAACAGTGTAGATTGGAACTACCATGTGAATTGTGGTGTTACATATTAACATATATACAACTTCCAAAAATTTGTCAGACATGGTGGTCGTAAGAAGGGTGGAATGAGGAATGTTGAACGCTTAACCCAACCAATGACAGGTCATAAGTCCTGTAAACACCTCGATCACCATATTCTGTTTCCAATTTGGATCTTCGTCTCTATTGAGATACAATTAATCCTTGAACATTATGTGTTAAAATATTTTTATTTTGTTATTTAATTTTATTTTATATAATTCGTTTTAGATTTATTTTGTGGGTGTTAGACGATCGAAGTGTGCGCGGGAGATGCCTATTGGTGGCGATGAGGTTTGCAACCCATCACACCGCGTCTCCCTCGGGGCGAAAAGAGAAGGATGGAGTGCCGCATCGGTTAAAATATGACAGTCCATTCATTCTGCCAACCCTTTCGGGGAAACGGCGTGATGGTTAGTTAGTTAGTTACACACAAGTCAAGGAAGAACTTTAAGCCACTGTGAGAGAATTTATCATTATCCACACATAAGGTAAAAAACCAATGCCAAGTCTCCAAGAATTGTCGGTTAAAAATTATTGTCATGTCCATCTTGAGACAGGAGTTGTTGTTTAGAAACATATGTCGAGCCTATCTCCAGATAGGAATTGTCGGTTGACAACAAATCGTCACCTGAGAGTAAGAGGGTTCCAACTAACAAAATTTCACATATAGCTTTTTTTCGTGAAACGGGTTCTTACTGACCTTATCTATACGTACAATAAATAAAAACATGTAATAGTATCATCATTTTGATGTTACGAAAAGAATCAAGTTCCATCTGATCATTCAAAACACGAAATTCAGTGAAAAAGGATTCATCTACAGTTGGAACCTTATTACTCCAACTGTCGCCAAAAAATTTACACGCTTCTCGGTAAAAGAGTTTCAACTGCTGCAGATGGAACCCTTTTATTCCAAACCTGAAACCGACAAAGTTTCGTATCTATGTAATCGTATCTATGTAACTTCATATCAATTATTGGTTCTTTCGTTCTCTGATTCCGGCGCGCTTTTTCTGTCAACATGTAGTTTGGAAGATAACATAAGGAAATTAGTGGAAGACATGATGAGCGTTAGTGATTCTGATAACCTATAATTGTTTTATAATTTGAAAAATGTTAAAAGATCCTAATTGTGATATTGCTGAAACCAACAGATGTAAAACAGCCATACTGAAGGAAAATCACCAAACTGGAAAACAATATACAATCAGACAGGGAAAATTCGTTATCTAGAGACAGGTTACAACATTGAAAAGTGCGCCACTAAAATCAGCCATGACGAGAGGGTGGATTAGTTTTCTAATAACTATAAATTAGATCAAAATGGGAAATACCATTTTATTCTTAACAGTACTACACGCTGTTTGACGAAAAGACCAAATCGTCAGGATGAAAATGATAAATCATATAAATCCTTTTCTTTCTTGTACTTTTTTTAATGTGAAAGAAAATAAATTCCAGGTTTGCAAAATATTATATACCTCGACGTTATCTATTTCTCAAAAGCCTATATATAATGTGCACAAAAAGAAGAGCCGAACTAATACTCCACAGCCAGAGAGGACAAACTTCAAGCAACAGTATTCTTCAGGAAATTATTGAGGATGTCAAAATGCATATATCTTCATTTCCCACTGTAGAATTTCATTACTATCGTGCTAAAAAGTAGACAGTGCTCATAGCACGATTGAGAGAGCTCTCTCAAAAATCGAATTATTTTCTCCTATTGGATTGGTCAGACGTTTAAAAAAAATTAATACCAAAAACCCTTTGAGAATAATACAAATGGCTGAAGTAGACTTTAAAGACTTTGGACTTGCATCAAAAAAATTGAAATTCTCCTCAGTTCCCTTTCTTCAAGTAAAAATACTGAAATTCACACAAAAACTGCATACGGTATCTTATTGGACTGAGTTTGGAGATTATAGTAAAGTAAATAGTGTAAATCTCCGTCACAACGAAACATTACGGATAAAATGGACTTCCGGAAATGAAAGTTTTTTGGAACCAAAGGCTTTAAAATTGAACGATTCATTGCCTACATTGCCTCTTCAAGATCAACAATATGTCTTACTTCTTTCTCTTTCTTTTTATTTTTCCCGTTTTTATTTTTTTTATTTTGTATTATTATACTGCTAAAAGTAAAATAAAAAAATACACTTTAAGTCATTCATTCTTTCTTTTTTCCAAAATACGTTATTTGTACGATTTTACTCTTTATATAATGTATGACTATATTATTAAATAAATACCAACTTTATAGATTTATGTTTTACTTAGTTTTTTTCATTAATTCACCGTTTCTAAATCATTAAGTAAAGTGTTAATATAAAAATTGAAAACCTTTTTCCTTAGGCAAAAACAATAATTTTTAAAGTTAAAACATTTTGAATCTTTTTTAAAAATAATTTAGGTAAATGCAAAAATAATGTATAATAAAATATAAATTTTTATTATTTGCTATCACAAAAGAATGGAGAGTCAATCTATTTCAACGTTTGTTATACGCACGTAAGTGAAAAGGGTTCCATTTGATGTTAAACCTTATTCACTAACGTTTTGTCACGAAAATAAATGAGTAACTGATTTTTAAGATATAAAAAAATAGTGTTGAACTAAAAAAATAAGTATTTTTTTAATGTATATTAAAGACTTTTTGGGTTTTGTAGAAAATTTCATTAAAATATCGTAGTTCGTTATAAAAAAACAAGTCTTAAAAACTTTGACTTCATTTTTCTCAGCTTTTTACTTTTGTCAGTTGGAACCTTCTTACTCTCAGTTGACGGTTTGTTATACGCAAGTTAGTGAAGAGGGTTCCATTTGCTGTTGAACCCTTATTCACTAACGTTTTGTCACGATAATAGATGAGTAGGGTTCCATCTGATTTTTAAGACATTAAAAAAACAGTGTTAACTATAAAAATTAGTGATTTTTTTAAATGTATTTTAAAGATATATAGCTTCTTGGGTTTTGTAGAAAATTTCATTAAAATATCGTCGTTCGTTACTAAAATACAAGTCTTAGAAACTTTGACTTCATTTTTCTCAGCTTTTTACTTTTGTCAGTTGGAACCCTCTTACTCTCAGGTGACGAAATGTCAAGTCTGTCTCAAGGTAGAAGTTGTTGATTAAAAACTAATGTCAAATCTACCTCCATAAAGGAATTGTCAGTCAAACATGTGTTAAGTCCACTTCGAGATAGGAGTGATCGGTTGAAAACTAAAGTCTACCTAAGTCTACCTCCTTTTGTTAACTTAAGTTCTGATCCTAGCTCTTGTGTATGGAAGCAGAAGAAGAATGAGAGCAGAATAAATACGGAAGAAATGAGGTCCGTAAGACGTAAGTGTGGAATAACGATGTACGACAGAATCTCAAATGCTGATATAAGAAAGGAATGCAGATCGGAAGAAGGTATTATGAACAAAATTATGAAAGGATCGCTGCGTTGGTTCTGTCATATTGAGCGCATGGATGGAGAAAGAATGGTTAAAAAGTATACGTTAACGATGTAAATGGCGTACGGAGCTTAGACCGAAGAAAACGTGTCAAAAATTAATCAAATTTTGAAGGTTGGTTATGTTAGATGTCGGAAGAGTCGAAGTGCGTGTATGACTCGTTGTATGAATGTGGAGGAAGCTAGAGAGGTGGTCAGGATAGGGTAGTGTGGCGGTCTATTCTCTTTTCCTACCGCTGGGGAGAAACGGCTCGATGGTTTGTTTGTGTAAATTAAATATTTGAATGGGAGTGTTTATACCTGTGATGATGTGCTTGCTGGAGACGATGGAGCCACCGCAGACGTAGTCCAGGGAGGAGACCTTCTTCACAAAGATGGCCGCCAGCCAGGGCCACTCTCCCCTGGAGGTGGACTCTCCACCCACTATTAGAGGAACGGCCTTTTGCTTGCTCACTCCGCATGGTCTATTGCTGAAAATTAATAAAAAAATCAAGACGCTAGATCACCAACATACTGACATTTGGGCCAGATTCCTGGAGAAGAGAGCAAAGCAATTAGAACTCTACATTCTTCAATCCTAACTAAATAACTAACTAACAATCACGCCATCTCGCCGAAGGGATAGGCAGAAAAAATGGACTGCCACACTTTTCTTTCCTGACATATTTCTCTCGCTACCTCAACATTCATAAATCGTGTCATGCATGCGCGTCGATTTCTCTGACTTCTCACATAGCCGACATTCAATATTTGTCTTTTTCTATTTCTGGTTCCATTTACATCTACTTTTTACATATACTTTTTTTACCATTCTTTCTTCATTCATTTTTTCCATGTGTCCAAACCATCTTAATGATCCTTTCATTATTTTGTTCATAACACCATAATCCGCACCGCATTCACTTCTTATATTTTCATTCGACACTCTATCATACACAGCGTATCCACACATTCGTCTAAGAGATCTCATTTCGACTGCATTTATTCTACTTTCATCCTTCTTTTGCCAGTTCCATGCTTCGCTTTCATACATAAGGGTCGGTAGAAGAACTCCATTGTGCACTGCCATTCTAGAATTTTTGGATAGGTTTTTGTTTGCGACGCCAACTTTAAATGCACCATTCACTTTGTTGCCTGCCCCAACTCTTCTTTTAATATCCCTCACCACTCGCCAGATACATCTCTTGTAAACATACTACCTAAATACACGAACTCATCTACTTGCTCCAAATTCTTTAATCCTAACATTCTATAATCTTCTTCACAGGTCATGCAAGCAGTCTGATTCTCTCTTTGACCACTGGTTAACTTATTTCAATTATTCGACCTTTTCAGAAATCCAGAATCAATAATAATTTTCTTTGACAAAGATTTGAACAAAGAAAACACGTATTGTTTCATCTCCCATAAAGCATGACTACTCTTTATCAGCTGTCTTTCGTTCACTGCTGAACGTAAGTCTCTCTTAAAGAATGCCACTATCGTTGTAAGTGCATTAATTATCTGACATTATTTAAATAGTGTAGGTATATAATAGGGATTAGTTTGCTGCAAAGTCTAATATCTTTTCTGGTTCTTGAGATTCAACTTGGGTCTTTTTAATGTGGTAGTTTCCCGCCAACGGCTTATTTGAACCCAATTACTGTATACATCTTTTTAGGTATTGATTCTCATGACATGTGATAGGCAGCTGGTCATTTTTATTGTCACGTGATTTAAACCTGACCAAAGACAGCGTGAGATTTTTCCCCATGCTTTCATCGCCGCGAATCGAATCCAAGACCGGACGATAGATGGACTGAAACGTCTTCTTCGCTGGTATCCTAGAATTGTGACTCGAAACCCAGGACGTCCCCAACTTCGATGGAGACGCGACATTAAAGAGACCGCTGGTACGACATGGATGCGTGTAGCCCAGGATTGACAAACATGGACGCAGATTTTATTTTATTTATTTATACATAATACACAAATGAGACATAACAAACGAAAAACATTTAGGCGACTCATTTGGACACAAAACCAAAAAATCACACATATCAGAAGGAACCCAAATAAGTCGACGTCAGTGAGGCAGTACTCTTTCCAGAATTTGTAAATTTTTTTTTATGTTCTTCTACCGACCCTTATGTATGGAAGCGAAGCATGGAACTGGCAAAATAAGGATGAAAGTAGAATAAATGCAGTAGAAATGAGATCTCTTAGACGAATGGGTGGATACTCTGTGTATGATAGAGTGTCGAATGAAAATATAAGAAGTGAATGAGGTGCGAATGATGGTGTCATGAACAAAATAATGAAAGGATCATTAAGATGGAAAGAATGAATGAAGAAAGAATGGTAAAAAAATTATATGTTAATGATGTAAATGGAACCAGAAATAGAGGAAGACCGAGGAAAACGTGGCACGATCAAATATTGAATGTCGGCCATATGAGGAGTCAGAGAAATCGAAGCGCGTGCATGACACGATGTATGAATGTTGAGGATCGAGAGAAATATGTCAGGAAAGAAAAGTGTGGCATTCCATTCTTTCTGCCTACCCCTTCGGGGAGACGCGTGATGGTTAGTTAGTTAGTTAGTTAAGCCTCACTGACACTGAAACTGTTCAAATCCGAGACGATTAGATTCAACGTCCGAATTGCTCTTCCTACTGGCATCACCAATGGCAGGTTGGTTCTGCGTAACGGAGCAAAGAACAATTGATGTCGGCGCTGTCGCAGGTAATTATCAGGAACAAAAAGACCTATTTGCTCCAGAACATAGGGGTTCTCAATAGAGCCCCAAATCAGTTTGAAAAAGGAGGGGACTATGTCCAAGAGTGGACGGATACAGGCTGATAAAGATGATGATGATGACTATATCGGACCTCTGCGTGACACGCATGCCAACGGAAAGGTAGCGTTCACTCCGATCAGTAGAAACAAGTGCAAACAACATAGAAATTCCAGTCAGAGCCAATAAAGCATGTTTCTATGATCGTTATTTTAGCGTTGCGGGTCCATGTTAGTATTAAGTATGAGGATAGTGACGTTAAATTTAAGAAACTTCTGAAGACTGCACTGTTCGGTCAGTCATTTCCTAGTTCGCCCTTGGAGTAATTGATTTTACAAAACGGCGCACTTAAAATACAAGTCATCAGAATAATAATAATAATAAAGAAGAACTTACGCATCGGGCCCTGGTGTCACTGGTTTCTCATCTACTTTGTTATCTTCTTTCGTGTCGACTATGATGGGTCTAGCAAAAGAATCTGGGTTTGGTCTTGAGTTATACACAACCATATATTGTCCGTTCCCTATAGGCCTAAGTTCGACAGTTTCATTGTTGTAAGTACCAACTCCAGCGTTGACGTCAAACACAATCGGGTTATTATCTTGGTATGGGTTCTTCGGTTTGGAGTTTTCCGTCACAGGCGGTCTTGCCTGGCTGGGCTGTGTCACAGGGTATAACTGTTCAATGATGATGTCCCCATCCTGGCCGTAGACTCCGCCCTGTTGATCGAAGAGCCCGCCTTGGTTGTACACGCCGCCCTGCTGGTTGAAGACACCGTCTTGTCCGAATGCGAAGTCGCCTGGGCGGGTGAAGCCGCCAGTTGGACGATTAAGGCTCGCTATTTGTGTACCCGTCGACAAAGCATGGTCCAGGTTAATAGTGGTAACATAGCCACCGCGTTCTGTAACAAAAAAATAACGTTATTTTTTGGGGATTTCGAAGATTCGAATTCAAAATCAAGGCTTCGGCGGTATCAGTTTGTTCAAGGATATAATATGGAAAACCAAGTATATGAGAACTGACAGTATGGTCAGAATATATAAAACATGCGTAAGGCCTATACTGACATTATAGCATTGAGATCAGAGCGGTTACCACAAGAACGAAGGCTAAAGTACGGGTGGCAGAGATGAGGACGCTGAGGACGATAGCAGGAATGACTATTGGAGATAGGGTGAGGAACACGGCCATCCACGAGATCTGCAAGGTGAATGGGGCAGAGAACGCAGAAGATACTGGAATGCGCACGTGCAGAGGATGGATCCCACCAGAATCCCACACGCTGTGGCGCATCAGATTCCTGCCGGCTGCCGTCCCCCCGGAAGACCGCCGAAGAGATGGAGTTAGTTGGGAGTCAACTCCCCAAGAGAGGCCAGCCTGATTTCAGGAACAAACCAAAAGGTCTATAAGAAGAAGAAGAAGAAAAAGAAGAAGACGAAGAAGAAGAAGATGAAGAAGAAGAAGAAGTAGAAGAAGAAGACGAAGAATAAGAAGAAAACGAAGAAGAAGAAGAAGGAGAATAAGAAGAAAAAGAAGAAGAATTCAAAATCCAATTATTACCAAAGGTTTATAAGAAGAAGAAGAAGAAGAAGAAGAAGAAGACGAAGAAGAAGAATAAGAAGAAGAAGAAAAAGAAGAAGAAGAAGAATTCAAAATCCAATTATTACCAAAGGTCTACAAGAAGAAGAAGAAGAAGAAGAAGACGAAGAAGAAGAAGAAGAATAAGAAGAAGAAGAATACGAAGAAGCAGTAGAAGACGAAGAAGAAGAAGAAGAAGAAGACGAAGAAGAAGAATAAGAAGAAGAAAAAAAAGATAAAGAAGAAGAAGAATTCAAAATCCAATTATTCAGAAGAAGAAGAAAAAGAAGAAGAATAAGAATTCAAAATCCAATTATTACCAAAGGTCAATAAGAAGAAGAAGAAGAAGAAGACGGAGAAGAAGAAGACGGAGAAGAAGAAGACGGAGAAGAAGAAGAAGACGGAGAAGAAGAAGAAGAAGAAGAATACGAAGAACCAGTAGAAGACGAAGAAGAAGAAGAAGAAGAAGACGAAGAAGAAGAATAAGAAGAAGAAAAAAAAGATAAAGAAGAAGAAGAATTCAAAATCCAATTATTCAGAAGAAGAAGAAAAAGAAGAAGAATAAGAATTCAAAATCCAATTATTACCAAAGGTCAATAAGAAGAAGAAGAAGAAGAAGAAGAAGACGGAGAAGAAGAAGACGGAGAAGAAGAAGACGGAGAAGAAGAAGAAGACGGAGAAGAAGAAGAAGAAGAAGAAGAATACGAAGAACCAGTAGAAGACGAAGAAGAAGAAGAAGAAGAAGACGAAGAAGAAGATGTAGACGAAGAAGAAGAAGAAGTAGAAGACGAAGAATTCAAAATCCAATTATTTATAGGACTGACACAGACACATTAGTGTATCTCTTCCCGATACGCACATATCGAGGGATACACGAATGTATACAATTAATATATTATGGGGCAACACTGTCATATCACGCCGCTCCTGAAGGAACTTCACTGGCTCAAAATCCGGGAGCGAGTAAAATATAATACAAATTGTGTTTGACAGTGTTTAAGGCTTGACACCAGAGAGCGCCAACGTATATTTCGGACCTCTGCGTGACACCCATGCCAACAGAAAGCCAACGTTCACTCCGATCAGTATAAGCAAATGCGAATAACGATACAATTCCATTTAGAACCAATAAAGCAAGTTTATACGTATATGATCGTGCTTTCAGCTTTGCGGGTCCCTTGGCGCGGAATAGCCTTCATGTAAGTATGTATTAGGACAGTGACGTTAAATTTAAAAAACTTATAGTTCTCGGAGTAATTGATTTTACAAAACGGCGCACTTAAAATAAAAGTTTTGAATGCATACAAATACCTAGTTGTAGATCTTCTGTTTAATGCTTAATTCAATCTTAATAGATGGCGCTAGTATAGATTGAACTAAATATGTGAAGTGTGGTGTTACATTGTAGCATATATACAACTTACAAAAATTTGACAGACATGGCGGTCGTAAGAAGGGCGCAATGGGAAATGTTGTATTACATAAAGCGTGCGCTTAATGACAGGTCATAAGTCCTGTAAACGTCTCGACCACCATATTTTGTTTCCAATTTGCATCTTCGTCTCTATTGAGATACAATTAATCCTTAAAATATAAATCATCATAGATGATAAAAATAAAAATAACATTCGGGTGGTGGTCTAGGGGATAGAACGCTTGGCTCCTGATCCAGGGGACATGGGTTCAAGCCTGGACACGACCAGATTCCTTCTTCATAATAATGAGCTATTTTCTGCTCACATTGAAGATTGTTAAATAAATTCTAACATCATTGATGTAAATCATTGATATTAGTTTTTAAAAAAATAGTCCAAACGTGAAAGCCACGTCATTTCCGAGTAATTATTAATCAGGGTTATGGAAATGCGCGGTCGAATCTTATCTTTGTGGTGAAGATCAAAAATGAATGTGGTGTAATTATATGCAAAATCCTTCTTTAAAATATAATTATTTCTAAATCGTTAACTCCGTCGATATAGTGTACCTAATCATATGATAAATAGGCAAAAACTTGTCGTCAAGAAAGAGTAAGAGAATATTTTGTTCACAAGAGAGCTAGAGAGGAGTATTTCGATTTTTAACTAACTAACCATCACGCCGTCTACCCGAAGGGGTAGGCAGAAATAATGGACTGCCACACTTTGCTTCCCTGACATATTTCTCTCGCTTCCTCAACATTCATACATCGTATCATGCAAGCGCGTCGATTTCTTGACTTCTCACATGGCCGACATTCAATATTTGATTTATTTGATCGTGCCACGTTTTCCTCGGTCTTCCTCTATTTCTGGTTCCATTTACATCGTTAACATATAATTTTTTACCATTCTTTCTTCATTCATTCTTTCCATATCTTTTTAACGCAATGTGATCTTCTGCTTAATGCTTAAAATACAATCTTCATAGATGGCGTCAGTGTGTAGATTGAAAAAAACTACCATGTAAAGAGTGGTCTTACAGATTAACATATATACAACTTTCAAAAATTTGTCAGACATGGTGGTCATAAGAAAACAACAAAAAAAATGTGGAATGGGGAATGTTCTATTACATAAAGCGTGCGCTTAACCCAACCAATGAAAGTCCTGTAAACACCTCGTTCAACCATATTCTGTTTCCAATTTGCATCTTCGTCTCTATTGAGATACAATTGATTCTTGGTTTTATTACTAATTCACAAAATTGTTAATGGGCACACCTCCCAAGAATTTTTGAGGAAGATAAAAAGTAACCAACATGAACATCAATATGAAACAAGAAAGAAAAATAAACGGAGGCTCCCATTCAGAAAAAAAAACAAATATCAGAATTCCCTTATGTATAAAGCATTTAAAATTTATGAAGATATACGGAAGGATGTCAAAAGTGCGCAGAGCATAATATTTTTTAGAATAGAATTAAATAAATATGTAAACAAAATGTAACCTTATATTGTAACCTTATTATTAAAATTGAATGTTTAATTGTTTTTATTAGAACTTGTGTTGTTTATATGTGTACTATTTCAAGTATAATAAATAAATAAACAATATTCAAAATATAGGGTACTTTTTAAGAGGTTTGGTTTTTAAACTGGCAACATTGTTTCTACAGACTGTCAATTTGACAGTTGACAGTTGATTAGTAATCAGTACGTTTTGCCATTTTACCCAGTTGCTCGATAAAGTTGTCGAAAATTGGACTTCACGAATGCGCTTCATTCGAGCTCATATGATCGAAATCATATTCAAACAATAATGGCATAAAATTATCAATTTAACAAAGCCAATATCATAAACATTCACATTATTTTAATGTGTTTAATTTATTCGTCGATTTCTCTGACTCCTCACATGGCCGACATTCAATATTTGATTTATTTGATCGTTCCACGTTTTCATCAGTCTTCCTCTATTTCTGGTTCCATTTACATCGTTAACATATACTTTTTTACCATTCTTTCTTCAATCATTCTTTCCATATGTCCAAACCATCTTAATGATCCTTTCATTATTTTGTTCATAACACCATCATTCGCACCGCATTCACTTCTTATATTTTCATTCGACACTCTATCATACACAGAGTATCCACACATTCGTCTACAAGATTTCGTTTTTACTGCATTTATTCTACTTTCATTCTTTTTTTGCCAGTTTCATGCTTCGCTTCCATACATAAGGGTCGGTAGAAGAACACCATTGTGCACTGATATTCTAGCTTTTTTGGATAGGTTTTTGTTTGCGATGACAACTTTAAGTGCACCATTCACTTTGTTGCCTGCCCCAACCCTTCTTTCAATATCCCTCTCCACTCGCCCATCTCTTGTAAACATCCTACCTAAATACACGAACACAACTACTTGCTCCAAATTTTCATCATTCACGCTAATGTTGCAGACTGTCATGGTTTCTTCTTTTTCAAAAATCATTACCTTGGACTTATTAACATTCATCATCAGATCATTTCGCATGCATACCTCATACATACAATTCACCAGGACATGTAGTTTATAAATATGACGACCTTCGTGGCAGAGTGGTTACGAGCTCTGACTTCCATGCCGAAGGTCCTGGGTTCGATTCCCGGCGATGGCAGTGTGATTGTCACACTGTCTTTGGTCTGGTGTAGAATTCACGTGACAATAAAATGGCGATAGATTGGCTACCTATCACATGTCACGAGAATCAATATAATAGCTAAAAAAAAAAATTGTATACAGTAATTGGGTTCAAACAACCTGTTGTATGCATAAAAAAAAAAAAAAAAAAAAAAAAAAAAAAAAAAAAAAAAAAAAAAATTTAATTATTTAATATAGAGTTTTACATCATTGTTTAAGAAACAGTAAATGATTTGATTTGAATTAAAAAATATCTTTGACAACGCAGATCTTTTTTATTTCGGAATTTCTCACTCTGTCTTAGAGTGTCGTAGATTGAAATAATTATTTATAAGTGTCGTTTGAACATTTAAAATTAGTCATATGTACCGACGACATTGAAAAACACCAACGTCATTGGGTTTGCAGGATGTGTTTTAGAGAGCGAAGAATTATAAATTAGCGGTCACAACGCAAGGAAACAACAAGAGACGCCTGATTCCACCCTCATTTGGCATGCTTCTTATTCGATTATCAACACAATGTAGGATGCTGTGGTAGAAGCGCAAGTCAGGGACAAAATACCGGAACTCTTGGACATTCACGAACTCCCATTTACTTCGTGGAACGCCACCGGATTGCATGCAGATCGTAAACAATCAATTCTTTTATATTTGCTCTTACTTTCTGTTAAAAAATATTTCATTTTAAATTTGTTATTCACTATTTCATATATCACTATACCATATAACACCGAGAAAGGACTGAGAATTAATGGCGTTGTGATAAACAATATAAGATATTTTTTGAATGTACTCGTATACATACTCGTATACTTGTATACGAATACTGGATTTCACCCATTGCGGGTTATCAATTCATGATTTTAATTGTATCTCAATAGAGACGAAGATGCAAATAGGAAACTGAATATGGTTGATCAAGGTGTTTACAGGACTTATGACCTGTCATTGGTTGGGCACACTTTATGTAATTACAACATTCCCCATTCCACTTTTCTTATGACCATATCTGACAAATTTTTGGAAGTTGTATATATGTTAAAGTCCAACACCATAATTCACATGTCAGTTTCAATGCGCCATCTATGAAGATTTGATTATATATGTTAATCTCTAAGATTACTCTATATATAATCTACATACTAACGCCATCTATGAAGATTTATGTTTATTAATAAGCATTAAGCAGAACATATTTTTTTTAACACAATGTGAATGGCTACCCCGCCATTAGCGCATTGTTAGAAGCCGCCTGGAGATGTCACTCCTATCTATATGCCAAACATGGACCAGATATGTTTTACAATATTTTTTAAATGTATACATATACTTGTATACGAATACTGGATTTCATTAGGATATGTCGACGACACTGTTTTTTTGGCTGAAAGTGTCAGCGATCTTCAGAACCTCCTTAATCTTGTTGACGAGTCCGGTGAAAGATTGGGGCTAACAATTAATGTCAGCAAAACCAAATGGATGACATTCGGACAGCTTGACTACAGTGGGTCAGTATTGCATTTGAACGACTGTAACGTTGAAAGGGTGGAAAAATTTAAATACCTCGGCAGCATAATAACGGCAGCATACTGATAAAATGCAGAATTGAGGCAGCAAGAGCTACGTTTAATAAAATGAAATCACTCTTCTGCAATGATAACGTAAACTTGAAACTCCGCCAGGGACTGATCAAATGCTTTGTGTGGTCTGTTTTATTGTACGAATGTGAAACGTAGACCTTGAAAGTTAACTCAATGAACAGACTGGAAGCATTTAAAATATGGCTCCATAGCCGAATGCTCAGAGTTCCCTGGATAGACATGGTTACCAATACCGAAGTCCTGAGGCGAGCCAGAGTTGACAAGGAACTGTTATCAACTATCAAGGTTCGAAAGATCTCACATCTGGGTCATATACTGCGTGGGGAAAAGGACCACCTTCTCCAACTGATATTGGAGGAGAAAACCGAGGGACGCCGAGGGCCCGGAAGGAGACATATGTGGTATTAGAGCAATTAAGAGATTCCTATAATGTCACAGCAGCCCATTATACCAAGCACCGTGAGAGCCTGTCGCCTAGCATGGTTTGGGCACGTATGCCGAGCCGGAGAGACCAGATACTGTTTCGCAGATGTGGATTCGGTGACTTCTGAAATAAGGAAATTTTCTCTGGTACCTGGAGGTCCCTGGCACAAGAGGTCCCCGTTGAGGAAGATGGCTGTGAGCCTCGGCAGGGGGCTGATGAGGGGGAAGTGGACCCTGTAGCGCAGGACTCCTCCACTCAGCACCTGCTGAATGATCTCGGCTTGCTCCCCCAGTAACTCCAAGCGCCCGACGTACCTCTGAAAAAAAATTAATACGAATGAAAACGTCTGCTTTCTAGATGTTATATTAGCATCATCGGCTGCCTCTCGTATCTGAGTAAGACTATCCTTCATGGTTGTGGGTCCTTATGTGAATTAAGTCCAATCCTGGACCCATACACTGTGGGGCATCAGAGCAGGGAAATAATGAACTAACTAACTAACCATCACGCCGTCTCCCCGAAGGGGTAGGCAGAAAGAATGGACTGCCACACATTTCTTTCCTGACATATTTCTCTCGCTTCCTCAACATTCATACACCGTGCCATGCACGCGCGTCGATTTCTCTGACTCCTCACATGACCGACATTCAATATTTGATTTTGCCACGTTTTCCATGCCATGTCTTTATTTTTCCATATTTTGGATTTCAGAGCACCAGATATTGCAGCTGACTTTTATTTCTTCATATAGGTACTTTGTTTTATGTTAAAAATGATCAAAGGTGAAATATTATGAGTTGGTTTTTATAATCATGTTACCTAGCGCTAACGAAGTCTTGAATGTTTTTTTAAAATGCGAAATGAAGTTTTAAAATATCATAAATAAACAATTATCGGGTCACTACGTTTGTAATTTATTAGTGACATTAATATGTTATTAAATCATCGTCCACATCTTCAAAATAATTATAATAATTTTCTGTTGATATTAACCAAAATAAATATACATAATTTAAATTATTTACGCATATCTACTAACCAACTAACCATCACGCCGTCTTTCCGAAAGGGTAGGCAGAAAGAATGCACTGCAAAACTTTTATTTTCTGACATATTTCTCTCTTTCCTCGACATTCATACATCGTGTCATGCACGCGCGTCGATTTCTCTGGTTCTTCACGTGGCCGACAATCAATATTTTATTTATTTGATCGTGTCACGTTTTTCTCGGTATTCCTCTATCTTTAGTTTACATCGTTAGTATATTCTTTTTTAACCATTCTTTCTTCATTAATTTTTTCCATGTGTTCAAACCATCTTAATGATCCTTTCATTATTTTGTTCATAACACCATCATTTGCACCGCATTCACTTTTTATATTTTCATTCGACACTTGAGAGCCTTGTGGATATTCAGGTTTCCTTGTGGTTTCCTTCATCACACACAGGTCCCAGGATCCTATGCAGAATTCTTCTCTCGAAGGTATCCAGCAGCTTCGCGGAATTAGTTGTCAATGTCCAACATTCATCTATATTATATGCCACCACTGTTCTAATAATTGTTTTGTATTGGGTGATTTTGGCATTTTTGTGAATGAATCTTTCTTGTGTGCAAATGAAAGCGTTCTTAATTTTATATTGGTATAAATATTCTTCTTTCTCTTTACTTTAGATCTATGTGGTCTGTATTCCAGAGGTTTACTTTTTTTATGAGGTGGATTCCCAGATATCCTTAATCTTTTATGAGGTCTTCCACGAGGACGAGTCCCGTGAGGTTGATTATGTAATGCAATATAGGGGAGTTTGGTGGTGTCCATTCTTTGAACATGACCGTACCAGTCCCTTATTCGCGGTCTACTCCATCTTATAACATCCTGAGCCTCATACATCACCCTTATTCTAGTGTTCCTCACGTGATCTCTTAGGGTACGGCCACACCGGAGTGCCTGGGTTCTTACCTGGGTTCTTACCCCCTTGGAGTCAAGACATAGTTCGGTTGTGATCACGCCCTATGGCAGTGTATAGTGTGGCCGGTCCCATAGTGCGTTGGTTCGCCGGGTATTCATTTTGACTCCTACTCTGGCGCTTCGGTGTGGCCGTACCCTTAGTGTCTTGACTGCTATCATCCTCAGTGTTTATAAATACAATATGTTATTTCGTTTTTATATACTTAATAAATAACGGTTATTTTCGCAAGAGTTCAAGTTGCACAAGCTGTCTAAATTTACGAAGGCTTACCGCCGTTTTCAAATGTGTATTTACGTAATTACAAAATACGCGTTTAACCATGAAACTTTGTTGACTTTTTATTATCTATTATGTTTGTTTATTTGCAAATCATATACCTTGGAATCACAGCAATTCCTTCTTCAATATCAATTTCGGTTCAAAACTATCTTGTCCGTTGATGATTTATCTTTTTCTTCTTCCTGTTTCCTTCCTGAAGCCTGTTTGTGCTATGTTTGCTGCCTATTACGATATGGATTTCCAGCTCTGTTTTCATCTCTTGTCGGGTCTTCCAGGTATCCTTCTTACCTCTGATTTTTCATATAGGGCAAGGTGTGGTAATCTTTGGGTGTCCATTCTTTCCACATCGTTCCTCAAATCTTCTTCTTCTTCTTCCTCAGCCTATTCTCGTCCACTTCAGGACAAATGCCTCCTTCATTCGCTTCCATGTCACTCTGTCCTGTGCAGACTGCATCCAGGTTATTACGACGTGTCTCTTTTAATCATCCTTCCACCGTAGTTGCGGCCGCCCTGCACTTCTCTTCGCCGTCCACGGTCTCCAAGTCAGCAGTCTTCTTGTCCACTTTTCATCTGAGCTTCTGGCTACGTGACCTACCCATTGCCATTTTAGAGTCGCCACCCGGTGGATGATGTCAGTGACCTTTGTTTTTTCTCTCACCGTATCGTTTCTGACTCTGTCTCTTAGGCTTATTCCTAACATGGCTCTTTCCACGGCTCTTTGGGTCACTCGTAGATTCTCGGCACTTTGTTTGGACAATATAACAGTTTCAAGACCATAAGTACTAACTGGCAGAACGCAGGCTTCATAGACTTTTCGATTCAGGTTGATCGGTATTTTCCAGTTTTTAAGGATGTAACTCATGTTTACGAAAGCTTCCCAGCTTAATCCAATTCTTCTTTTTAGCTCTGCGGTTTGGTTATCTCCCTCCTCCAATATCTCTTTCTTTGTCTCTTTCTTATCTGACAACATCCTAGATATCAAACATCCCCTTGATGCTGGTTTTCTTATTCTGTCGCGTAGATTCCTGACTGCTATTTTTCTCAGAGTTTTCATCCTTGTGGTTCTGAGGGATTTAGTGCGAGCTGTGTTAGCTCTTGTTTCAATGTATTCTTCTTCTGATTGTAGATCTTGGGATCTGTTTATGCAGAATATCATCTTTCTTCCTGTGATGAAGAAGATCAGCCTTCTCTCCATCTCTTTGGTGGTCGTCCTGGTGTTCGACGGCCCTCTGGAGTCTCGTGCATCACAATCTTAGGAATTCTTGCTGGATTCGTTTTCTCGATGTGGTCCCTCCAGAATCGTATTCTCTGTCTACTCCATCTCACTATGTCTTAAATTTTGCATGATTTGAGAATTTCTTAATTGGGTATACTATCTCTAACGGTTCTCCCCACAAAAGGTCGCAATGTTCTAATTTCAGGTACTCTTAAGAGATGTTTGGTTCTGACAGTGTATGCTCTTGTTTCATGTCAATCAAGTTTCAATGTCATATGTCAGTATCGGTCTGACACAGGTCTTGTTAATTCGGAGTTGTATCACAAGACGACAACTTTCTAAAGAATCCTATATGTTTTAAGGAGAACGGTTGGCAGATCGGTGTTGAGAATACATGTGAAAGCGAACTCGCCGAACGTAAAATGGCGAATTATAATGTAATGGGTTTTTCTGTATAATTCGTAAGCGCGTGTTATTCTCATCTACGCAAAATACATCGAAACCAGTTTTAAATGATTGGATCCTGATAATTACATGTCGTCTTTATAGTTCAGAAACCGAAATACTGGAAAGGATACATGCGTATAATTATATTTTTAAAACTTAAATTCTTGGAAACAAGAATGTATCAATGAAAGCGAAAATGGCCGTTCACAATGGAGTTCTGGTTCCAACCCTTTTGAATGGATGCGAAGCATGGAACTGGCGGAAGAAGGATGAGAACCAAATAAATGCGGTAGATATTTCAATTTCAATTACAATTTATTTATTTTTTTAAATCATAAACATTACAGTATATAACCAAAGCGCTTATGAAGGTCGGATACAAAAACACCAAAAAAACTATTTTAAATAGAATATACAATTATGAAATTTAAAAATTACAATATAAGCAAGTCCCTTAGACGTCTGTGTAGTAAAACGATGTACGACAGAATTGTAAATGCTGATGTTAGAAAGGAATGTAGAGCGAAATAAGGTATTATGAATCAAATCTAGCAATATCGAATAGAAACTAAGTAAAAAAAAAATCTTTGAAATTTGTAAAAAAAATAATTTTTTTTTTAAATTTTAGATCTGTAACTTTAAAACTGGGTGATTAAGGTAGCCTTTTTTATATGTTTTATTAAATTTCATTATTGAATCTACAATTTCTCAAAAATAATTATGGGTCTATCTCTTTTCGTTGTCATGATATACATATACATATGAAAGTTTAAAAATAACAATTACAATATGAAAATTTACAGATCACATTGGTGAAGAGAAGCAACAAGAAACAATATATCTCAGAGGGATACCAAATATGTCGACGACAGTTAAGTACTGCATATTATAAATTTGACAGTAATAAAACATATATTTTTTTGTTTTTTGAATGTATAAAAATACTTGTAGACAAATACTGGGTTTTACCCATTACGGGTTAATCATTTTTAAGGATTAATTGTATCTCAGGTTATGCTTAAATGACAGAATGCTGGAGCAGGTTGCAAAGTTTAGATATCTGGGAGTGGATCTTTTCAGTCAAAATGATCTTGTCAGTGAAACAATAGGACAAGTCAACAAGGCTTCGGCGGTATCAGGTTGTCTCAAGGATATAATATGGAAAAACAAGTATATGAGAACTGACAGTATGGTCAGAATATATAAAACATGCGTAAGGCCTATACTGACATTATAGCATTGAGATCAGAGCGGTTACCACAAGAACGAAGGCTAAAGTACGGGTGGCAGAGATGAGGACGCTGAGGATGATAGCAGGAATGACTATTGGAGATAGGGTGAGGAACACGGCCATCCGCGAGATCTGCAAGGTGAATGGGGCAGACAACGCAGAAGATACTGGAATGCGCACGTGCAGAGGATGGATCCCACCAGAATCCCACACGCTGTGGCGCATCAGATTCCTGCCGGCTGCCGTCCCCCCGGAAGACCGCCGAAGAGATGGAGAGATAGTTGGGAGTCAACCTCCCAAGAGAGGCCAGCCTGATTTCAGGAACAGACCAAAGGTCTATAAGGAGAAGAAGAAGAAGAAGAAGAATTGTATCTCAATAGAGACGAAGATGTAAATTGTTTGTTTGGAAACAGAATATGGTAGTCGAGGCGTTTACTGGACTTATGACCTGTCATTGGTAAGAAGGGCGGAATGGGGAATGTTGTTAACATAAACCGATCGCTTAACCCAAGCAAACAATTTACATCTTCGTCTCTATTGAGATACAATGAATCCTTAAAAACATATGTTTGTTTATGCGGACAAAATTTAACCACAAAAGAAATGCAAACGGATTACAGATTGGCGTTAATTTTTATATAATATAATGACAACAGTGACGTCACAATTGTTGACGTTAGTATTAAAATTCTGTTAAACGATCTGGCAAGACATTGAGTTTGCCGGTTGCAGCGCAGTCAAATCTTGTTATGAAATGTTGCCAATTGTGAAATACTGAATTAATATTTCCATAGATTATAATATCTAGAGAGGCCGAATTCATAATAGCAATATTGCATTTTTGGAGGTCTTCCTAGCGGGTAATGTCCCACGCACAAACTCATAATAACTTTTCCGGTAATATTTATTTTAACTCAACAAAATAAAAAGAACTCAATGCCACAACATAGACTACGAAATAACAATACATTTTTACTTAGGAACTACAAAAACCAAATCAAATATACCTAACATGTGTTAGTTAGCTTAGGGTGAATACCAGGGACATAACATTATCAAATAAATCGGTACATTAGAATTTGAAATGTCATGCTAACTGTATCGAAAAAAGTCAGTTTTGGAAAAACGCGTATTAAGTTTGGAGTCAAGTTTCGCGCGGTCTAAGTCGTTTAAATGGTGTGTTATGCTTATATTTTCTCCATCAGCCATTCCAGCCTCATACAATTTTGAACCTTCCGTGAAATAGATTTCTAATGATTTATTGAGTACAAAAGAGTTTTCATAATATGGGCTATTCCCAGGTAGTCAGAGTTTGCCTGCCGTCTATCGTTCATTCGTCCGGTCGGACCGATTTAGTCGGCGCGTCACAAAAATAGCTGTAAACTAACTAACTAACTAACCATCACGCCATCTCCCCGAAGGGGTAGGAATTGAAGTGTCATGTGTATGGAAGTGAAGCATGTGTATGGAAGTGAAGCATGGAACTGGCAAAAGAAGGATGAAAGTAGAATAAATGCGGTAGAAATGAGATCTCTCAGACGAATGTGTGAAAGGATCATTATGATGATTTGGACATATGGAAAGAATGAATGAAGAAAGAATGATAAAAAAATTATATGTTAACTATGTAAATGGAACCAGAAATAGAGGAAGACCGAGGAAAACGTGGCATGATCTAATAAATAAAATATTGAGTGTCGGTCATGTGAGGAGTCAGAGAAATCGGCGTGCGTGCATTACACGATGTATGAATGTTGTGTGGTAGTCCATTAGTTTCTGCCTACCCCTTCGGGGAGACGGCGTGATGGTTAGTTAGTTAGATAAATCTTAGGGTGGCGGTACTGCCGGACTCTCCCCTAATTTCAGTATAACAAATTATCTCAATAACAAATATAAATGTATTTTGGACACAGTGATTATGGAAAGGTTTGAAACTAAATTGTTTGAGAAATCATTGATTGAATCATTGGTCAGAAATGTTGGATAAGTAATAGGGGAAACACAGTGACAGATATAACGGTACCTATAATTATCCCATGTCATTAACCACAAACTATTTCATATTCTATTTCCTTGACTATTCGTAGAAATAAACGCATTTCTAATAGAAACTAGGAATGGAATTGTATCTATAAAATTGTATGGAAATTATGGAATAGGTACCTTTTTTTAACCTTTGCTTTCCGACGTCATGTAACTATTACACATTGCTTCTTATAACTTTAAAACTAACTAACTAACTAACCATCACGCCGTCTCCCCGAAGGGGTAGGCAGAAAGAATGGACTGCCACACCTTTCTTTCCTGACATATTTCTCTCGCTTCCTCAACATTCATACATCGTGTCATGCACGCGCGTCGATTTCTCTGACTCCTCACATGGCCGACATTCAATATTTGATTTATTTGATCGTGCCACGCTTTCCTTGGTCTTCCTCTATTTCTGGTACCATTTACATCATTAACATATAATTTTTTTACCATTCGTTCTTCATTCATTCTTTCCATATGTCCAAACCATCTTAATGATCCTTTCATTATTTTGTTCATGACACCATCATTCGCATCGCATTCACTTCTTATATTTTCATTCGACACTCTATCATACACAGAATATCCACACATTCGTCTAAGAGATCTTATTTCTACTACATTTATTCTACTTTCAACCTTCTTTTGCCAGATCCATGCTTCGCTTCCATACATAAGGGTCGGTACAAGAACACCACTGTGCACTGCCATTTTAGCTTTTATGAATAGGTTTTTGTTTGAGATGACTACTTTAATTGCACCATTCACTCTGTTGCCTGCCCCAACCCTTCTTTTAATATCCCTCTCCACTCGCCCATATTTTGTAAACATACTACCTAAATACACAAAATCATCTACTTGCTGTGATAAATCAAAACCAAAGAAATATTAATTAAGTTAACATATTTCCTTCATATCTCATCGCCACCAATAAAATAGAGTTTGATAATTTTATGTGAAAAGAAAATGTACTTCTCAATTATCCTGACTGTAAAAAAAATTAATGTTTTTTTCATAAATATATGTCTATTTTGTATATTTATGATTATTAAATTATAATTATTATTTTGTCGAATAGTTCTTAACATCATTACAGCGCGAGCCAAATCGATGTAAAGGGTAAAGCTATCATATTGATTCTCGTGACATGTGACAGGTAGCTAATCTATCACCATTTTATTGTCACGTGAATTCTACATCAGACCAAAGACATTGTGACAATCTCACTGCCATCGCCGGGAATCGACCCGGGACCTTCAGAGTAACAGTCAAATCACTTACTACTCGGCCACGATGATAGTATAGGATGATTTTTTTAGTGGTTTGGTTTTTAAACTAGCAACATTGTTTCTACAGATTGTCAATTTGACAGTTGACAGTTGATTTGTTGTCAGTACGTTTTGCCATTTTAACATGAATAAACTGACGTCAGAACAACGCTCACAAATTGTGCAAATTTATTTTAAAAATTATGTTTTGGTTCGCCAAACTTATCGTGCACTACGTCCATTTTACGGTCGACATAATCATCCATCCGAGCAAGTTATTCGGAAGACCATGGATCGTTTTCGCACCACGTACTAATACGCATTACGGATAATACGCATCCACAAAGACGACAATTGTCAAAAAATGGACTTCATGATTGCGCTTCATTCGAGCTAGCTGTGGCGCTCGTATGCCCGAAATCATATTTTAACAATAATGGCATAAAATTATCTACTTAATAAAGCAAATATCATAGACATTAACATTATTTTAATGTGTTTTTTTTTAATTTTGAATATGTATTATATACCTCTAAAAAACAAGTTCCTAAGAAAATATGTACTGTAATTCGTATCCAACGATTTGACTTCAATTCTTATTTTTTTGTTGAGTTAACCTTTCCCTTACGGTGCTAAAATAAAAACGCGCGTTCCGGTGTTGGGTAGTCAGTACGCGATCAAAAATTAGCGATTTTAAATCGGAAAAATAAGAACATTCATAGCTAATCCCCTTAATTAATTATAATAGAAGTCAAAAGTTATAGTAATTGAGATTTATTTGCTGAAAACATTAAAAAAACATCTGGCAACGCTCACGGAATGGGCATAGATCCACTCTGGTTGCAAGCCCGAGAGCTACCGCCGACGGCAGTGAGAACATTGATCTCCTCGCGCTTTCACAGTAAAGTATGCAAGAGTGAGATGCGAATATAGTGTCGCGCACTCGCAGCGCTGTTTATACGCGAATTTTCAATATACGCTAATTTTGAACAATGTTCACAAAAATAAATGTTCGTAAAAATAAATTTTTCTTTTGTTCCGATGACGATTTGAATAATTTCTTCAATATTAATTTAAAGTTCTTACTTTTGGTGTTTTTTTTTAAGTGCCTAATTACTGCTAATTTAAAAAAACGGTGTTAAAATAAATGAAATAGACAATATGTGCACCATCCAAAAACAACATTTTGTGTTAAATTATTTTTATTTTGTTATTTTATTTTATATCATTGTATTTTATATTATTTATTTGGTGGATATTGGACTATCGGTGTGCGCGGGAGATGCCTTTTGGTGGCGATGAGGTTCGCAACCCATCACACCGCGTCTCCCGCGGGGCGAAAAGAGAAGGATGGAGTGCCGCATCGGTTAAAGTGTGACAGTCCATTTCTGCCTACCCTTTCGGAGAGACGGCGTGATGGTTAGATAGTTAGTTAGTTTTTCACAAAATACCTCCGATGTACCCGATAAATTCTGATTATCATTAATATTATTTTTTAAATCAATGCGTAAATATACTATGGAGGAATACCTAAAATCTTAACCTTGTATTTATTATATTTATAGAGATATTAATGGTTATTAGAAGCAACGTGTAGAAGATACCCATCATAGGGAAGGGAGGGTTGAAAAAAAACTCACAATCGGATGGGTAAACATCGTTGTTTTAATAATAATCAAAACGAATTCTCGGACTTACCGATGGAAGTCTAGCGCCAATTGACATCTTTATATTAAGCCGAAGGTTGCTGACAAGAGACGGACTATTGACCCTGATGAGACCAGTCCACTGAGGGCCGTCTGGCTGATACTGGAACATGCTGGGGCACGGCGAGGGCGGGAGGCGCTGGCCAAGGGCGGCTGTAGCTATCGACAGAGCCGCCCAAGTCAACACGCGTGTCATAAACATCACTGAAGTTAAATGTTTATCTTATATATACACACTTATTCACTTTGTAAACAGTTTTATAATTAGCACAATTAATACAAGTTTATTTTCCTGTTAAAAATAAAACGAAATGTTAATACAGACTATAACTAATTAACTTAGGAAATTCAAAAAAACTTTGTAATTCACAAAATATCAAAAAAATATTAAAAAACACGACATTTTTCGGAGGATACTTCCATCTTCAGGTGTAAAAATATAATAAAAACTAAACAAAGAAAGACTAATATAAAAACGCATTTAAAATTCGGTCTTATAAATGAGCAAGGTATGCATTTACGCCTGTGTGCGACCAATCCTCACATATGGCATTGAATCGAGGGCAGACACTCTCAAGACAAAGAGCATGCTCAGGACAACCGAGATGAAAGCACTCCGCGCTATAGCTGGCAAAACCCTACGTGATCGAGTTAGGAATACAGCAATCCGAGAAATCTGCGAGGTCAGATGGGGACGTCAAAACGTCGGCGATACTGGCATCAACATGTAGAAAGAATGAGCTCAAATAGAATACCATACATAGCTCTCCACGGAACGCCAAACGGACAACGCCGACCAGGAAGACCCCCGAAACGGTGGAGGGAAAGCTGGAGTTCAGCGTCTCAAGAGGACCCGCCTGTAATAACAGACTCCTGAGTCTACCAAAAGTGAAGAAGAAGAAGAAGAAGAAGAATTTAAAATTTACATCAATAATTAAAAATTAAAAATTAACCTTGTTATAAGTACTAATAATTATTTTTTAAAACATAATTAATAATCAGATTCCTCCTTTTACTCCTTTCTCCTTAAATACTTTGTCTACATTTAATCTCCCAAGCTCCCATTCACAATCAAATGCAAATTAATCATATAAATTATGTCTTTACAAAGAAGTGTTTTTTTCTAAATTACTATTTTATATATATTTTTATATTATCATCATGTATTATTATTATTTAATATCATTTGTTGGTTCTTACTCATAAAAAATAATTATTAGTACTTATAACAAATAGCCCAGGTAAATTTTTAAATTTGAATTAGGTATTGTATCGAATTTTAAATGCGTTTTTATATTAGTCTTTCATTGTTTAGTTTTTATTATATTTGTACACCTGAAGATGGAGGTATCCTCCGAAACATGTCGCGTTTTTAAATATTTTGTGGATTATGGATCAAAGTATATATAAAAAAAAACATCTACAACACAAAGTATGGCGAACATAGAAGAAAGAAACTAACTGTTAAATAATAAATTTTAGATAAATTTAAGGAGTTGACACTGGAATTTCATAATGACGATTTTTTTATGAATTAAAACATTGTTTTTTCCACTTTTGAGTTTATTTTTCTAGACGTGTTTCGAAGGCTTACACCTTCAGAATCGGTTTATATTGTTCTCCTGAGGATAAAGTTGTAAAGCATGTCTAGAAAAATAAATTCAAAAGTGGGAAATAAAACAATGTTTTAATTCTTAAAAAAAAAAATTGTCATTATGTAACTCCAGTGTTAACTTCTAAAATTTATCTAAAATTCATTATTTAACAGTTAATTTCTTTCTTCTATGTTCGCCATACTTTGTGTTGTAGATGTTTTATTTGTCTTTTTTATATACTTTGTTTACAACAATAACTTTAAAAAAATTTAAATTAAATATCAGACATGTTTCGGACAACCCGGTCCTTCCTAAGTGATATTATAAAGATATTTAAAATAATATAAAATTGTTTACAAGCCTTCAAAATCAAAATAAGTGTAAACGGTGTGAATAGAGTACGAAGTCGAGGAAGACTGAGGAAAACATGAGGATTGTATTTTTATATTTTTGTTACCGGTTACAATACAACAACAGTTAAATAATCAACAACAACAACAACAACAAACCATCACGCCGTTTCCCCTCAGGGGTAGGCAGAGAGAATGGACCGCCACACTACTCTATCCTGGCAAACCTCTCTAGCTTCCTCCACATTCATACAACGAGTCATACACGCACGTCGATTCCTCCGACTTCTAACATGACCAACCTTTAAAATTTGATTAATTTGGTCATGCCATGTTTTCCTCGGTCTGCCTCGACTTCGTACCCCATTTACATCATTAACGTATACTTTCTTAACCATTCTTTCTCCATCCATGCGTTCCATATGTCCGAACCAACGCAGCGATCCTTTCATAATTTTGTTCATTATACCTTCTTCCGCTCTACATTCCTTTCTTATATCAGCATTTGAGATTCTGTCGTATATCGTTCTACCACACATACGTCTTAGGGACCTCATCTCTACCGCATTTATTCTACTCTCATCCTTAATAATCAATTTACTTAATTATATGAACTATCTTAACAATGTTTGTTCACAAACATTTTGACATCAAAATAATGTTGTTATTTAAAATTTCATTTTAAAATTTCAAAATTAACATATACCAGTTGCAACCCGTGAAATAATGACGGAAGTAAAGATTTTCTATTCCTTAAAAACAATATTTTTCAAACCCACGTTAAAAAATTCACAATAAACAACACCAAATTTTTCTCCTCTTGTTTACAACACTACTGCCATGCGACAATAATCAGAACAAAATTCAAAATAATGCAGAAACGTTTAAGGGACATGCGCATAGTGCTGGAGATGCCCTTTGGTGGCGATGAGGTTCGCAACCCATCACACCGCGTCTCTCGCGATGGAGTGCCGCATCGATTAAAGTGTGGCAGTCCATTCTTTCTGCCTACCCTTTCGGGGAGACGGCGTGATGGTTAGTTAGTTAGTTAGTCGCATAGTGCTCATTTAGAATCTAAGTTTTCCTCTCTCGCTCTTTTGTATTCAAAATATTTTCATACTCTTTCTTGACGACGAGTTTTCACCTATTTATATTAAGATTAAAATATATGTATAGTTAAATTCTATTTAGGTTTATGGATTCGACCAGTTTCGGCAGCTCGCTGCCATCTTCTGATCATGACGTGTCTGACCAAAACTGATATTTGGAATTTAATTTTAAAACATTATGTGTGAAGATGGCAGTACACAATGGAGTTCTCATGTATCGAATTGAAGCTTGGAGCTGGCAAAAGAAGGATGAAAGCAGGATGAATGCCGTAGAAATGAGATCACTAAGAAGAACGTGCTTAAAAAGTTGGACACAAGCAGCGTGAGTGGAAAAAGAAGCCGAGGACGACCGAGGAAAAAGGCGATCACAAAAATTATTAAAAGGCGGTCACATCTGAAGTCGGAATAATCGACTAATCGACTGATTTGTTACCCGATAAATTCTGATTATTATTGCATAAATATATTATGGAGGAATACCTAAAATCTTAACGTTGCTTCTATTAATCGATGGTTAATAGAAGCAACGTGTAGAACAAACCTATCATAGGGAAGGAAGGGTTAAGCAGTAAAAATGGAATATTCCAGCTATGTTAAGAGAAACGACATATTCCAAAAGCTGCAACTGATTACCAAAAAAGCGAAGTGTCTGAGAAGAATAAAATCTTGTGTAGAAATCTTTCAAGAATGGCCCAGTTGCAGCACAATATCTCTGTTAACCGTCGCGTTGCCATGTGGTCAATTGAGTTTCCACTGCCAATTTAAAGTTGATTTTCTTAAAACCTATGGACCCTAATATTATAAAAAAAATTGTAATCCTCCATTGAAGTGTTCTCAATATTTCGTAATAAAAAAAAAGCAAAAAATTACTTCCTTCATCCCAAAAAAAAATATTTTCTAAGACTGCCCTCACCTTCATTCGTGTTAAGGTAGAATTTGTTTTGCTAATATTTACAACTTTATCAAAAGTGACAAATACTTACTCGCTGTTTTGAACGTATTATAAATTATATCTTTGGCCTTTTCAATAGGTACGTAATAATACCGACTGTGGATGGAAACGCAGCACGCAACTTAATAATATCAGAACTGTGAAAATATTAACACTTTACCAAAAGGGACAAATATTAATACGTGCTCGTTGTCTTGAACGTACTATACATTTTGCCTAGGTGCCTTTATCATACGTAAAATCTCGTAAAGTCTCGCCCCGCCGGCCGCCGGCTGCAAGGCAAGTTTATACTTGGTGTCCAGTTGCTCGTATGCTGTGACGCATTCCATATCAGAAATCGCATGGTTCCAGAAAAAAATTAATAATGATATGTTTTTCAAATAATCAATGTATGTTATAGATATCGATCTATTCCTAATGAAATTCCCTACAAGATGACATAAATTAAATTTTGATTCATCGAGTCATATGCTTGATATTTAGATAAAGTTAGCGGTAAACTGAATTTACCACATGGGAGCGAGCGTTTTGTTTTGAACACGGTACGTTAAGGGTTAAGAGCTATTGTGTCTAAAGTAAAAATAGCTATGATGTTATCCAACATCCCATAAGAGAAGAACTCGTTATTCTTGAAAAACCACGAATGTCTAGTCTCGAGATATAAATCGATTATTAAAAATTACACTTCTCAACTGATGGGGTCTCTTGAATTCAAGAGTTTGGATTTGGAAAGCTATGGATGTTACCCAAAGGGATGTGCTAACATAACAAAATATTGGCACAAAAGGACTTAGGGTTGACCTGATATCTCAAAATATTTATAAAAAAAAATGGTAAAGAGTTATTTTCTGATTTTAAGCAATTTGAAGAAAGGAAAACGGTTTTTCTGGTATGTCACATACTCACAGAAAGGTCTGGAAGGGTTTCGCTCATATTATACAATCCTAGCATAAAGGATACAGGGATATAAAATATTTTAATATATACAAAAAAATGGGAAGAGTTCTTCCTGACTTTCAATAATTTAAAGAATGTTTGAAGGTTTTTATAGTTATTTGGATATTTTCAGAACGTGTAGAAAAGATGTGCTAACATATCAAAATATTGGCAAAAAAGGACCTAGGGTTTAACTGATATTTCGAAATATTTAAAAAAAATGGTAAAGAGTTATTTTCTAATTTTTAACAGTTTGAATAAAGGTTCACGGTTTTTCAGGCATGCCACATAATCACAGAAAGGTCTGAAAGGGTTTTTTTTTTTAAATCTTGAATTCAAGAGTTTGAATTTAAAGAGCTATGGATGTTACCCAATGAGACCTTACACTCAGGACATTAGTTACCATGGAAAACTCGGAGAACCATGAACCAAAAAAGGATGTTTTTTTTTTAGAGGTATACAATACATATTTAATATGAAAAAAAAACATATTAAAATACTGTTAATGTCTATGATATTGGCTTTTATTTAATAAACAATTTTATGCTATTATTGTTTAAATATGATTTCGGGCATATGAGCACCACGGCTAGCTCGAATGAAGCGCAATCGTGAAGTCCAATTTTCCACAATTGTCGTCTTTGTGGATGCGTATTATCCACTAGAGTGTACGTGGTGCGAAAACGATCCATGGTCTTCCGAATAACTTGTTTGCATGGACGATTATGTCGACCGTAGAATGGACGTAATACGAACGATAAGTTTGGCGAACCAAAACATGATTTTAAAAACAAATTTGCACAATTTATAAGCGTTGTTCTGACGTCAGTCTATTCATGGTAAAATGGCAAAACGTATTGACAACAAATCAACTGTCAACTGTCAAATTGACAGTCTGTAGAAACAATGTTGGCAATTTAAAAAACAAACCTCTAAAAAAAAACACTCTATATGTATACGAGTTGGTAGATCCAGAGACGTCTTTGCAAGTTAGGGTTTCTTGTAGGACAGTACGACGCTCTATATTTGTGGCTTGGAGCAATCCATGCTGCACGTAATTGAATGCCTTAGCTGTCCTTTGACATGCACGAAGAAGACCTGGTTTGACCGTCCGTTCGTATATGACCGAGTTGCAATTGACACGTCGAAAAAGAAAAAAACAATATATTATAGTAATTGCGGTTAAAGCTACAAAATTTCATACATTTAAATTCACATTTGTCTATAATTTGACAAATAGAACAACATTAAACATGACGTAAACAATATTCACGTATAAAGTCACGATAGATATTGTATTGAATATTTTTTTGGTCAAAAACGTAAATATTGTAATGTATATGTATGTCATTTATTTTGGTAATTTGTTCACTATAATACGGATTAAAAAAAACACAACTCAAGGATTCATAATTTGCAAAACCACTTATCAAACAAGGCGAAAATACCTGGATTCTAATTTAATTAATTAGTTACAGGTGCTATATGAGTTATGCGGCAAACGCGTGGACGATGAGTCAAATTGAGAACTGGTTTCGATATTTCGGAAAAGCGCGGGATGTCTCCCTGAGCAGAGGACACAACCACCTCCAACGCGGCGTGCACTGCGACTGGTCGTCTGATGAGCGATTGGCTGATGACCGCGGCTTGTTTTCTCAGGCCGGTAGGAAACGCGAAGGAAACTACGTCTGCCCACCACTGGGTAACTCCAATCGGAAAAAACTTGAAACTCGAAGTTCCTATTACACCGTGGACGCCATCTTTAAATCTGCAACCGAAAAAATATATTTTTTAATAAGAATTAATTGAATCTCAATAGAGACGAAGATGTAAATTGTTTTCTGGGAACAGAATATGGTGCCCGAGCGCTTACAGGACTTATGACCTGTCATTGGTAGGGTTGAGCGATCGTTTTATGCTTGTGGGGATTTAGTGGTGAGAGTTGAAAGACGACGGAGGTTTCAGCGTTTATTGCGGATCACGAGTAATTACACGTAACTGTATGATACACTCGTGATGGAGCGTGGCTGGATGTCGATGGCAGCGGGGCGGAGTCCGGGTGGTGAGTCGTAGAAGATGAGGGCTCGCTGGGCGGTATCGTCGAGTGGCAGGAGCGAGGAGTCATCGGAGGTTTCTCGTACGTAGACCGGGTAGTGGAGACTCGTGTCTCTTCGAGATCGCGATACTGGTTGACGTTTAGAGTGGACTGACTTAGCTTAGTAGCTCGGCGTCGGAGGGAGTCCGATATCCCTCATGGCGTGGACTTATTAACGTAGATTCGCGTCTGTTAGAAGTCGTAAGAGTAACTGATCCTATTGGGTGCTCGGAAGTACTGCTTTTATATGCTTTGCTTTCGTCATCTACGATGCCCGACCTAATGACCAAACCTGAACGAATCTAGGCCTCCGTGTCATCAAATTTGATAAGTAGGTCTTGGGTCAGCGTTTTTGTGTTTATTCGTGTCATGTATTTCTTCATGAAATATGTTTATCTGGGTTATGCATTTAACCCCGACATGTTTAACAACATTCCCCGTTCCGCCCTTCTTACGACCACCACGTCTGACAAATTTTTGGAAGTGTATATATGCTAGAATTCTGCACCTATCTTCACATTTTTTTAGTTCACTCTAAACTAGCGTCATCTATTAAGATTGGGAAGCATTAAGCAGAAAATCTTTATTAATGCACTATGAAAGGCTCTGCAAATCATACAGTACTAGATTACGCCTGGAGATGTCTCTCCAAATTTTATGCCTTTAACTTGGACCAGTTATTTTACACATATAATATTTTAATATTGGTTTATTTAGTAAGTTCACATACTGTTTTAAACTAACTAACTAACCGGGTGGTGGTTTAGGGGATAGAACGCTTGGCTTCTGATCAAGGGGACTTGGGTTCGAGCCTGGACACGACCAAATTCCTTCTTTATAATAATGAGCTATTTTCTGCTTACATTGAAGATTGTAAAATAAATTCTAATAGGTGTTATCGTTTTAAAAAAAACAAAAACATCACCCCGTCTCCCCGAAGGGGTAGGCAGAAATAATGGACTGCCATACTTTTCTTTCCTGACATATTTCTCTCGCTTCCTAAACATTCATACATCGTGTCATGCACGCGCGTCGATTTCTCTGACTCCTCACATGGCCGACATTCAATATTTGATTTATTTGATCGTGCCACGTTTTCCTCGGTCTTCCTCTATTTTTTACCATTCTTTCTTCATTTATTCTTTCCATATGTCCAAACCATCTTAATGATCCTTTCATTATTTTGTTCATAACACCATCATTCGCATCGCATTCACATCTTCTTATACTTTCATTCGACACTCTATCATACACAGAGTATGCACACATTCGTCTAAGAGATCTCATTTCGAGTGCATTTATTCTACTTTCATCCTCCTTTTGCCAGTTCCATGCTTCGCTTCCATACATAAGGATCGGTAGAAGAACACTATTGTGCACTGCCATTCTAGATTTTTTGGATAGATTTTTGTTTGCTATGACAACTTTAAGTGCACATAAACTTTAAATTAAACCAATTTTTCACACAATCACATTGCCTATTTATTATTAATAGTAATGTTTTATTATGTCGTATATAAAATATAATGTATAATTTATTTTCCCAGTTATATTTCTAATATTATGTATGTTACATAACCTCAATGTAACAATAATTTATATTTGTTTATTCACCATTAAGTTATTTAACCCTCTCGAACACAAATTGTTAATATTGATTTAAAAAAATATCTTTAGTGAAATTCATAGTGTTATTAGGACACAAAAAGAAAATACATTTAATTTTTTTTCATAAGTATATATTTTTCAGGTTTTTCAGAAGGGCCTCATATGAGGCTTATGTGTATTTAACGGTACATGTATTGACATTATAATATTAATATGGACATGTGAATTATTGCAAATGAACAACGCATTTACACTTAACCGTCGCGTTGCCATGTGGTAAATTGAGATTCCACTGCCAATTTAAAGTTGATTTTCTTAAAACCTATGGACCCTAATATTATAAAAAAAATTGTAATCCTCCATTGAAGTGTTTTCAATATTTCGTAATAAAAAAAAAGCAAAAAATTACTTCCTTCATCCCAAAAAAAATATTTTCTAAGACTGCCCTCACCTTCATTCGTGTTAAGGTAGAATTTGTTTTGCTAATATTTACAACTTTATCAAAGTGACAAATACTTACTCGCTGTTTTGAACGTATTATAAATTATATCTTTGACCTTTTCAATATGTACGTAATAATACCACTGTGGACGGAAACGCAGGACGCAACTTAATAATATCAGAACTGTGAAAATATTAACACTTTACCAAAAGGGAAAAATATTAATACGTACTCGTTGTCTTGAACGTACTATACATTTTGCCTAGGTGCCTTTATCCCCGCCCCGCCGGCCGCTGCGCGCAGACAAGTTTATACCCGATGTCCCAGTCGCCCGTATGCTATGACGCATTACATATCAGAAATCGCATGGTTCCAGAAAAAAATTAATAATGATATGTTTTTCAAATAATCCATGTATGTTATAGATATCGATCTATTCCTAATGAAATTCCCTACAAGATGACATAAATTAAATTTTGATTCATCTAGTCATATGCTTGATATTTAGATAAAGTTAGCGGTAAACTGAACTTACCACATGGGAGCGAGCGTTTTGTTTTGAACACGGTACGTTAAGGGTTAAAACATGTAATTCTAACTAACTAACTAACTAACCATCACGCCGTCTCTCCGAAAGGGTAGGCAGAAAGAATGGACTGTCACACTTTCTAAAGAGCTTAGTGACTCATTCTCCCCTGTAATACGTTCGGAAGGCTCCCATAATTCATCTTCGGATCCTTCAAAATCTTCATCGTCAGACTCTAACGCTAGATTGAAAATTTCAATAATTTCATTGTCAGTTAGAATTTTTTTTCCACTCATTTCTGTCCTAAAAATATGGATAAGAATTAAAAAGGATGAAGTTGCTCACCACCATTAATGTGAAAATGATACAGAACGGCACTACACTAATTATGCAACAATATGTAATTGTATAATAATAATAAAAAACATGAAGTAATGCAATGATTTTCATGACAATATTATTGTCCCAATATTACTTTCGTACTAGTAGGAGCATTTAGGCCTCATATGAAACCTCAAAGTATTTTGCTCAATACAAATAACATATAATGGTGAATCTGTATATGTTTATTTTTATGTAATGAAGACATATTCAGCTATATAATAACATTTTTACTTACTCTGTTAATATACCTTTTGTTCATAAAAAAGCAAAAAAACTTCGAGACATTTCACAACTGTCAAAACAAAAGCAGTTACGCAGGGAACGGTTTCAAATATATCAACGACTCGTGCTGCACTCTGGCGGTAGACTCCAAAAACAACTTTAAGTGACCAAGAGAGTGTTAAAGTATATAACAGTAAACAAATTTTTATTATAAGATATGTTTTAACATTTTGGTGGCACTTTTAATTTCCATATTTTTGAGTCCTCATATGAGGGTTAAATGTTCGAGAGGGTTAAAAATTCACAGCAATACAATTATTTCGTTTTATAAAAAAATAATAAAATAAGTATTCTACATTTTATCACGTCACATTATAAAAATAAAATTATTTTTTTGAAAAGTTAAATGATTGTGTAATAGCGCCTTTGCATACCGATCACCGGACCGATGAAACGGACTTGACCGAATCTTGTAATGAATGTCTGCAAGAGATACGTAAATATTGTGGTATGTATACGCGCCTCAATACTTGTTGGCAAGCTATCTAGTTTATTTCTAGTATCGATAATCTTTTCTTTACATCCTTTGGTCAGGTTGTATCCAGGTTAAACAGAAACCCATCGGTTGACACAAAGCGTGGTTCTAGGAAAGGAATCTTGAAAAACGGATGAAAGTTCCTATTCTAATTATAGCGTCAAGTTCTTGTCTACTCGTTTGACAACTGGCTATTGATTCTAAGGATGCCTTCCAGAAACACCATATTTTACAATATATCGTAGGTATTCTGCGAAAAGGCACTAAGTCAAAATTACTACTTCTGAGATAATTGAAGTTCAAAGTTTGTAAGGATATAACATTTTTTTTTATACTCAACATTACTAAGCCAATTTGAAAAAATGGTTGATTGATCTATTAACTACATTTTATTTAATGGTTTAATAAATAAAAACCGAACTATCAGCACATTTTTTTCAAAATAATAGTACATTGACATGACTTAGTGCATTTTCGCCGATACATAATACCACAGTCTTCTACTTCTTTCTTCTTTTTGTTCTGTCACACCTCCGTGGTGCATAGGGCCTCAAGGAACCTTGTTTACCCGACTCTATTGCATGCCTGATGCCTAACATCATCCCAAGTGAGTCCTGCTGCCTTAACCTCGTCCTGCAGGGCTTTTCTCCAGGTGGCTCCAGGTCTGCCTCGCTTTCTCTTTCCCCCATAGGGGACCAGTCTAGTGCACCCTGAGCGATGCAGGCTGGGTTCCGTCTCAGAGTGTGACCGATCCACTGCCATTTGCGTCTAGCGACTTGTTCTCTAATTGGCTTTTCGCCTGCCTTGGTCCAGAGAACGGCATTTGACATAATACCACATTAAGATATATTACTAATACATAATACTACTATAGTCACTTTGTGAGAAATGTTTTTTTCTTTAATTAAAAAAGTTATTGTATTATATGTACAGTACCTATTACATTAGGTAAAATAATAATTAATTAGTAAAAAGAGAAAAGAAAGAAAATAATATTATAATTGCCACGTTTACATCAAAAATTTATCCAGGGAATTTGCATTGAGTCTCTTGGTGCTTTTTCCCTGAACGGATTTATGTTATATTGACTTATTACAGAAAATATCTCGACTTGTAGGGTAAATAGGACTTAGTGTGTATTTGCAGATTGTAGAGTATTTTTTCAAGAGTTTAACCTCATCATTAAGTCAAAACAGCAAAATTTTGACTTAGTGCTTTTTCGCAAAATACCCACGATATATAAACTGATTTACAGACAAGTTTTTTTAGACAAGTCTTGCTACGTTTCACGAACAGTCAATTTGAAAAATTCGGTTGTGTTTTCGTTAGGGCAGCTGAAAAGTTGTTCAATAATTTAATTCAACATGAATAAAAATACAAATAAAATGACACAATAATCGAACGCGCTTGTGTTCAGTATCATATAATATAACTAAAATGGATAAAACATATAGATAACCTAACAAACTCAGAAGCATATCTTTAGACGATAAAAAAAGAAAATAAGTATGAAGCTTACAATAAAAGGTGTCTCAAAAGAAAGTTTATATTTATCGGATCGATTAAAAAGAATAAGCCCTTTATTATTAAAGTACACAATTTGGAAATTTATTACTTAAAAGTAATATTGTCCAAATGAGAACACTTGCGTTCGCGGCACTCATATAGTCGAACAGTAAAATTTCTTGTGACGGCTCGGCAGATAGACTCCGTGTGATGGCTGCCATTTCGTGACGGATATTTTAATTCGAATGCACCAGGAAAGTCAGTTTATTGGCGTAAACCTTAGATTTGGAGAACTCCACAGGAATAAGTCCATAGGGGTTAAATCAAGACTGCGTGGAGGTTAATTTATGTCACTTCTCCTGGAGATCAATTTGCCTGGGAAAATTTCACGAACTCATGGCAGAGACGTATTGGACGTGTGTGACGTTGATTGAAATAACCGTTAATGAAATAAATAATTGATTGAATATAGTGTACAACTGTTGTAACAAGTGTCAAATCTCTTATGGAGACGACGACGCCGGGTCTGATCATGACTCACCATCCGGAAACTGAATTCGTCACGGATTATAGCACGCCGCTAACCTTCGCGGCTTCTTGTGTCGTCGTTCCAGTTCATTACCCATATATCCAGATTTCCACTTACGGAAACACGCTCTTTGCTTTTATCAGCCGAATCACGCAGGCTGGGTTTACCTGGAAATGAACAAAAGTCCTAGGTTTGGTTGGGAAGAAGCTGTAGGAAATAATATTAATAATTTATCTTCGACAAAGGTGCCATAGAGTGTTTTATCTCCGACGATGCAGAACCAACCTGCCAATGGTTATGCCAAAAATATATTGTTCTACCTACGTAGAGCAATATATTTTCTAAATAGATTGTGTAGCTCACCTGAGCGAAGCACTGTTTTTATTATAATAGTCTTCTTCTTCTTCGTCAGCATTTATCGGTCCACTGCTGGGCATAGGCCTCTTCCCTTCCCTTCCACTCGTCTCTATCTCCTGCCAGCCGTAGCCACATTTCCCCCCCCCCCCCCACAGCAGCAATGTCGTCGGCCCACCATTTTTGCGGCCTGCCGACGTTTCTCCTATTCTCCCATGGTCTCCACCTTATTATTTTCTGGGTCCATCTATCCTCATTCTGTCTCGCCACATGACCCGCCCATTGCCACTTCAGTCTCGCTAGTCGTTTCATGATGTTCGTTATTTTTGTTCGGCGTCTAATCTCCTCATTTCTGATTTTAACTCGGAGACTGACGCCGAGCATATGTCTTTCCATGGAACGCTGTGTGACTCTTAATCTTTCTACATTTCTCTTGGTGAGGGTCATAGTTTCCATCCCATCGCCATCACCGGCAGTATGCATGAATTATTATCATCATATTATAATATTAAATTAATTTATTAAAGTCATGTTTCTCACTTTTTAAATTGTTTTATTATTATGTATTTCTAATTTGAATCATTAGTGTATTGGAATAATAAATAAATATATGAAATAAATTAAATGTTAAATATTGTTTCTTGGACAATGATGTAAAACTCCATCTAATATAGAAAAAAATCAATGTTTGTTTGTTCGTATTTTATTTGCTGCCATACCGTTTATCCGATTGCGATAAAATTTTGTCAACTTATTGCTTGAACTTGCATGAAGGCTATAGGCATAGTACACTTCTTCTTTTTATTTTTTTATTAGAAAAAAACTAAGTCTAAGGTATTATCAAATGTAAAAAATACATTTTATAATTTTATCTATTTTCTCCCTCTCGAATTAGCAAGTACTCAAGTTAGAAGTGTTTTCGTATTGGAATAAATAAGACGATTGAGTTAAAATTGTGACTCAGTCGATTGGGTTTTACTTGGAAAATACAGAAGTGATTTGGTTAGAAATAATTATAGTGCGTAATGGGAAGTTTAAAAAATTATCGCAATTATAAGCAGATAACAGATGATTTTGTTATTTACAAACGCTAGTTTCTGTATTCAATGTTATAAAGAACGGTGTATTAACAATAACGTGCGTATTACTATAAATTATTTTGTTATTATTTTGTTATAAACGAAATAAATTCCAATACATTTTTTTGAATACAGACAGTATATTTAAATCTATGGACATTTTAAGTCGAGTTAAGTCTGTGATCAGTCTTAAGAATACCCATTTTAAATATGTTTCCATTTTCTCTAAACCACCTAGGAGATATCATTAAGCTAACCCATATCCGCCTCTTTCCCTTTATCTTTCTATTTTTACCCCTCCACCTAACTCCACCTTAACTTTCATCTATGTTTTTTAATATGTTGTTTATGTGTAGCCCTGAGGAAGCTCGCTACAGAGTGAAACCGGTTGGGACTACTTACTCAAAATAACGTGGTTTTTATACAGAGTATTAAAAAAGGTGTAAAATTCAATTTTTACATTTATTTTTACTTAAAAAATCAACAACTTTAACAACCAATTACCTTGATTCTATTTCAACATGTTCGAGCATATTCGTGCATAAATTTGTATACAATATTACGTATTAAAGTATGTTATTTGATGACATTTCGTACTAAAACATTAAATAAACGTGAGTATAGAAATGCTGTTTTTCGTCCTTGCCACAGGATTCGATTATGTAAATAAAGGTTGTTTATTCTGAAGAGAACTGTAATTACGAATACGAAAATTATTCAAAGTTATTTTTATTAATATGTAATATTAAAAAAAAAACATTATTTTTTAAATAATTGCGTAGATTTTCACGGTTGGCAGCAATATGTTTGATGTGTTTTTGGGAAACACCTTGTGATAACTCATTACCCTGAAGATGGAGACTGCAACGATCTCCTAAACGTCGGTCGAGAAGGAGTTATCACATCAAACATATTATTTTTTAAATTTTAATAATGCTTTATAGGTTCCATCTTGCGTCTGATATGTATAATATGATGATTTCCGTCGCAAAAACAAAATGTCTAAGCAATATCTAGACAGTCTCTCAGATGCGAATTGATTGTAGACGATAAACCCATAGAATAGGTCGTGAAGTTCAGATATCTGGGTGTGGAGATATCTAGGTGCAGCGATCAATATAATGAAGTTAAAAAATAGACTGATAAAGCTGCAGTTATCTCCGGATGCCTAAGGGACACTGTCTGGGACAGTAAGTATATGCTTGTGGAAAGTAAAGTTCTTCTTTCTTTAACAGCCGTTGTCGTCCACTGCTGGACATAGGCCTCCCCCATACTTCTCCATGTATGACATGTCATACGGGGGGTGATTGGCATTACAATGCCAGGCTTGCCAGACGGGTTGGCGAGGTGTCCTAAAAGTAAAGTTAGAATTTATTAAACATGCATCAGGCCCATAATGACCTACGGAATTGAAGCAAGAGCAGACACTGTCAGAACCAAATATCTCTTAAGAGTAGCAGAAATGAAAACATTGCGACCTATTGTGGGGAGAACCCTTAGAGATAGGATACCCAATGAAGAAATTCGCAAATTCTACAAAATTGAAGACATAGTGAGATAGAGTAGGCAGAGAAGACGATTCTGGAGGGACCACATCGAGAGAATGGATCCGGTAAGAATTTCTAATATCGTGATGCACGAGACTCCAGAGGGCCGTCGACCACCAATACGACCACCAAAGAGATGGAGAGAAGGCTGGTCGTCTTCATCACAGGAAGAAAGTTGAAATCTTGCATTAACAGATGGCAAAATCTTCAATTAGAAGAAGAAGAAGAAGAAGAATCTGGTCGTGAAAAGGCTTGAACTGAAGTTCTCTGGATCAGAAGCCAAGCGTTTTGTCCTCTATACCACTACCTGATTTCTTCTTTCTCCTAACCATATGCCGTTATATGGCGTCGGCTTTCTTATGTGCCTTCGCCTAGATTCGCGATCCTGGGTCATTTGGCTGTCCAGTCCCAGCGCCCTCAGGTCGTTCCTTACTGTGGGCATCCACGTTGCAGAAGGCCTTTTCTGCTATGGGAGCGATTTTTAGACTTCCTCTGAAATGCTAATTTTTAGCTTTATCCAGCATTGTAACTCCGGTGTCTACTCCATCTTATACTATCCTCGTATGACTTACTTTGGTGTTCCTCGCGCGATCTCTTAGTGTCTTGCCTGTTATCATCTTTAGTATCTTCATATCGGAAGCCTTCATTACTTGTTTGGTCCTGACTGCGTCAATTCCTGCTTCAACACCATTGGTCTTACGTATGCTTTATTCATTCATCATTCTAACCTTTATCCTAATAGATTAAGTATACAGGTATAGGTATAGGTATATAAAAAAAAATGTAGGTATCCTTACACTATAGGCAATTTCATGGCTGTTGGTAGCTTTTGTACACGTTTATTTATATATCAATCAACTTGAAGATGAAGGCTCAAACGATCTCTAAAGATGCTATCATCATCATTATCTGTCTGTTATCCACTGCTGAACGTAGGCCTGTCCCAAAACACGCCACCGCCCCCTATCCATTGGCGCTCCCATTCATCCATGTCCAGCAATTCTTTTCAGATCGTCGGTCCAGCGGGTGTTAGGACGTCCAACTTTATGGAATCCTGTACGCGGTCTTCACTCCAGAACCCGTCTTCCCCATCGGCTGTCGGTTCTCCGACAGATATGGCCAGCCCACTGCCACTTCAGTCCGCCTATCCTCAGTCACCTTGGTTTGTTGTCGAACAAATTCGTTTCTGAATCTGTCCCTCAAGGTTATTCCAAGCATGGCTCATTCCATGGCGCGTTGGGCGACCTTGAATCTGTAGACTAGACCCTTTGTCAGTGTCCACGTCTTGACTCCATGCGTCATGACTGGTTGAAGACTTTAGTTTTGAGACATTGTGGTATTTTAGAAGTTAGAAAATGACGTAATTTTCTAAAGGCCGCCCAACTCAACTGAATTCTTGGGTCGGCTTCTTTATCGAAATTGTTTCTACTTAATTGTATGATTTGGCCAAGATTCGAGAGCCAGCCCATCGACGGTTACTGATTTCGGGATAACATGTTCATTATACATGACATTCGTCTTGTCCAAATTCATCCCGAGACCCACTCGTCTGGATGCAGTGTTCAGTCCATCAAGCATGCCTTCGAGTTCTCCCACAGATTCCGCCAGAATGACAAGATGATATGAGACACGGAAATACCCAGTTATTATCTTATTATGTTTTGAAAATATTATTACTTCTATATCTGGAATCCATTGACCCGGGAAATAAAATTGATATGATTTTTTTTTAATTGCAAATGGACCGTTTTATGATTTAGATTAATAGAAAAGGTCAAGAGATAATATTTTTTAGACTCACAGTAGCAATAGTAAACCAATTCGTTTATTAGCAGAATTGCAGACTTGATAAAAAAACACAGCGATAAATTGAAATATAAACAATTTAGAGTTTAAGACATCTATCTGAGAACAGGTAAAATACCAGGAACGCATGAGAAATGCATCGGCTCTATTATCTACTTTGAATATAGGATACCCTCTAATATCAAGAGTATCTGACTTCTGAACGTATTTCCACTTATATGAAATAAGTCTATAATAATAATACTTTTAAAAAAAAACATGTTTTGTTTTTTGATCCCTGAAGGTATAAAAATTGTGATAACATAACAGTGTTTAAAATTTTAACAGTTAATAACTTATTTCCTGTGATATTTTATGTTTTTTTTAAATATATTTTAGTGCAGCATTAAAAAGTGAGTTATATCAGGGTGCTTCGAGCCTTCACCCTTTCCACTCCTCTGTCAAATGCCAGCCGACATCGCTGTATGTACGCTACCACTCAGTTGTCGGCTGGCGGCCGACAAGATAAGACTTGCACGCGCGGTGTATAATCGCGCGAAAAACTTGACACGTGTCGTTGTTTCTTGTGATTATCCGTTAAAAAATCATTTAATTTCACGTTTTAATAAGATTTTGACTGTTTTCTGTTTTTATTTTAGTGTAAAATAATCCTTGCCAATTCACATAACCTAAAATGGCGGGAACTTCGCGTGATACTTCATGCAGAGGAGCGATGAGAGTACAAGCTCCACTTCATTGCAAAACTGGACAAAGGTTCTAAAGACTGTACCGTGTAACAGAAATATACCAGGGGGAAGACGGGAAACAGTGTGGTTTTGTGAGTTGGAAATTGTTTTAAAAAGTATCATACTATGCAAAACTATGAGTAGTCCATAACGTTTTTTGTAAATTGTTTTTATTTGAAGAATAAATCATTAAATTGAATTTTTAACGATTTTCTTTGTAACTACCTATCAATAAATTAATATTTGATATTATTTATATTAGAGTTGGGTGACAAACAATATAAAAAAATAACGGAGTGGTAAGGGTTAATACCGTGGATAACCTGTAAATAATAAATATTATAAATAAATATGTTAAGATTGAGTTCGAGTGGTTCAATAAGTTAGACTTCGTTAGTGTGTATAAGATAATTTATTTATCACGCTATTCTACTGATTAGTTTTAATGATTTTGTCTATCCAGGGAACATATTTGGCGGCGTCTGTAAATATGATGTATTCATAGACATTGCAGATGTTGGAAGATGTCGGATCTTGGAGGCTGAATGACACCACCCCTCGCAGCCTCCAGCGGTTATTTCGATAGATGTATAATCCTCCCCCGGAATCTCCCTTGCATGGACCACTTCCATTTCGGTCTCCTGTGAAACAAACAAAATCAGAAAGAGATGCTAGAGAGATCTCTTTTTTTTTAAATTAAAACGAATGAAAAACTGACGTTTTCTAGGAGTTTTATATTATTTTATGGGAATGACATGTTTCGCCCTTCTAAGACATTATCAAACGTCACTTTTTCATTCGTATTAATTATTTAATATGGAGTTTTATATCATTTGTTCAAGAAACATTAAACTAATTTTATATTTATTTAATAATGTTATATGGGGTTCAAAAGGGTAGTAGGGCTACGATGGGGCATGCTTTGCTGGAAAGTATGCCTCTACAAAATGTCGTACGGCGCCATTATGCATTTACAACAACAACACTATTATCAAGTCCAACTCTCTAGCGTCCACGAGAGGTCTTAGAGACCCCGCGAACCCCGGGCAATGTGGCACATATTACTTAGTGCCATAGCAGATAGAGAGAGGACGAATGACGAGCTTCCAGCGCCATAAAACTGGATACACCCAGCTAAGGGAAGGTAACCCGAAAGAAAATCCCCCAGAGAAGGCAAGGGGATACCACTCTGGGTATTTTTCCCCAGGTCATCACCATGAGGGTGATAGTCAACGTTAGGGAGACCTGACAGGACACAGAAAGAAGAAGATAAAAGATTTCAAAAATATTTTACAACGGGAACTCCAACAAATATAGAGATAAATTCATATGTAATTTATATGGTAAAATCAAGTTTAAACATAATTTAATAATTTTACATTGTTGGTTTTATAAAATAAATTAAATTACTGAAATATTTTTTAAATTGAAAATAGTTGTTTTTTTCATACCTCTGATTGCCCCTACCCCCTTTGGGGATGAAAAGGAAAATTTTAATTAATTAATTTATGCCACGTTTTAATTGGAGTACTAATGGGTACTGGAGAACTAACTAAGCAGCAATGTATTAAAAAAAATTATGTCTTTCATTTGAACGAGCGAAATTCAAGAAAATTGATCGGAGCAGCCTTTCGGCTTGGATGAGACCATAATGTTACATAATATTTTAATATTTTATCCCTTTGTTCATTCTTTGCGTTCTTCGCACTAGAGTTCCTAAGATTGTTTTTTTTTCACTCGGCCGACTATCTCACCGGAAGTCGCCGTGTTGTGCCGTCGTTAATCCCTCTGAGGGGGTGGTGACTGTCGCGCTGGGGGTTTCCTGCTGAGCTGGGCCTCGTTCTTCTCCCTCACGACGATATTATATTTATTTATAAGCTTTTATTATGTTTCTCTTTCCTTAAACCCATCCCGTGTTCTAAATGTAAAAATTGCCTTCCTAAACTCCTCTGCCCGCATTTGCCTCCTATGATCCTCACATGACCTCCGCTGTTATGTACCCATGAGATAGTTTCCAGTAGCTCAGCTTTTGTTTAAAATTTTATTTTTCTGTATTGTGTTTATTGAATAAATTTGTAGGTTAAATGCATGACACACATAAGTGGACTTCGACTGCTGAACCAGCATATTTCAGTATGAAATATATTACACGAATAACCGAAAACGCCTGACTTAGGACCTACTTAATGCAATGATGAATCAGGGCCCGGATTTATTTACACAGGTCACTAGGTCACTAGAGCAGAGCATCGTGTGCAAAGGAAAGCAAAGCATATAAAAGCGGTACATCCGACCACCATATACATCATTCCTTCTTGCGACTTCTTACAGACACGAGTCTATGCTATCAAGTCTACGTACGAGAAACCTCCGACTCTCTTCCGCCATACTACGCTACTATCGACCCTGCTACGTCACGCAACTTCCGACGAGTTTTCGCTCCAGCTGACCGACGCCACCGCCCAGTGTGTCATCATCTTCAGCTGCTCACCGCCCGTATTCTGCCCCCGTTGCTGACAACACCCGCGCACCGTCACTGACCTTCATCACCCGCTGCGCCACTTTGACACCAATGTAACGCCATCGACAATCAAAATTAAAGGCTGAAACTTCCACTGCTTTTAACTCTCACCACATCCCCCAAAAAATTATATTTCGGTGGGACATAGAGGAAATGGGTTGTTTAAATGTGGCCTGGGTCC